>WAAE01007423.1:0-27707 GCA_013400495.1 Nicator chloris | reverse complement strand
GCCAGAAGGGACCATTAGATCATATAGTTTGACCTTGTGTACATCACAGGCCATTACATTTCATCTAGTTATGACTATATCTTGCTCCATTAACTCTGTTTTATTTATGTGTGCTTTTCTGTCAGGCAGCTAGACCCAAAGTCAAGACAGGGAGAGGCAAATACTTGTCACTTCCCTTAGAACCGTGTCTAATCACTCATCTTGGATCAAGTAGGGAAAGATGTGTCCTCAGTTTTTATCTAAATAGATTGGACCTTTTCCCACATGCTTGCTTGTTGTGCCTTTGTGCACTGTACCAAAGACCATTAAAAAGCATTGCCTATTATCTTTCCATTTTCAGATTATTTCTTGAGAGATTTTTTGTTTTCTATTTTTTCTTCTGAACACCTCAAACTTTTTCTGAGAAGATAAGCCAAATTTATTCTGGTTTTGTCTGGAAAATGCTCTACTTGTTTAAGTCCTAATGTGAGTTTTGTGTTTCTTTGGGTTTTTTCAGTGTTATTTTACAGCTGTGGAGGATTCTTCTAGTAGTCAGTTCTGTACTGCACAGAGACGCAAAATTATTACCTCAATCTCCTCTCCTAATCACTTCTTCCCATTTCAAACCCTCATTGCTCTTATTAACTTTATTATCACATCAGTGGAATTTCTCATGTTGAATTGCTTTTTGCATTGTGACCTCTAATGCTCATTTCAGGGCCACTGAGCCCAAGTATCTGTTTTCACGTACTCTCCTGCCTTCTCTGCTCCTCAGCATACAATCTAGCGCTTAGGTACATCCAGGACCTTGTTGTATGGATTTTTTTTTTTTTTAATAACTTTACTCATTTCTGTTGTGAGCAAAGGATCAAACTCTTTGGTACACTCCCATCAGTGGTTTCTTTCAGCCTCAGGTACCAAAGGCTACCTGATGATCATCCTAGAACTGAAAGCGCTAATGTACCACAAAGTAACCCTGGGGTCTCAGAATTAAAGGCATATTTAATATGTGGCCCTGCAACCTTAAGAATTTGCATTTCAAAAGTTTAAAAATGGTCAAAAACATTAGGATCCTGCATGTTGTTGCCATCCTTAATTTTGAATCCTCCACATCTGTGAGATCACATTTTCCGTATTGTTTCCATTAAGTCTGAAAACATGAGAAGAAGAAAAAGACAATTGCTTATTCAAATTAAAATGTAAGATATTAAAAGTGGAGCTCCTATCCTATTGAATTGGATATCCTGATGGACTTGCATAAGTCACTAGAACTGCAGAGAATTATGGAAATTCTTTCTTTTAAAAGCTACTATTTTCTCAAGCAAATTTAGCAAGGCTAACTTCATAAACAATGGGAGATAGGCATCATGGGATTTCTTTGTTCATGTCTGTTTGTTCATCCTGAACATAAGGTCAGTGATCCTCCTTCTCTAAGACTACATCACATCTCCAAGAGATAATATGTTTTGCACTTATATTGGCCACAAAGTGAAATTAGCAAACCAAGTGAACATAATGTCCCTTGCTATAAGCATCTTTCATTTAAATCCTCTTGTATATCCTGCCCTTTGTTTCACAGAGGTGTACTTCAGCTTCTGAATGCCTCATTGGAAAACAGGAGACAGTGTGCACTGAAGCCGGGAAAATATCATGCTTCATAAATCGAGGGGAAAATCTGGCCTTCATTATGGAAAACAGAGTGAAATCCACTAGAGTCAGTGAAAAAACTCCCATTGACTCTACAGAGGTCGTGGGTCTGCTTTCTAAGGTGAGTGTTGGAGAGACTAGTCTGTGTCTCATGTTTTCCTAGGTTATAGGCTTATCAGCCTCCAGTCTGCAAAGCAAAAGATTGACACCAATCCAAATAATTATAAACTCTCAATCTCCAGCACCTCTCTTAGATACAAGCTGCACTGACATACTTGATAATAAATCAACTAACTGACCACAGAGCAGTGCTTCCTGAACTTTTTAACTTCTATTTCGCGAGATAAGTATCTTTTCCCCACTCACATCAAGCTTCTCTCTTGCCTCTCTGAATGACAGACCTGGAATGGAAGTTGCAGATACAGGGGTAGCCTGCTTTCAGCCCTGACATGGAAGCCCTTGGAGAAGCAGCAGTGTGCAAAACAGCTTTAGTCTGTGATGGATAGATGCTTTCCTCAGTATATTGCTCCCAGGGCACATCACCGGACAAAATCATGATGCCAGGTGAAGGGATGGAGTAAGAGTGACTGATGAATATGCTGCCAGTTGAGTAGATGTCCTCTCTTTGAGTTATAAAACACTACACAATGCTTGTTGCTCTGAACATCCCATGGCTATGTACACTACTGTACATGTCGGCTGATATCTGAAAGTTCTTTCAACCAAAAAAGCTTCAAAAATATTTATGTGTGCAAGAAGGAACCTTCTGCTCCCCAAACATAGCAAAGGTATGTTTGCTGAAAAACTTAAGCATGCTGTGGCAGGGAACTGCATCTGGATAAGGCACATGAGGGCTGATGCTGTCTGATTTCTGGCCACAGAGAGGTACTGCAGGAGCAGAGTGCAAGGGAGAAATGCTGCCCTTGGACCTGCTCCTGGTTCTGTGCAGCCTTTTGCCATGTTAGCTGCTAGATGGCTCATTGTTACACCTCCTGATGCCTCTCTGTAGGAACCTGCTTAACTGAAGTGCTATCTGAATAATTAATTTCCTTCTGGATCGTCTTGCTTGGATGATCCTTTTTGATTTATCAAGGAGAAAATAACAAACCCAACTCCAATCCAGTCCAAAACATAAAATGGCATGAGACACAGCTCTTGTCACCTGGCATAAAATGACATTTCTCTTGTGTTTTCAGCTGCCACTCAGAGAGGTGGTGAGGAGAAAGCACTCACAGTGTCCTCATGCTGAGCCAGGAATTAAATAGTATTCTTGGATGCAGAAGGTCTGGCCTGAAATTTCATCTCAACAACATTCAGAGCTTGGATGAGAGATGAATGCAAAGCTTGTAAAATTCTTACTTTCATGAAGATTCTTCATGTTCTTGTGATTTTGAAGTCCAAACTCTAAACAAAGCATTTTTATGTTCCAAGAAATGTTTCTTCTTTTTTTTTTCTTCAGCCAGCATTGCCAAACAAAATAGATATCACTTCAGAAGTCACTTTGCTTGATCCAGAAGTTAATCTCTGAAGTGCTACACAAAGCAGACCAGTGGCCAAGTCTCCAGCTGGTACCAATCACTTATCCTCCGTATAATGGGGGTAGATGTCAGCTTTATAGTCTGGTTACTGCTCTTTCACTGATCCTCTCTGCACAAGCCAAGTGGGTACTATCAGACATAGAAACAACACAGACCCAGACTTACTTTTTTTGTGGGTAGTAGCTCTGTACAGGAAGATTTAAAGGCAGGCCAGGCACAGACTTTCACTTCTCTTGTCCAAAAGTGGAGTATGGGTGTTTTTCCCTCACTCTACTTAAAACTTAAGAGAGGGCAAAGACTAATTCTAAATTGATTCAGGCTCTACCTAGCTTATTGCATCAGTCAGGGTCTCCTGGGATTCCCTAGCAGTCCTAATCTACACAAGTCCTGGGACCACGGCTGTCCACGGAAGTTTTATTAATGCTTACAAAGTGTTGCTCTAAGTTCAGTCTTTTCTAAGCATTTGGATAAGGGATACACATAACGATTCTGCTTATGATGCAGAATTAACTGCTGGGAGCAGTTAATTCTCTGTTGTTACGAATGCTGGCTGCCCATGGGGGCCCCTCCTTGGACACCATGAGAGGTGCTTTCTCCTTGGCTGCGTTGTACAAGGCTGGACAGCATAAAAGGTAAGGAAACAGTCTGGTGGAAGGGCATGGGGTGGCCATGACTTGTGCATGTATGTGTGTCTGTGCATGCAAGCAGAGTGACACAGGCAGCTCAGGGCTGGGGGTTGCCCCCCCAGTTACCCTCTCCTCTCGCTGGCATCTCTAGATTGAGCTAGTGGGTATGAGAAAAACTGTCCCTGAGAGCCCTTGTGGATATTGAGTTACTACAGGAGCCCATTAGCAGTAGCGCTATTAATCTTCTCACAGACATTTAGAGAATAAACCACAAACCATGCAAAGAACAGCCAGTAGGGAGGCTGAAGCATTGAAAGGTGGCCTGTCTTTCGGAGTCCAGTGGGAAACCACAACTGCAGGGCTCTGCCGAGGAGCAAGTGAGCTGTGATCCCTGCATGACACTGGCTTACCAGCAGGGCCAAGGTTAAAAAGTGAAACTTGACCTGCAGGAAGACCTAGTCTTGCAAATGCCCCAGTTCCTTTGGCTCAGGAAAACTAACAAGGAGCCAGTCTGACCAAGCTTGGACATGAAACCATTGGAAAGATTCAGTGGTGAGCGCAAAGTCACATAAATTTGATTAGACTTTTAAGGGACTGCTCCTGATGCATTAATTATTTTTTGCCCTTGATATGAAATTCACCATGGAAGAAGAAGTTTGCAGGGTAAGGTTCTTTATGAAGACCATATGAAGACTGTCCAGGAATTGCGTCATTAACTGGTGCTCTTATCTACCACCTGCACCTGATTTGTCTCTTCAGTGTCTTTTAAATATTATTCATTGATGCTGTTGAAGCATCATGTGATTATTTAACAGCTACTTGGGAAATCAGGAATTAACATGTAACATCATTAAGATGTTGGTGTCCTCAACCTCTCTGAGCATGTCTCTGTCCTTGGGTGGCTTGACTTCCACCTCACTTAACACCATCTCCAGCAGAGCAAAACCTATTGCCTCTAGTCTGACCTCAAAGGCAGAAAGGAAATTCCAAATAATGTAAAGGAGGAAAATCTCACCATCCATCATATTGAAAATATTGGTGACATCCTCTAGGTTCATCAGAAAAAAGCCTGAGCTTTTAGTCTTTTTTGGTATTGTGGGACATCTTCTCTATGTTTCTTTGGCAGTGGGAGAGGTCACACAGGTTGATATTAACTAGGAGGATGGATGTTTTCACAGTGACAAAAAGAAGTCAGAAATCAGTGCTTTTTGCTTACCTCACTGTCTCCTGCGGTGTTTATTTCAGTTCCATGTAGAGTAGGATGAGCTCCTGCTTGATGACTCTAAATACCCTCATAAAGCAGTGGTTAGGTCTTCAGGATCATGGTGCATGGTATGTGCACACCATAGCCAAAATGTAGCTACACCTGGAAATGCACCACAAGGGAAGTGCATGGGACAGGTAAGATAGAGGTACTCTGACTCACAGGGACAGCAAAATCTGCCCTAAAACCAAGGCAAATACTCAGAGAATGGCCTGTAGTCATCTCCATCTTAGTCTTGCCACAAGCACTTCTGGACAAACCAAGCAAGAAATACGAGTTTTCTGCTGTACAATTGTGGGTTTAGACCTAATAATAGAAATAGTATTTGAAATAAACAAAAACTGGCCCTAAAAGAATACTGAAGGTATCATCCTTTTGAAGACAGCAATCATCTCCTGTTTGCTTAAACTGTGGTGTGTACTCAAGCCCATATGTACCACACAGATGATTAGACTACTATTTTTCTTGCTGAATATGAAAAGACTGCACACACAAAGAGGATGGCAAACTAATTATCCAGAACACTGGTTTCCAAGATACAGTATATGAAGATTAATGTTTGCATTTTCCCTTAGAATGGGAGATAGTGACCTTAAATAAATTGCTCTGAATTGAAGTAATGAACAGTGAGAATAAATCAGTTTCCTCTTTCATTTCCAGCCCTACTACATAATCTTCAGCTACGTAAAGAGATTTCCACAGCTGGCAGAATACAGCGACTATCTCTATGTCTATTATTATGTCTATATGTTGAAGTTGGTCCTCTAATCAGTACAGCAATAAAGATTACTGTTGCACCTGTGGCTTCTGCTCTCCAAACCCAAATTCTCCCCTTTTCTAACACCAGCATCCTTGGGAGCTGAAGCAGGAGGGCTTGAAAAGGTCCATACACCTTCCCCATGCTTTTTGACTCCTGGAGGCAATGGAGTGGGCAATGAGAGCTGCAAGAGGGGCAGTGGGCCAGTGAACAATGGGTTGGAGGGACAGTTTCCTTGAGAACCTGGCCCATACACAGGCTGCCTCATGCTCACTAATTTTCACCTGCCGTAGCCAAGTAGATCAGATTCAGAGTCTCACATGAGCATTAGGGTGACAAAACCATCACATCCTTGATGGTCAGTCATCAAGAATGAAATTCCCCAAAGTTTGGCCCCCATTAGTGATTGTCACTGCTTATTAGCTGTCTTTTCAGGGTGTGAGGTTGTTATGCAGGGAAATAACTGAAGGTAGCAGACTGAAACTGGCAGAGAAGTAAGCAAAAATAAAATCTGAGAAGAAAAAAAAAGAAAATTAAGGCTGGCCTTGCTGTGACAAATAGTCACAAGAATAAGTGAGCTGTATTTTTGAAATGTCTCAATAAAGAAAGACCCACACACTCAATCATTTTTATGGTTTGCAGTTTGTTGTTGCTTTCATGTACACTAATAAGATATGACTGTACCTGAAGTGCCCTAATGTTAAGAAATTTCCTGGCTGCTGAAAAGGTGGTAAACATAGCTGTTATCATAACAGTCTCCTCAGGAGGTAGGACAGTGAGCCTAAGCTGAGCAGCAGTTTCCCTATCATCCCTACCCGGAGAATATCTGGGAACAGCATGGATTACACACATGAGCAACCTGATCCTGGGCCAGGGAATTCAAAACACATGAGTCATGTCACCACACAATTCAGCAGTAACCAAGGTCAAAGATATCAGGATGCACTATAGTAACACTAAAATCAGGTGCCAAACTATGCATAAGACAATGTCAGCATATAATTGCAAATACAGAATACAGCCTGAAATAAAATTATGTAGAACCTTAGGTCCTTTTTGGAAAAGTGCTGCAACAGTAGGCTTTCAAATTGGAAATTGCATCTAGCACATTATCTGTAGTTATTGGGCCATCTTAGTGTTGTCCCAGACAATACCTGAATGAAGAGGAGTGAAAGAATTTATGCTAACAGTAATTTCTAGCTACATTTTTGTCAGTGTGAAGAGATAAAAGATCACAAGTAGCACATTGCACATGAAGTGAGCCATTTTGCATTTATCTTTTAGTTTAAATGGTTTTGGAATTGATCTGTGAAGTTTTTGCCCTGGTGAAGTGTTGTTGACATAGGTTCTGGGGCATTTTGGTTTAATTTAATCTTACAAACTGAAAAGTGTTCATTTAAGACTCCTTACTGGTTCTTCACCAGTGTTTTGGGTGCTGTGACCTTTTTACAAAAAATTACCTGCAAGTGAAGAAACACTCTATGTACTGACCCTTTTTAGACCTTGAAACGTGATGTTTCAAGAAGCTGCAGAGGTGAGAGTGTATGAAATTTAGCTAGATTGTATTTCTCAAAGCATTTTTCAAGTCTTTCATACAGTATTGTCATTCCAGAATTCTTATTTAGAAAATATCAGGTAAGGTGTAACTTCCTATTGTTCTCTTCTAAATTTTTTCTCTTCTTTGTTATGAAGAAATAGTGAAATAACATTCAAGATAAATAAAGGAAAATGATTTCTTCTCTTTTTTTCACTCCTACCAAATGTCCAAGCTTTTTACCATAAACTAATTTGTAAGCTCCTACTCCAAAACCATTGGTTGCCTAAAACCAACCTCTTACCTGGTAAGTTGGTGTATAAACATCTCATGAATTTGTAGGACAAAGAGCTTTTATTTGTATGTGCATTGTCTAGCCTAAGTAAGCAAACAAGGTTTTCTAATATTGGGTAGAGAACACTTAACAGTCCATTATCAACTTCTTAGAAATGTTCCAAATAGTTTATTAAAAACTTAATGTGTGGGAAAATTCAATTTCACTGGTCAAAAACTTGCTGGTAAAAACTTGGTAAATAACTGATTTTTCCATCCCCCCCCCACCCCTTCAAGTTCCACAACTGGATTTTGGTCTGCTTGTCTCTTAGCAGTACAGCTATGAGTATTATCTTAAATTAATGTGTAAGACACAGTGGTGTGCTTGAATAAAAGAAGTGGAAAACACCAGTACTGGTGCATGTTTCTTCTTTGGGTTAGTTTATCCGCAATATGAAGTACTCACATAATTTCATACAATTCATTTTCATCTTCTCAGTTTCCAAAAATAGGTGTCCAATTCTCAGCTGAAATGGGAGTTCTTATTAAAGCAAGAAGCTTGCTTTGATCTTTCACTGCTTGAGCATAGTTGAGTCCAGAAAATTTTCCAACTAACTTGTCCAATTTATAACTGGTCAAAGAAGGTACATGCTAGATGTTTTTAAAGACAAATGGGCCAATATTTAAAAAGCACTAAGAGCCTTTTCATTCAATATGTTCTCAGAACACTGTACTATTTCCAATTATCCTGCTTTTCTTCAAGCCTGGAAACAGCAAATGAAAAACAGATGTCACGTTCTATTGAAGGCTACTGATGGAATGGTAGCTGCTCCTGCTTATTGGAAACTGTTTTAGAATTATTTCCCTCTCTTTCAGTTACCATGACAATATTTGGCCTAATCCCATGGAGTTTTTTCACATCTAAAAACACTGTGTAGGCAAGTAGAATTATCATTAAAATTAATCCTGTTCAGAACCAATAATGAATGTCTTAACTGTGCCCTTGTTTTTAAGTGTTGCATTCTTACTATCATTCCTTCAGGAAAGGTTAAATGGAAAATACAAACTTTTAACTCTCTTTGGTTGTAGTAAATTGTTCCCTGAATGTAGTAGGTTGTGCATCATGTTACTATGAAAATACCCTTTTTGTGTTGATAATATTCTACTGTCCTCCAAAAGGACAAAGTTACCCTGCCAGACTTACCATCATTATGAATGTGTAAAGATCAGCCCCTAGATTTATCAGGATATCAAAAATTATTCAATGTATCCTGTGTTTAAAAAAAAATTCTGGATTTGTTTTCTTTAAAAAACACCTCTCATCTGAAAGCATTAATTTGTACATATAAATACTAACACATAGTCACCTGGATATTCTACTTATAAGTCCCCTTAAGTCTCCTTCCCAAGTCCCTGTGGACTGAATTGTAGGTTGTTTGAAAATATGGTTCTTAAAACCTCGTGCAAAAGAGTTATTAATGAGGGGAAAAGGTATGTGCACTGAGTGGAATGAGACCTGTGGGAAACACATTCTTCTCAGCTTTCCTTTTGCATGCTAGCAAACAAAAATCAATTATGATATTCAGGGTCATTTATACATGTGGAAATCATTGTTGTGGGAATTCAGAGTAGTGGCCTGTAATGCAATCAGCATAAGCTTATTATAAAAATACATGTAACCCTAACACGATAGGTCTTCTGCTGGGGTTGCAGGTTTGATTTTTAAAGGTCATAGTGTTGATATGGTGCATTTAGACTTGTACAAAACATTTGGTCTGATACCAAATTACATTTTGCTTAAGAAATCAGAACAATCCAAAATCAACATAACTCACATTAATCATAGAATCATACAATTCCTGAATGGCAAAATGATTTGGGTTGGAAATGACCTTAAAGATTAAGTAGCTCCAACCTCCTCCCCCCTCCCCCATATTGCAAGGACATCTTCCACTAGACCAGATTGCACAAAGCTCCATCCAGCTTGGTCTTAAACACTTCCAGGGATGGGGCATCCACAACTTCACTGGGAAACCTGTTCCTGTGCCTCACCACCTTCACAGCAGAGTTTTTGTCTAGTATCTGATCAAAGCCTACACTCAGTTTGAACCAATTCCCCCTTGTCCTATCTTCTACATGTTCTTGTAAAAAGTCTGTCTCCATCTTTCTTGTAGGCTCCCTTCAGGTAGTGGAAGGTCACAATAACATCAACCCAAAGCCTTCTCCAGGCTGGAAAAACCAACTGTCTCAGCCTTTTCTCACAGGAGTGTTTCTCCACCCCTCTAATTATCTTAATGGCCCTCCTCTGGACTCACTCCAACAGTTCCATGTCCTTCCTGTGCTGGGACCCCAGAGCTGGATGCAGGGTTCCAGGTGGGGTCTCAGCAGAGCAGAGCAGAGGGGCAGAATCCCCTCCCTGCCCTGCTGCCCACACTGCTTTGGATGCAGCCCAGGACACGTTTGGCTTTCTGGGCTGGGAGTGCCCATGGCTGGGTCATGTCCAGCCTCTCACCCAGCAGCACCCCCAAGTCCTTCTCCCCAGGGCTGCTCTCCATCTGTTCATCCCCAGCCTGTGCTGGTACCGGGGGTGGCCTTGACCCAGGTGCAGAAACTTGCACTTGGTCTTGTTAAACCTCATGAGATTCCCATGGGCCCAGCTCTTGAGCTTGTCTGGGTCCCTCTGGGTGGCATCCTGTCCTTCAGGTGTGTCAAGAGCACCACTCAGCTTGGTGGCACCTGCAAATTTTTTGAAGGTGCACTTGATCCCCTTGTCTATGTCATTAATAAAGATATTAAATAACACTGGTCCCAGACCCCTGAGGGACCCCACTTGCCCCTCATGTCTATCAGAACTTGTAGCCATTGATCACTACCCTCTGAATGTCCTTGCTGAAGCCATGCTGTTTTGAATCCCCGCCCTCTCCTCCTTGTGCCTTAGCACAGCTGCTAGGAGGATCTTTTCCATGATTCTCCCAGGCACAAAGAGGAGGCTGACAAGTCAGTAGTTCCCAGAGTCCTCCTTTCTACTCTTTTAAGGACGAGCACAACGCTTCCCCTTTTTCAGTTCCCTGGACTTCCATGACCTTTCAAATATCATGGAGAGTGTCTTGGCAACTAATGAACCAATTCCCTCAGGATTTTGGAATGCTTCTCCTCAGGTCCCATAGGTTTAGGTACATTCAGGTTCCTCAAGTGGTCCAGAACCTAATTTTTAACTAAAACCTGCTTTTCTTCCCTCAGTCCCCATCCTGCTATCTGTCTACCTGAGAGGTGTGGGAGGAGAGGTTGCCATTAAAGACTTAGGTAAAAGTCTGTTGAGTACCTCAATGTTTTCCTCATCCTTTGTTACCAGTTTCCTGGGCATGTTTATTTGGTAGGTCAGCTTCTTTGGCCTTCCTTTTCAGGATAACATAACTCTAGAAGCCCTTCCTGCTACTCCTTTCTTTTAAAAAACCAAACAACAAAACAAAACAACTCCCCACAAAAACAAACAAACACCCACAACAACACCCCCTCCCCTGGCTATTCTACGTATTAATGACTTGAAAGAAAAATTAAGCTCTATACCAACAGAGACAGCACATGACATAAATGTTAGGGAGAGTTAATGGTGTAGAAGACAATTACTGAGAGAGGGAGTGACCACAACCATTTTGTGCACTTGTTTGTAGAAACAAATGCAATTTAACAGAGTCAAATCCATAAAACTCATCCCATGCCTACAGATGGGGACAGATCAGTGGAAGACTGTGGATGTGATAAGTTTTCAACACCTGCAGCAGATAAATGCTTCAGTGTTTGGTCTGAATCCCATCAAGTCACCCCTGGAATACTATGTACAGCTTGGGAAAGGATCAGAGATGAGCTAATGGTGTGATCAAAAGCAGGAGAAACATGGTTCGGAAAAATAGCTCATGGATTGTCATCTATTTGCTGGACTAACAAGAAGATTAAGGATTGATGTGCTATGAACCTCTGACTGCCCACATGAGGAATGGCACCTGCGTTTGGCATGTTAGAGAAAGGCATATATGTCAATGCCTGGAAACTAGAAGTGACCAACTTTAAAAATTACAAGCAAAATTAGACCACAGTATGTGATTGACAGCAATAAAGAATATGCTGCAGTAGATTCTTGATTGCTGATAAATTGAAGTAGCATTGAGATTAATTTTTAGATGTTACGCAGTAGTTCAAGCAAGATCTGATAATAAGGTAGTGCTCTGATCTACATAACACAGGGAATAATAATTAAAGATTACAGTTTTGGCTACTTGGACCTTGTATAACCAAATCTATGAAATTTTACCCTATAACAAACAATAAAAAAACCAACCAAAAAGAAATTTCTCTAAATAATGACTTGGATCATGATTTGGACAGGTATCCATGCATATAAGGCAAAATTCAATAAATAACTTCTATCTCATGACACCTGAGAGATTCCATCTCCTCTCTGTACCCCTAAGATTGCATATGAGTATATAAGATACATCTCCATCCATCAGGGATGGGAACTGGAGGCCAAAAGGATTCTCACAGGCATCCCAGAGGGCACTTAGTGGATATTCTTAGGCAACTTAAATGCCTCTTAAACTTGAGGCCTTCATCCCAGGTGTAGGGCTTCGGAGCAGAGGAAACAGAGTAGTAGAGTTTGTTGGCAGACATTGCATCTACCTCCTCCTCTTTTCTGCATGTGTCACCAGGTGTGTAGTTGAGGCACTCAATGTTAAGTCCTTTCCATTTTCTATGAAAAACTAATGTATGGGATACATTCAGATCACTCAGGCTTGCTAACTACCATTCCCACTTCTTTTATAAATAGCTATATTGCACTGAATAGAGAATTTCCACATTTTGAAGAATATTTCAGATGGCATATTAATAGTCGGTTAATTATTTTAGCTTAAAAAGTATTCCTAGGAATTTCCAGATTTATATCTGTTTGTCTTTGTGTCTTCTGAAGATGATTTTGTGCGATGTAGGAGGTACTTTCATTTCAATTGTTTGCAGTACAACACCTCTTATACCACACTTGTCAGCAGACATTCTCACTATTTTATGCATATATATCTATTCACACTCATGTTTAGACTTATATGTCTGTGTGTATGTACATACAATGTTTCCATGTTATGTATTTTTATATATATTTATAGAAACACAAACATATACACACACATATGAAATCCAATAAAATGGGTGATGAGTTTCTGACAATTCTTAAACAAGTGCAAATGCATTCCCTTTCCCCCCCCCCGCCCCACATTGATTAGCAATTTAGAAACAGATTTTGTACCAGAAATTTCCAGGAAAACAAATGGGCTTCAAGTTATAGTCTGAATATAAAATTCTAAGGGTATTCTAAGGGTACCCTGATGCTGTGGCACACCTGATCACAGTCACAATGTGCATACAAAGCTAGCATTTGTCCCTTTTACTGTAGCACTAAAATAATGTTATATGATGTCCATGGGACAAGGATTGCCTCTCTAAAAAGGTGAATACTCAGTAAATAACGTTCCTAAATAAAACAATTGCAACAAACAAAGGACATCATGCAAGAGACCTTCCTACTTTAGTCAAAGAATACTCCATGTAATTTCAAGAAGGACTGCATTATGTCTTCAAAATACTGGTTGTTTCAAACAAGTTGATAGACCAGAATGGAAGGAGATAATACAAATTTATTTCAGTCTTGATTTTATCTGCTCTAGTCACTTGTATATCTAAGATTTGAGACATGTCATATTTTGAAGCAGAAAAAAACCCATTTGTGTTTTCTTCCAAAATACAGTTAGTAGCTGGAGCTGGAAAATAAATTTTTAAAAGATCACCTCAGTATTACAGGATTTTCTTGAAGCTGGCAGCTTTCCTGTCCTGACATGAGACCTATATTTAAGAAAGGTTTAGCACAGAACTTTCTTAGGATGGTACATTGCTTCATTCAGTTGCCTGACACAAAATATTCTTGCAGTGGTCCAAGGTATCACACTGAGTTATGAGCCTACCTATGGTAAGTAATCAGTGACTCCAATGAATTTACTCAAGTTCAAAATCTGACAAGGGGCTGACTACATTTCTTGCCTCAGGATGCACCATGTCTTCTAAAAGGGGTTGCTTACAAGGTCTGAACCTACGGAAAATGTGATTTTGATGTTGTCTGGTAACAGGAGGACAAAGATATGCCAAGGTCAGAGAAAATGCTTATCATAAAGGACGGTCTGGGTGACTATTCTTTGGTTGTTCTTGAGTTACACAAGTGGCTAGTATCTGAAAATTCATCCCTGCACTAAGAAAGAATATGACATTTATAAGCCATTTCACTTTTACTTCCCAATGAGTTCATGCTCATATATGAGCATGTATATATTCTGAAAACGCTGGCAAAAGCTGGCATATCACTCAATGAAAGCAGATGAAGTAGATAAAGTCGATCAGCTTAATCTAACATCAGTCCATCCAGCATAAAAATCATTGTTAGATACAACTCAGCTGACTTCATGGAGTTAAATGAAGTATTTATTAGCCCCAGCTAGAGGGGATGTGTAGGCTAGACACAAACTAGAACTTTAAGTGTGTCTGCTTGCCATCCTAGCAAACTGCAATGGTTTTAGCCAGCTGCTGCCAAGGGCATGTCAAAGTCCTAATGATGTTAAAGTGGACAAAACAATGCACTTCAGATGATGACCAATATCATTGCAATGGCCCATAGTTTCTGAAATTAGTTTTAATGCTCACGATTGATGTGAAACAGTGATTTAAAAAATGAAGTAATGAGTACTTACTGAAAGACGAGAAATTTAGGTTAAACTTTAGGAAGAAATTTTTTATTGTGAGGGTGGTGAGACACTGGAACAGGTTGTCCAGGATGCCCAAACCCTGGCAGTGTTCAAGGCCAGGTAGGATAAGACCTTGAGAACCCTGCTCTAAGGGAAGGAGTCTCTGCTCATGGCAGGAGGATTTGGGACTAGATGATCTTCAAGGTGTGTTCCAATACCTTAACATTCTCTGATTCTATGATCCTATGATTTGGACATTTTTTCCTGGACGGATTCAAGCAGATGCATTACAGTTTGTGGGATCTGTGCTGTATCTTCTGCCCATCATGCCACACAGGGAGGTGATTAGGTTTGCAGTGGAGGCATCCTGAGGCAACTGACAGTGATGTGAACAAGTGTGGAAGGTTCCTGCTGCCCACACCAGCATCAGACCTGCCAGCTATCTGCTGTGTCCAAGATGCTGACAGGGAATCGGCTGTTTTAAGCTTTTCCATGGTGGGTTTTGTTCCTCCTCAGAGAAACTCAAGTATGTCTGGTTAAGGAAAACAAACTATCAAGTCTAAGAACTTTTACTTCCAGCAGTTTTCACTGAGCCGTATTTAGAATAAGAGAGCTCCACCCTCATGGTGCTGACAACGGCTATTTAATCTAACTGTTGAAGACACAAAGCCATTTCCTGCTTGAGTACATTAACTGACATTCAAATTCATTACCATGCATTCTTTCACACATATTATGAGGAAAGCAAGAAAAAAAAATTAAATTTGTCTGTTGACATCAAAAAAAGCTGACCCCAAAATCTGAGGGGGACTCAGAAGGGCTTATAGAGTGTAAATGTGAATGTTGCTGCACTTACACTGCTGATTCTGGTTGTGTGAAATATTAGGGTTGGAACTAGGTCTGTCAAAAAGTAAAGGTTTGGAATGTCTAAAATAATTCTTGAATTTGTATTTAGTTTGTTAAGTAGCTCAAGCTGAAGGCAAGCTGAACACAGTTCTAACATTTTCAAAGTGAGATGTTTCAATGTTTCACTCTAGAACAATATTTTATTTCAAAACTTAGCTATCAGTGATATCTAAATAGCATTGAAGTATCCAGAATTGATCTAAACATTTTGTTTAAGATCAGGGAAAACGATTTGTTAAATGCATGATCCTTTTTTCCTAAAATATCTGTTATTTCATTATTTCTCATGCAGTCAATCGGTTGCTAGCATGCCACTTGACAATCACAGAAGTATGCATCTGGCAAAATTGTCCTAACAAAATGCTGGAAGAAAACCTGGAGAGTTTTTCTAATGGTACACATGGGGTGGGGAGGGCAGGGGCAGGAGAAGAGAACTGCGGAAGTTTTATGCCAAATCCCTGATGTTACAATTTTACACAGGCATGATCCAATGCCTTTCAATAAAAAGAGTGATGAGGCTTTCAAATAAAGACTTTATTTTGCAAATCTGGTCTAAGAAACACAAATATCTGCAGACATGAATTTTTAGCCTCATTTCTTCTGTGAGCACCTTTATACTTACAAAGGAAAACATAAGACAACTTTCCCTTTTTAGCTGCCATGTATTGTTATTGTTATGTCACCATAAACTGAACTACCTAAACAGCATTTTAAGTGAATTAGCCACAGTGAAACAAAAGAAAATAATTTAAAAATGAAGCTTAAACTCTTTGGATTGAATATTTAGGGTTAAATGAACCTTTCAGATCAACTGTCTGTTTTTGCCTTGATCTTTATTTAAAGCAGTCTGGAGCCCAAGTTCTTATATTTCACATGATGGTTACCAAAACACTAAAGCACATCATAAGACAATAGAAGTGCAAAATACCTCTTGTTTAATAAGATCAAGAACTTCTAAAAAGCCAAATTATGTGACATAGCCTGTACCTGACCTTCAAGGGAAATATAGGACATGTTTTTTAGACTAAAAAGTTAATACACGGTTGTTCAAAGGCTCACTTACTCTGCGACTGTAGTCTGTCATTTATGGCTATTTCATAATTGTGTTAATTTATATTATTTGTAGAAAGAGCATATTTGAAAGTGACTGGTTTCTATTAACAAACATCACTGCCTTGCTATCTGGCCACATTTGAAGAAATGTGATTATAATGTTGCTCTGAATATCAGTTGTGTTACATGGCGCTTTTTTTTTTTTTTCCCTCCTATGAAATATTGATTCAAAATTCAGGTTGATTTTAGCTGCTTTTATGGGTTAGGGACTGACAAAGCTGGTGAGATGAGACCAGATGCTGGGCATTTTTTACTGTCCAATTTCTCTGAACCTTTCAAGTTTTCTTAATCTTCTTTCTTTTGGGCTTCCAGGATTAGAGACTACAGCTAATTTCAAGAATTATTTTTCGGATGTGACTGCTCCTTTACTAAGACTGAGCTAAAGTCACAGACTTGTTTCACTTATAAACTCTGACTGTGTTTATCTTCGTTGCCCTCAAAGGATTTAATCTGCTTACTCCCATGGATATCATAATCTTATAGAAGATTACACTATCTACACTTGCACTTGAATCACACCATGTAAGAAAAATACAAATATTAGAACTGTGTATGAAGCAAACTAAATCTCTCTAGTGCTGGAAAGTCAGCCAGCCAGCCAAATCTGCTTTCAAAGCAAGTAACAGAAAAATGCCAATGGCTTCCTTGAGTGTTCTTTCTTGGCAACTCTGACCTTATTCCCATACGAGGTACACAATGTGACCCTGAACCCAGGAGTTGTAGGGCAATTACAAAGGTTGTTCTTTGGAAAAGTCTAGAAAAGACCTCTGCCTTCACCAAAGATCAGACATGGGCAGGAAAAAATGGTGAGGCAAAATTGGACATGAATAATAAAGTTCCTCTCATCTTTCATTGCAGACTAGTTAGCCCAGTGATAAGTTTATATGAAAATTTCCTTCACACTCACTTTGTATTTACAACCATCCTATAGAATGAGATCTTGCTGTGCCAAGAACTTTGCAAAGCTGTGGGAAACACACGCTGTCACAGGAGGGAGGGAAGGTTGCAATACACTGTGTACAGATATTTTCTGCTTATTGGTATGTGTGCAAAATCTTCAGTTTTGCAAACTGTCAGCAGTCTCCTTCCCTCATTGGTGGGTCTCCCCACTGATGTAGGGAGGGGGTGAGGAGAGCCCTGAAGGAGGTGATCTTCTTCACGATGATGAATGACACCCTCAGCGTCCAAGTGGTGTTGGATTGTGTCACTGGAGCAGACAGAGCTCACAGTTCTTCGGGTGACAAAGTAGGGATGTCAGGTCTGGGGTAGAAAGGGATTTGGGCAGGGACAAGACTTCACAGGAGAAAAGGGCAGAGTCATGAAGGGCTTTGGAGAGGAGGAAACCTACTCGGAAGGATGGTCATCTTGTTTTCATTTCCTGCATTATCTGTAAAGGGTGTATGCTGCCTCAATATTTTTAATCCCCCTTGAGTTAAATTGAAGGTTTGCCCTTCTGATTGTACATTTCACATTTGAAGTACTTATTGCTGTCTCAGGTAATTCCAAAAACAAAGACTCAAAAAGAAGTTTTGAATTTTTTGCCCCCTAGAGCAGAGTTTTGACCTAGGATAATTCATACTTTATGCACAAAATCAGGAGATTTGTAAGAGATTGAAGAAGTTCACCAGGAAGTGAAAAACATGTAAGAATGGAGCCACTGGATATGTTTTTTTCTGAAGATAGGTTAAACCTGCAATACAGAGAATATTTGAAAGAAAAACCACATAACCCCACCCCAACAAAAACAAACAAACAACAAAAATCCAAACAAAATCACATTGCAGTTAGACACGGAGGATATATATACCTATATTTGTTTCAGTGGTATTGAAGTCTTACTGTGTAACAAAACAGAAGTGTCTTGCTGCTTCAGATAACTTCAATGCTTGCTCCAGAAAAAGATGAATCTCTAAGGAAAAAGGCACATTTCCAGGTGAAACACTGACATAACAGAAATTTACTCACATCCCTTATTCCAGGAAGGCTTGATGAAAAACCCTGGTTGTCGCTGAGGGGACTGACTGTTACAAATCTGAGGTGAAGCCATCCCGTTGAGCATTTGAAAGCATTTCATTGATAATCCATAGCATCTCTTTCTCTGTGTATAGCTGGTATATAACAGCTGTTAATGGTGCATTACAGCACGTTGCACTTAATTATGATATGTCATTGTTGTAGGCAATATTTCATTGTCAGAGATACCTTATTAAAGGTCTGAGCTGCTTTTCATGTCACTTCCTGACTTTATTCAAGGAATAAATTTTTCCTAAAGTTATCGAAATACTTACGTAATATATAAGAATCAGCACCTCTCCCAATCTATTTATCTGAGTGTACAGATGGACATCTCTCTTTCAAACTGAAATCCGAATTATGCAGCTAGTCCAAGACCTTGAATTAGCAGAAACTGATGAACTTTTATTTTCATAAAGGATAGTGCTATCAAAATAAGAATAATTTGACAGAAAGAACACTGTGTCCTTTATATTCCTTAGTCTCTCAGTTCTCATGGAACTGATAAAAAGTGCCAGGAGCTCCATCTCTCTGGGTGGGTATGAAAATACCCTGGCATGATTTCTTTAAAGAATACTACAAGTTGCCTTAAGAGCAACAATTTGATTTTTTTTAGAAAGAGGACGAGTGTAAGAAAAATGCTATTAATGTGAATTCTCTCCCTTTCCCTTCTTTCAAGAGATGATCCATAAAATGTTGGGTTAAAAAATAAAATATAATTGTGTTTGTTTATATGAGCTACAGTATTCTAAAAAAATGAGACTTTCTCAGAACTGGAGAAAAAATTACCCCATAGATGATGTCTACTCATTAATTACAACAAATACTAATAAATTGCCTGTGGATGGTGAAACTCAGATTCATTCAGGTGGAACCGCAGAGCAGATTACTCAATATACAGCATGCAGAAACATTGCCTGATTCATTCAAAATCTGAACTACAATCATTTCAGGGTTTTTTCAGCAAAATTTTGTGAACACTCACACAGAAGAGCTTGTCATTCACTTACCATGAATATTACCATTCACTGGTAAGAAAATATGCCAATGCCACTTTTGGAAACAATCTGTGCTATCTACTTATCATAAATGACAGACTGTAAGTACATTCTCTTCTCACTTATTTGAACTTAAAAAAAATATATAACCCTATTACCTGCTAGTTGAACTTCAATGCCTGCAAAATATGCAGAAGACTGCTTAAAGAATAATACGGTCATCAAACACAGTCAACAAACGTGTGGAGTAACAAATGGAAAGTCCTTTTAAAGTAATTTGACATCTGTCAATGTAAGGTTACATGTTTAGTGGATGAACAGGAGGTGGTGGACGTAGTTTTTCTTGATATTAATAAAGCTTTTGATGCTCTTCTTCACAATATCCTTCTGGATAAGCTGTCCAGCTGAACAAGCACACAGTGTGCTGAGTGAAGGACTTGCTGAAGGGCAGAGTTCAAAAGTCTGGTGTACATGGAGCTACACCTGGCTGCTGACCAGTCACCAGTGGTGTTCCTCAAGGTTCAGTTCTAGGGCAATTTCTATTCAATGTGTCTATCAATGACCAGGATGCAGGAGTTTAATGCACCATTGGCAAATTTGCTGACCATACCAGATTGAGAGGTACTTTTGGCTGTCAAGGGACAAGAGCTCTGCAGAGGGATCTGAAATATATTGGAGCACTGGGTAGCTATCAGTGGCATGAAATTTAACAAGAATACAGATTCTGTCCCTGGGATGAAGTAAAGTTGGGCGCGAGTGTAAGCTGGGAGAGGAGTGTGTGCAGAGCAGCCCTGCAGAAAGGGGTCTGGGGCTGCTGGTCAGCAGCAGCTCAGGGTGAGTCAGCAAGTCAGCAGTGTGTGCCCGGACAGCCAGGAGGGCAAACCCCATCCCGGGCTGCATCAGACACAGCAGCACCGGCTGGGATTGGGATCTTCCCGCTGGATTCAGCCGTGCTGCGGCCTCACCCTGAGTCCTGTGCTGGGCCCCACTGCTTGGGAAGGGTGGGAAGGTCCTGGAATGATCCAGAGGAGGACAACAGAGCTGGTGGAAGGGCTGGAAGGCACATCCAGTGAGGAGCGGCTGAGGGCTCTGGGTTTGTCTGGTTTGGAGACAAGGAGGCTCAGGGGTGACCTCACTGCCCTATAGAGCTGCCTGAGGAGGGGACCTGGAGAGGGAGGCACTGATCTCTTTTCCCTGGGATCCAATGACCAGAACACAAGGGAATAGTTCAAACTGTGCCAGGGGAGGTTCTGATAGGATGTTAGGGAACATTTCTTTACCCATGCAGTGGATAAACCCTAGAACAGATTTCTTTAAGGGGTGGGCAATGCCTCAAGTTTGTGAATGCTTAACAGGCACTTGGACATTGTACGTAATAATGTGCTTTAACTTTTGATTGGCCCTTAATTGGTCAGGCATTTGGAGTAGATCACTGTTGTAGGTCTCTTCTAAATGAAATTCTTCTATTCTGTTCTATTCCACACTAAAATGAAGGAGCTGGGATTCTAAGAAATGCTTGCCTAACCCACTAATTCTTATCCTCATTTGATCCCATACTTTGACGACTCCTGAATTTCAGCCCAAAATACTTAGGCTGACTTGGAAAATTACTCTATTTCAACTGTACCATATGGTTTAGTGAAATCAATTTTCCCTGACTTGCTTGTATTTTATTCAGAGCCAGTCAAAAGAATGAAGTGGTTTTTCTGTTTCTGGCATGAAAAAGAAAATTCCAGTTAAAACTGAAGTAGAAAACAAGTATCTATAAATATTCTAAATCAAATAGTTCCATTTTGTCTATGTTGTGATTTTTAAAATATATGCTGATTTATATTATAAAAGCAATTATGACTTCGTGAAGATTTTTATTAACAAAGTGTATAAAACAAATACTTAATCACCAAAACCTGCTGCATATTGAGGGGCAGATTAAAAAAACTGAACCATATTTAGAAAAAAAAGTAAGTATTTGAGTAACTATTTATTATTCTGGTGCAGATCAAAGTAAGTTTTTCTGAAGTAACCATTAATTTATAACAGACACACAATTACAATACATGGAATGATCTAAAATATGTTAAGAGCTTCCACTTTCTAAAATGAGTAACCCCTCAACAGTGATAGAGGAAGAGATTCAGCAGTCTCTAGAAGTTTCAGTTGTCTCAACCTGCTTCATGCATCCACAGCAGAAGAAGCAAATGATTATTGACTTTATTATTTCACTCCTCTGTTCTCAGATACTATTTAAATTGTGCTGTGGTCACTAGGCAAAGTGCATGATAATAATAAGATTGTTATTAAAAATGGGTCCACTGGACCCTTAATGTGCACTGTTCAGGTGTAAATCATTGTTTATCTCTCTGTCTTCTCCCAAAGCACTGCATTGACAGCACCACCCTGTCTCATCCAAAATCCGTAGTCCAGATCATAAATGCCTTTTTCACACACAGAGAAATGTGTGATTCCTGTTCATATATATATGCCTACATTCACTTTGCCAAAAAAGAGAATATTTGTCTTGACAATGGACAAATCTTCCTGAGAAACTGAGTTGTTCCCGTAGATCATTTGCTCTCCTACCCACATTTTCTTTTCTAAACCACAAAAATTTCCCTCTCTACCTTCAAGCCATGTTTTTCTCTTTCCACATCTCCTACTGAGGCTGCCTAGAAATCAGGCCACTACTGAAAAAATAGCTAGGAAAATATTGGAAAAAGCTGTAAGAACATTGGGTTGGGCAGTTTTAAGTAAAATGTTTATTTAAGGTGTTACCAGAACAAACTACTGTGTGCAAAGCAACTATGGGGGTAACTAGATTAAAATATCTTGCCTTTAGGATTCTGATCTGGCTATATATTTAAGTTCCATGCCAAGATAACTACAATCTTTACTTTCTGCTATGGCTTTATGGATTTTTTTTTCCTCCCCTGTAACCACTGCTACATGGCCACAAGATGTGGAAGGCTATGGACCTGAGAGATTGGAGAGCAGGTTATGAGGGATCCTTGTAGTGAAGAATCTCAAACTGTAAAACCCAGACGTGTTTCTCCTCCAAAAAACATGAGCAGGGAGAGCAGATATGACCTTTCCTGTGACTATGAAATATTCATGAAGTGACAACCAATAAGTATGACAACATTTTGCCTTATTTTTTCTCAGAGTGCATCCAGATCAGCTTTGGAAAATTGAGCAGAGGCAACTTGAGATGCTGCGCTCCATGTGCTGACAGATACCAAACTACAACTAAGCAAGCAAAGACGGTAGTAACCACAGGATTCTCAGCACTGAAGTTCACAGCCTGTTGTAATAATTTCAGGTGTCCTGTGTTTTGTTTTCCATATGTGACTCCAGATGGGTACATTGAGAGGCCAACCCATGTGTTTTCAGGAAGGTTAATGCAACCAAGTGCATTAAGGAAACACAGAGCATATCTCAATCTACTTCTACTGGTAAATTGGTTTGCCTCTTGGAAATACTTAAGATTTTTGGACACTTTTTCTTCTCCTTGTTGCATTACTATCACGTGTCTTATATACAAAGAACACACTCTTTTATTTTTGAACTTTAACTTTGAACTGCATTCTTGACCAGCAGGGCAGTCAGTGATAATTGCTTTCAGTCTAATTATGTTTTGTATGGGATAATATTTCCTTTTATCAGTTCTGAATTCGCCACTTTTTGATTTCTTTGAATGCTTCATTGTCACACATGTTATGAGACAGGAAGGATAGAGGTTTCTGCTCTGCTTTCTCTTTAACAATTAATGTTTTTTTATGCTCTTATCATGCCTCCTCTTATTCACAGCCTTTGACAAATAAACAATTGCAGCCTTTTATATCTATTTCCCCAACCAGATTTCTCATGTGCTTAAATATTTTCAATGCCCTGCTCTGACCCCTGTCTAATTCTGCAATATCCTTTGTGGGAGGGGATGCTGGGTGAAGTAGTTGAATACGAAATGAGGCTCTGCCATCTACGTGTATTCCCTACCATAACAAAAAGAGCAGAAGATGTTATGTTACAGAAATTTCATAAAAGGCCTAATGTCTCATAATAGCCTAGGCAGGAATAATAAAGGGCTTATGGTCTGTTTATTAAAGAAATCTCCAATATGACTTTATTTTGTGCAGCATCTGTATCTGGAAATGCTGTATGGAATAAATATCAGAACAAAAGGTTTCTGTGGTAAATAATGGCAGCGAGATATAGCAGCTAAGGATAAATCTAAAAGAGTATTTAGACCCACGAATATATATAGTCCAAGAAAACTTTTGTTGCCTGTTACAATTGGTTAAGTAAGAGTTGGCTTTTGCTATTATGTATTTGTTTTTGCAAATTATTATAAATTGTAACCATTTTTGTAGCTATAGTGCAACTCTTGTAATTGCTTTTGTGGACAGTATAATTACACTTGTGCATGAACCAAGGCCATATCAAGATGTAAGTGTGCTTGCAAAAGATGTTTCACAAGACCGCTCTTGCAAAATGTGTAACTGAGATAGCACAGGCAGAGAACAAGGTACCATAAAAGAAAATTCCAAGTCTGAAGTGGCATCAGAACTCCAGACTGCTCCCCTGATGGACCCTCGGAGACTGTAGCTGAGGCCTTATGCAATGCTGTGGCAACTTGAGGCAGAGTTGCAGTAAACTGGGGCTTGGAGAAGTGTACAAAGTCATTTGGGGAAATAATGCAACTGCAGCAGTATAAAGGACTGTTTGCTAAAGACTTGGGTGTGCCTATGGCTGTTGCCATGCACCCAGTGCTGTTACTTCTGCTTTATTGATCTGTCCCTTATTATCCTTTATTAAACTCTTAAAAATTTTTGAGGAGTGGGCTTCATTTCTCACATTGCTGTGGTTTGCTAAATTTGAGTCTATAATCTCAAAATATTTCAACTGGAATGTGTTTTTGAAGCAAATTTCTCTTTGAAGCAAGTTTGCCCGTGTTTACTGCAGTTTTGCTCTCATAGCAGGGCACTGTCATCAAGCAGATGAGCAAAAAGACAAGACAGTCAGTAGTGGACATCCAGCCTAGACGTTCAGCTGAAGCAATACAAAATAAAGCTCCTGCAATGTACATAAGGAAGGCTTCAGGTCCCCTGCATCCTCTGCAGACACAGACCTGGACACCAGCAGCTGGCCAATGCATTTAAGCAGCTGAGCCAAAGGCCTAAAACCTCTTACAATTACAGTCAAGTTTTCTGACATAAGTCTCCCAGCACTGTCTCTACTAACACATGAAGAAAAGTGTTGTTGTTGAGACAGGCCCTATCAGGAGACTTTTCAGGGTGTAGTGCCTGTATGCTGAAGGACAAGAGATACCTGGGATGTGGTTTAGTCTGAGCTTCCTTAGCAAAAAAAAATGTATTTCTGATGGAAAGACCTCAAGCAGAATAGTGGTGATGGCTTTGTGAAGCACAAGGAAGGACAGGGACTTTTGGATATGGAGAGCACTGGACCTCCAAACACTGCTGGCAGGGAGAGCAGAGCCATATTATGACTGCATGTGTATCCCCAATAAGTTGTCCTTGTATTCACTTCCAAAAGCTGTGTCAGGCCCTCCCCGCACCCCCCACATGCACATAGATCTGCCTGTACCTGTGTGACACCTGTGGTCTATCCTCAAGGTGCTGCCCAGAGCCTTCCTGCAGCAACATGCATTGATAGGAGGCAGTGACAAAAAATGGGGAGAAAAAACAGCAAGGTGGGATCATGCCTTTTGTGAACTTTTGCAAGTTCTTGTTACTTCATCTGAAGTTACTGAGAAGCTGAAAGGAAATCCCAGAGGAAATCAAGATTAGAGCAGGGGAGAGGAGACAAAGAACGAAGGTCAAGGGAAAATATCTGGGAATAATAGTAAAGGAGACAATGTAGGAAAGAGATCAGCCCAGTTGCCTACAAAACCCATTGATCAGCAACACAGAAAAACTCCTTAGTGCTGTATCTTTTTCTCCAGACACAGAGGGCAATGGAAATACAATCATCTGTTTGCAAAGCAAAAGCATCAGAGGATAAAGATAGGGCACATATGGGAACATCTGCTCTTCCTGAAAGATAAGCATGTAATAGAATGGTACCTAAGACAGAATCACAGGCATCAGTTTATCAGTCGTACAGTAGAGAGGAACTAGAATTAAAGGCCACAAAATGAAGGGAAAGAGAATGCAGTTAAAAATAACTATGAAATTAAGGGTGCTCCTTGTTTGAATAATCCAGAAGAAATGTTTCTGCTTCTTCCTTTCTTGTGTCAAATATTAGAGCCAAATGGTTTTAAAAATTTCAGTAATTCTCACTACCAGTGGTGAAAACTGGGAGCTATACTAAGTGTTTAGAAAGTGAACAAATCTAACTGGATGAGATGAAAGAGAAATCTCATACGTAAATATAAATATACTTAGGCAAAAAAACCAAAAAGTAGAAATAAATATAAGCATATAGAATAAATACATGGTGGATAAACAGAAGTAGTTGTAGTGTATAACTGTGTAGTTCGAGTGCGCCGTAGGCATGACCTCTATAGCTAAAGGTGTATTGATATTTCTAGTTCCAGCCTGTCAGACCCTCATGCCTCTACTCAAAAAAGGAGGGTCCCTGGTTAGTTCTTTTCTGCAAGTCTTCTATAACTGCATTCACAACATACATATAAGTACACTTGGAGGGTGTACTCTAAGCCATTCTCTGTGGAGAATAGCTGTTGAATAGAGTAGAGGAAAAGCTGGAAAGCTGGGCAAGATTGTAAAAATAGGCAAGAAACTACATATCAAAGTATAAGCCTAGGTGGCACAGAAGCAGCGGGTAATTAAACCAAGGTGGTAGGAAAGAATGTGTTTGTTTCTGTCATAGCAAACAGAGGCATACTCCAAAACAAATCAGGCTGTTTGAGAGAATTATTAATATGATCTAATTTTCGTTATGTACACAGCAAGTTCTTAAGGCACCATTCCTCTGAGTGTTCTTTATGTGTCATGTACACAAGTCCCCATGCAAAAAAGACACTGGTTTATTATATTTGAAAAGTTATTTTGATCCTCTGAATGAAAACGCACAGGCTTGCACCAAACAGTGTTACTAGTTAAAGAGCCCTCTTGGTTTAAATTTGGGCTGTTTTTTGTTTTGCACCGGTAAGCACTGTGCAACATCACTCACTTTCTAAATCTGATAACACCTGGCAGACATCTTCCAGTTTAGGTGTGATGTTTAGGTCATGCAAAAATAAGCATAAATCAACATGCACACACACACACACACACACACACACACACACACACACACACATACTCTACACATATATGCAGCAGTTTGCAGGACTAGACCCAAAAAATGGAATACAAGTGTTGATGCAAAGAGCTGCTGAGGGATGCTGTTTGCTGTGCACTTGCTGCTAGGTCTCGCAAAATTCAAAAGAATGATGTCAACTTTCATTAAGTGACATCTCTTGGAAACTTCCTTATTTGCATATGTGTTAGTAGGGCACATGCTTTTAATGGTTCACTTGCACAACTGAGATATAAACAACATTGACAAAGGGCTTTCAAAATGTTTTTTCTTATTCTTATACTATTACTGTTTTGAGATGATTGTACACCAAATGACAGCTCTGGCTTCAAAATGAACTAAGTTTGGTTGTACTAAAATGACACTCACATCCTTATTTAACGAGCCATAATATTTTTGCAATTTAAAATTTTCCTTTTGATCAGGAAAATGGTCTCAAAATTGTTCTGCTGATGTAACCATAAGAAATCTATACTGATGACATATGAACACAGTTATCAGCCTCTTGTAATCAAAACTTTTGCAGTGATTTATCCTCAAATATTCTTTCTTGGTCAGAAATGCTAATCTCTGTACAGAACATAATGAAAGGACTTCTCATATATAATTGTCATTTAAAAGACTTCACACAACCAAGTGGGATGAAATTAAACTTACGTAATTGCATCGTCTAGCCTGGAGAGATCTCTCAGTCATGATCTTGCTTGAGAGTAATCAACTGGCTGGGTTCTGCTGCAGACAAAACATGGTTTGACTGTTTGAATTATCTTCTGCCTCAGCAGAATTGGTCACAGTTTGTGGGTATCATGATTTTAGTGGGGTTTTTTTTTCATAAAATTCATGTCTCTGAAAATAAAAATACATTAAAAAGAAAATATTTGCTCACTCACATGCACTCAGGCAGAACATAGGATCTGCTGCATGGGGCTGACTTGAGGAGTCAGTCCAAGAGACAAGGATCATCTTTCATAACGGAATTATAGAAAGATTTGGGTTGGAAGG
>WAAE01007422.1:0-22953 GCA_013400495.1 Nicator chloris | reverse complement strand
TTCATATCCAAGTGAATTAAATCACGTATCCTAATGTTCACAATTTCCTCGCATTGGTTAGGACGTTTATATATTTATAAATAGGACATGTATATATTTATACATTTATATACTCTGAAATTGTTTTGTAGATGAGAAATGTTACTGAAATGAAATTATTACTTTTATTTCTCCCTTTTCTTCCCCCCCACAGCATCAAAGAAGCTACTAGGGCCTTCTGTTGTATTTTTATATTTAGCAAAAAAGAACAATGTTGCAGTTCTGGGTAAGTGTACTTTTCTGTGCCTAACCCCACTGGGGTGGTATGTTTTTAATTTACAAATTTACCCTTGAAGAGTAACCGAAAGCTACAGCTAGCACTGAACATAGCAGTTCTGAAGAGCAGAAATCACTTAAATTAAAGCATTCTTGAGCTTGTTTCCTAGAGTGCCTGCCTGATTAGTTACTGATGCTGTTCAAGGTGCTAGTTATGATTTAAAAAGCTCTAAATGGCTCAGGATATGAAAGAGTGCTTTTACACCTGTGTCTCAGGACAGACTGCTTGGCCTGTCTCTCCAGCCCAAATAGGATTGGCAGCACTTGCAGATCTTAGATCAGGCTCCTTTGTAGGTATGCATTTATGATACAAACACAGACATTAATGGCAACGTGGAACAGTGGTATTCTCCTGTTCTCCAACAGGCTGTCTACCTATGAGCAACTGATCTGGGGTCTGAGGCATGTGCCATGCATCCCTCCCCACCTCTCCCCATCCAAGTTGGGTAAAACCCATCCCACAGGCCCAGATACATCCAGGTTTCTGCCTTCAGAAGAATTGTGGAAGCTTCAGAACCTGTGATCTCTAAAAAGTCAGAAAGAGTGTTTCAACCTATGATAGTGCCTTCACCTTCATGTTGCTGATGATGGAGTCTGAGGACTCAGGCATACACCAGATTTCCAAAGCAAACAGAATGAAATTCAAACTTGTTATGCAGACATTTGGGGAAAGTCAGAGTTCATGTTTGTTTTATCAGCTACCCAATATTTCATATCAGAAAAAGGGCTGAGACAACTGCTATGCACTAACAGAACAAAGACATAATATATTCTCAGTTCAGAAAACTACCATTTTTCATTATCATGTTTTCCTGCTTGAAACAAACTCAACAAAACCAAAATCAATTAATGTATTTATATATATTATCTCCAGAGTTTAACTGGTGTTAGAAAGACATGACTAGTTTAAAAGGCAAAACAGACAATAAAGAAAACTCAAATATTTTGCTTCTTTTGTAATTAATTTCTATTCCCTGCCCGTGGTGGTAAGTTGCCTTCTACAACATCTCATGAACAACAGATACTACTGAATTCCACTAGGTTGATATACAACAGTTTTGGTAAATACACAAAGAGAAAAACAATGTTCATGGCTATCTTTTAATCTTTTAATCTTTTTTTTTTTTAATGATGCAACACTGAGGATACAAAGACCTATTAAGACTAATAGGTGCAATTCAAAAAGCTTATTAAATGGATTAACTACTGCCTCGCTCAGTCTATCCTGAATAGCAACTACAGAGTTGATGATCCCTGATGAAGAGCTCTTAGTAAATATTTTTCTTTTAACAAGAAATATGGAATATGAACAGGCCCTTTCTCCTAACTACATTTAAAAAGACAAAATCCCCCCCTCAACCAACTTAATTAGTAAATACAATGCAATTACCTGTCATGTTGCAGTAAACTTTCAAAGGTCCCAGTGTCCCACTGCCATCTGGATCTATCCAGTAGTAATTTGAAGTTTTGCCCAAGTGTTTGTATGCTTCACAAGAGAGTTCATAAATAGCTGAAATGAAATAAAACAAAGCAATATGAATAGTTGTAACTTGGGGGAAAAATTCTTCGTACAATTAATGGATCCTGTTTATATACAAAGAATTTTACCTTTGACATTAAAGCAATATCACTGAGGTTTACAGAAAAGAAAGTACCTTTCTTAAATTATACAAGTGATTAAAAGCTTGCAGTACATAATTTCTTCTTTTGTAATGTGACGAAAAACCAAAACAGGTAGAAAATTCTAACATCTTGCAGAGAATGAGGAAAAATAACACTTTTTCAAGAGTATATTTAAACCATTTTTTACAATATAGTTCATAACTTTGTTTATATTCTTGTTTGTTTTTAGTACTTCTATTGATACAATATACTTTTACACTTAAGCTTTTTTTCAAGAGATGCTAAAAGAGCTTATGAGTTTTCTCTGTACATTTTGTAATTGTTCATGTTTTACTAAAGCTCAGAACAACACTGAGTTTCAAAATTGTGAAATTTCTCACTACATGCTATACCTGTCTCTACACAGCTATGCATTTTTTCTATTGCATACATACAGAACCAATTCTCTGGTCCAGCAAGGTCTGAAATGTCACAGTATTTGTTGGAATAAGTTGTTCATTTAGCAGACAGGTTTGTTTCAATTTTTCCTTGAACACTGCTTTCTATTTCAAGTCATGAAATTGTTTGTCAAATTGTGATACGATGAATAGCTCAGACATAATAAGCATTGTAGATAAAACCTTTTCTAGAAACTCCTATATTTTCATAGAAATGTAGAATTTTTGAAGAATTATGTGCATTGAATAGGAAGAAATAATTTTATGCTAAGAAAAACTAAAAATGATAATGTATATAAGTTGTTCTATGTGTGTATATATATAAAAATAGTGAAATACATTAATATTTTTTCTATACAATTCTTTAAAAAGGAATGTGTAATGCTGCTTTGTTTTTCAGGACCAGATGGTGCCATTTTTTTCTGTTTGGAATCAATCAATCAGCTACCAAAAGAAATTAAATATTTGTTTAACCAGACTTCATATCCACTCTAAAAATTCATCTAATTTGTTGGCAATTCTTGCAAGCAATCTCTTTGCTAAGACTGGCTTTATTTCAAATGACCATAAGGATGAGCTGTTTTGCTGGGCTTTGATGATGATGAGTGACTGATCACACACACACTTAAATCCCTCTAACCAATTATCAAGACATGGGAAGGAAAGCCGAGTTTCAAAAAAAATATCAAATTTTGACATGGCACAAATGAAAGGCTAAAGGCTGTTATCTATCTACAAGAGAAAGAACATCCTTGAGATTTGTATGTGTTCATTAGAGGATATAAAGTAAATTTTATAGAAGTAGATGACACTTTAATTAAATTGTGAAACATGCTAAGCCATTTCCCCTTTCTCCACAAACAAAGGTCAACATATTCTTCCATTATCAAGGAGACTCTGTGTCTGTTTTCAGGCACTTCATGCAGAATTCATCAGGAATTCATGACTTATTTTTTTCAGAACTATTTCCCTCACTCTCGACACATTACCTAAAAAAAAAAAATCATAAAACACTAACTCCATGAATGTATAATTGTTGTGACACCGAGTGGAAAATTTTAACAGATGCACTCTAGGTCAAGTTAAAAAGAAAAGAAATATTGTTTGTGATCTTGCTGAAGTTTTGTGTTTTCATTTTCTACAGAAAACCAGGGGAGCTTTGCTTCTGTAGTAACCAGATCTTTATGTAAGGCCATATAACATTTTTATCCAAGTTTGCCTCTTTCAAGAACACAGGCCAATATTTGTGCAGAGATACTGCTACAACTCAGAAAACAACATTAAAGAGTGTCATGTGGAAGTCAAATATTTTTCTAGAAAATTAAGAGGTTTAGGTTGGACACACTTCCTATTCTTCTGAAATGGGAGAAATAGAAAGTGGTATGTAGGTAATAGTCCTATAGCATAGAAAAGGCTGCTTTTTAATAAGTCACCATTGTTAAACTTTAGCATTATGTTGAATACTAAATAATAGAAATTAGGATGGTTCTTCCAATGAAGGTAAAAGAGTGGCATATTCTAAAAAATTCAACTTGTGAAAAGTGTTCTTATGAGGGTGGGATAGATTTCTGGGAGTTATTATGCATATGTATAGAATCCTAGAATTATTAAGGTTGGAAATGGCCTTTAAGATCATCATGTCCAACCATCAACCTATCACCACCATGTTCATTACTAAACCATGTCTTCAAAGTGCTGAATCCACTTTGGATTTGCTGAAGACTTCCAGGAATGACAAACTTCTCCACTTCCCTGTTCCAATGCTTTACAACCCTTTCTGTGACTCTAAGGCCTCCTGGCACAGCTTGAAGCCTTTTACGTAGATGCATAAAAATGTTAAAAATGAGAATCAACAAAAATGAAGGGGTAGGTACCAGTGCAGTGAGCAGTAACATAAATCACTTCACAGGAACATAGGAACAAAGTGAAGGGACAAGTGAATTTCACATACTGACAAAACAACCAGTAATTAAGGGTGCAATAGGAAACAGCAGTCATGTTCTGGTGTATGAAGACAACTGATGACAGAAAGAGATACTCTTGTTGACTTTGGATGATAAAGGGTAGCCACTTAAAGAAAAGTTCTTTCTTAAGAAAGAACAAAAGCAGCAAACATCAGGCAGAAGGCAACTCGAGCAGAGGAAAGTACGACATGATGCCAAGGCATCCAAGTGGATGATGCCATAGAAAGGAAGATACCACAGGACCACGTTATCAGCCACTACTTGCTTTTGTAAATGTTAGACAAAAAGATCACTACTGTCTAAGACAGAGAACACGTGATAACAGAAAATGAGAAACTCAAAGAAAACCTAGAGTGGATGAAAGGACTAGCATTTAGGAATGCTGTTTTAGAAGTCACTCAAGCCAACTAAAACAGAAGTAAAAAAAAAACCAGAATAAAAGGAGACACCATGGCACAATCAAATCAGCTTAAATGAGAAAACTGATAAAGGTTACAATAAAAAGGCAAAACAGATAACTGAGCTAAGAAAAGACAAGAAAGCAGAATATAAGATTCTTAGGATATAAAGTTCAGTGTTCACATGCAAATTAGGAGAAATGGTTACATATATCCACATACAGAGGAAGAGGAGGGAGAGAGAAAAGGGCTTTGTAGTGCTGACTCCATCTGGAAGATAAGAAAGAAAAATAACCAAACAAAAAAATGGAAGAACTGAGGACACAAGGACAATAGATTTTTGCTTTTCAAGCCAATAGAAGTGAAATGACAAGAATGTATATTTGCTTTCTTGGTACCTGGTCCAAATACACAGCACATGTAGTCTTAAGGCACTTCAGAATAGTATTAAACCTCAAAATCTTCCACGCTAAATGTAAAACTCACATGCACCCTGATGTCTGCATAAGCTATTTCTAGCATAATAAATCCAGCTGTCAGTTTGTTAGGGTTTTTCAAAGGTCACTTATATTCTTTCTGAGGAGAATAGGAGGAAAAAAACCCTCCCTATAAACAACTCCTTCACTCCTTACATGCTTTCATATGGCATCAAAAATTGCCTACAAGCTGCAAGAGGTGAAAACCTGCTTAGAACAGTGATCCAAGCTCTTAGAGTCAGGAAAAAGAATTATGCACAAAAAGAATCAAAACTAGAAAGAGAAAAGCACCAAAAAATTCACTTTTTAAAGTTTAATCTCCTGAACAATACAGATCAAACTGAGACCATCAAATCCATTTCATGGTAAAATTTGAAAGGGTTTTCTGCGTGCCAACATGAAAATAAAAAGTTTTAAAACCATAAACATGAAAAAAAATCACTATCTTTTGGTGTGAAGCATCAAGCTTCTCTAAACTTCTTGGTTTAGGCAGAAAATCCAGTCATTTTAATAAGCTAACAAATGAAACTATTAATGCATTTTGAAATTCACCATTAACTAAATTAGCATTCAAAACAGTGGATTTGAATGAGCATGGCTTGAGGGGAAAAGTATCTTTTCTTAGGAAGGCTTGATTAGGTAAGTAGGCTAAGGGAGAACAGCCTAGAGTGAAACAAATATTAACAACAAACCTTGTAGCTCCTCAGACTTTAAGAGCATTTTCATTGCTGCCTTTCTTCATGGGTTCTGAACACCAAAGGGGAGGTGGTGATGGATGGGGAGGTCCATACTCATTTCTGAGTTTTTAGGATCCCCTATTTTAAACATCAGAGGAAAAGACAGTAGTTCAAAAGGTTTACAGAATAGTTTTTTCCAGCTCAAGACTGTTAGTCAAAAGTTGGAAAGAATCAACAATTCTTAGATTTCAGTGGCTCCTAAATGATTGAGGGAAGCAGATGTTCTCGCTCCTGTTTTACTTTCTGACTGGTGTAAAGATCAAGGGATAGTTATCCTGCACAGGTGGCACAGCTGCTGGCTATCTCCAAAAAGCAGAATAACTGAATGACAAAAAGGATTTAGAAACTCTGTGGCCCTATAAGATGTTCCCATAAAATTTCACTAGCACCTTGGTGAACTAAAGTTTTTCCATCACTATGCGAAAAGGCAGCTTTAATTTTAGGGCTGACAAACAGCCTCCTTTTATAAGTGCAAAGCTCATTATAAATAGATTACCTAGCATGACAGTCTGCACTATGGGGCTCAATGAATGTGTTGCAATACGTTTTGTTTCTGTCAGTGAATGTGGTTGCTGAAGGGAATAAACTCCTTTAAACACCTGCTAATATAGGAGTAAATCTCAGCTTTACAGAAACACAGCAAAGGTGGAGATACAGAAAAATAGATGGAATTAAATGACAGCAAAAGTGACAAAAACATGGCAATGCATCAGGGCCACAAAGTTCAGCTATGTCTCTCCAGCACTTTCAACTTCTTGGAAAAATATTGAAATTAAATAGACTGAGGGGTGATGTGCACCTCACTGAGGGGTGAGGTGCCTGGGTTTATGTAACTCAAACTGGTTTCAACTCTTGAGCCCTGAAAGCACAAGCATACAATGAAGGGGGGAAAAAAACTCCAAGCTGTTGCTTTATTATAACATATATTCAGAAGATAAATGGAAAATGTTAAAAAATAAATTTTTATACATCAATACATGTACACTCTAAGTTCCTGCTCTGTCAGCAGAATCTTCTCTCTGTGCACATCCACATTAAACTATATCCTTTACTCATTGCAATGCTATATGGTGGAGAAATTATGTCTTACAATTCTTTTAAGATAAGCTAAAAGAACTAGATGTTTCATCATAGTCAAAGCAAGATATATATGAGGGAAAAATACCCTTCTGTATTCTGATAGAAGGAATACACAGCTGCTGGGTTGCTGTACCACCTCAAGTGTGCTAAAAAGGCTTTAAAAAGCTCCAAAAAAAGCCAACATGATGCAAAACTACTTCAATGTTCTAGCTCTTCTGTAGGACAACGTAATGGTTGGAACCAAGCCTTATATCTGCCAGTTTTTTCAAGTCTGGATATAAAAATTCTGTAGTTTTACACAACCTTATAATGTCTAAGAACAGAAAAAGCAAAATAAATTTAAAAATTCATCCCACAGTTATATTTAACTTAAAATAAGCACATTTACTGTTCAAGTCAGACAAAAATAAGTGTGAACAAGTATTTACTCTTACATCTCACACAGTGATAAGTAATCCTTTAAGGTATGACTGAGATGAAATATTTTCTGATGTAGCTTTTACCAGGTTCCCAAATATTAGAGGTGTCCTTGTTCATTTGCTATTGGAAAAGAAAATGTGGTTGGAAACTTCTGCTGAATATTCCTGGCTTTGTCCTCTCCGCCTTTTTAGGCTGCCAGTTTACAGAAGCTCACAAAGCCTTCAGCTACGAGAACTGAAGTCAAAAATTAATCACAAATCAAAATCCAAGGACAATCACCCACTACCATCATCCAAAAAACTCATTAGCCAAACAGTGACAGAAGGAGAAAATAAAAGCTCAGGAAGAAACCATCACCATTCTGATATAGCATTGTGTATGTATCTAAAATTCTTTGAGCTGTTTGAATACACTTCTACCCATCATTCTAAGTGTTTGCACACTTATCTGAAAAAGAGCTCCAAAACATTAAAAATGCCTAACACAATCTGATCATGCACAGAGAAGGTTCTAAGGTAATCAAGACCTCTGCTTTAGGATTTTTTCTTGTCATTTTTACTTATTACACAATAATCTTAGTGTAAAAAAACAAAAGGTAACAAAACACCTGGCTTGCTTTCTGCATACTGCCAAATACCCCTTTTAAAAAGTCTTTCTTTATTAAAGAAGTACTTATATAGTATCTCAAAAATATTTGCTGAAATAACACCCTCCCCTAAATAAAACATGGCAGTGAAGAACAGAAGACAAAATTCTAACTAGAAAAAAAAAATTGTCTTGCAACACCAATAGTAGTTCTTCATGCTAAATTTGTGATAGACTCTCAGAGAGAGTAAGTTCTGCTTGACCATAAGCCACACCACCAAATATCAGGTACTTGAAGCTAGGATGCCCCTATAAAACTAGGTTACTTTGATGAGGAAGAACACAGGAAGCAGCACTTTCAGCAAAATATATGGCTCTAGTAGGACAAAGCTGCAAGACCTTCAAGGCTGCTGGCCCTCACAATGCAGGAAGCAGCTGTGGCTGCTCAGTGTGCTGCCTGGACAGGCCAGAGCAGCAGGAATATGCCAGCACACCCAGCTGGCTGCAATACTGAACTTCTGCGCCCAGTCTATGAGCACTGGGAAACTACAGCTGGATGCATCAGCAACTGCAGTGAAGTTTGCATCCAGGAAGAAAACTTCTCGATGAGCTGCAGTGTTATGCACATCCTAAATGTGGTGTGTACGTAAAAAGCTTAATTTTGATATCTGAAATGGATCTACTGTGATGCCTAAGGAAATTGCAGAAATTTCTTTTTGAAGGAATACAACTATCCTAGATGCAGTTACAGTTCATTCAGTTCCAATCAAATTACTTTCCAGGTAAAAAATAAGGAAGTGTCCAAATGTGACATGCCATTGCAATATCACTTCATTATTAAAGACAGTGGCATACAGAAAACTTTCCTGACTTCATGCATAACTGAAAATTTGAGTAAACAAAAACTTCTAAAGCTACAAGTGTAATACTTAGAAATTGTGTGCTCATGTTGCATCTGCAAGAAAACTAATTTACTGTATTCTTAAAGAAATGTTGCTATACATGAACAGCCACTCAGCAAAAAATACAATTTTCACATAAGTGCCATTAGGCAATAGGTAAATTTCACTGTACGTAAGAGAATTGGAGAAAACTAGAAGGTATCATGAACAAGTCCATCAAATTGCAGATGTGTATGACATGGTCCATGCTTCATCCACTGATTTTTCCACTTGTAGTACAACTCAGATCAAGCACCATTTTTCAGCCATGACTAGGCTGCCTCCTCAGCCAGAAGTTGAACTGAGCTACTGCAGTCCCAGAAGTACAAGCAAAAAACTTCCCAGTGAAACTGGGATTTGTTTTTTTGGGGTACCACCATTTTAGGGACCCTTGGTTTACTCTCACAGCTAGCTAGGACAAGCATATGAATACTAAGAGCTTCAAAGCTTCATCCTTTCACTGTCATCACATGACATTAGCAAGAGTCTTTTCCACACCACACAACTGTTTTATTCATGAGAGTTCAAATCCAAAGTTAACCTAAAGTCCAAGGCTTCAATTCTGTTACCTCCAACATCCCATTAAATAAATACTCTATCATTCTACAAGATTATTCCTGGAAAAGGTAGTTCAATTAATCAAATTATATTTGAAGAAATAGGTTCCAAGATAAAATAAATAGAATAATTTTGTGGTTATAATAGTATAACAACAGAATGACATGGCTGTGGTGAACCTCAAAGATAATGTAATCCACCTCCCTCAAAAAATCTCAATTACATCCACGTATCATTCCTGACACAGTCTGGTTTAAAATAACAATTTCCTTGACACACCAAGGCAGCTTAGAGCTCCACCAGCCTCTCAGGATCAGCATTTGCACCACTCTCTACACTGTAAGGCTGTTCTGCTGCAACTTAAACTCATCATTTCTCTTCCTATTCACAATGAATTTGGAGGATAAGTTATTGCACTCCTCCTTGCAACCTTCTTTTGTCTATTTGCAGACACAAATCTCTTCTCTACATTAAAGTGGCCAAGCTTGTTCATGTTGATCACTGGTCACATTTTCTAGGTGTTATATTATTCTCTCTCTCGTCTGGATTTTCCAATGTTTTCATGGAGCTTAGCATATGAAAATAGAAAACGGCCAGCACAGCCAGATTAATTTGTACATTCCACGAGTTTTACTTCTGTTAATTCATCTCTAAATGATGTTTTCTTTATTCACAGAATCATAAGCAATGAACTACAAGGCAAATCAGCCATCAATAATCACCACTTCCACAAAACTGCACTAAAAAAATGAAACAAGTCAGCAGTTTTCCTCAGCCATTGTTTCTAAAATTGGTTAACGCCCCCCAAGCATAGTCCTTCCCAACACTCAGTAGATTTGCAACTCAAAACCCCTAAAATAGCTTCCCAAAGGAAAACCATTCTTATATTTTGCATATGTACATAACAGTATACATATAATATTATATACATATGAATCATAGAAATAAAAAATATTACAAAAACAGACAGCATTTTTTTAATTAATCAGGAAGGTAAACCAACAGAGGTAATTTCACTGCTTTTTATCTGGACTAGTGTTCATTTCTATCCATGGCTGCACTGGCTGTCATGCCACTAAAACTTTCCAAAGGCAAAGATCCTTCGTGACTGAGCATAAGCCTTCTTCACACTGCCACTGATCTAAGCTTCATCCTTATAAAAGCTTCTATATCTTCCTCACACATTCCCTCTGCCTTCTACTGTGAGCTAATGAAACTATAAAGTGTTCTCACCATTAGCACAACATCCAAATATGCCCCATAGAAACAGAAATGAAATTACAAACAGTAAAAATAAAAACAAGATATACGGAAATTTGCAGATTTTGTGTCAAGTTTACTCTAGGCTCAATTATATCAGCGATAAACATGACAATTACCATTGTGGTAAAAAAGGGAAGAAAACAGAGGCTTTGCCATGAGTGAGAAAGAGAGCACAAGTTTATTTGCCACTGGGAAAATTACTACTATAGGGGTGAAAACTGCAATATGAGCTACTACACAGTAGTTCAACCCAGGAATTTGCTATGAATACAGACAAAGTCAATCCATTAAATGGCAAAATGAAAGGTGCTTCTGTTTCTCTCTCAACTTTGTTCTTTGTTTTGGGGTGGGGGGGGGAAGAGAGAAATTAATTTAAATACAAATGGCTGAACCAAAATGGATTTTTAAACAAATTTAGCAGTGATTTTAAATTACAAGCCATAGATTAGACAATTAGCACCTTTGTAACAGTGTCAGCCTACAGACATCACAAGAAAGTATAATTAGACACCAATTTTTAACAAGGTGCTTTTGTGAATTAAGTCATCCAAGGATACACAAACAAAAAAAAACCCAACCCAACCAACCAAAAAAAAAAAACCCCCAAAACAAAAACCAAGCATGGATTTTGGGACCAAATAAAACATTGTTCAGGATAGAAATGGCACAATTTCATTTTCAATCTGGATAGTGTTGCACACTTGTGTAGCTGTAATTCATTCCTGGGCCCTGCATCTGAGAGGGAAGACTACCAGAGAAACTGAGATATTCACCATACTTTTGCTGGTCTTACACTGGGCCCAGCACAGAAAGCTTCAGAGCTGCATGGAGCTCTTTTGAGTCCTGCCCAGCTGGGAGGTAACAGGAACACCACCAACACCATCTTGTTCCCTTCCTCCTCCTATCCCTCCCTTCCTTGCAAAAGGCTTCAAGGTTGGTATAAAAGCAAATTTTGAAAAAGCCATACCTTTAAACAAAAAGTATGAGTTCTACTCCAATTGTCACTTTGTATTGGCAGGGTAATAGAAAGGAGAAGAGACAAGGGCCAAACTTTGGTTTTACAATTTCCTATCGGTGTAATACAAATTCTTGGTTACTCTACAGCGAGCACAGATGCACAAGTGAAAGCCTTTGCAAATTATACCTGGGCCAAAACAGGGGAGATAACTCCTGTAAAGTCAGGTCAATGACACAGATCATATGGAATCTTATTTTAACACAAGTTATCTGTAAATGGCTACATATAACAAAGACACTGAATAAACCAAAGTATTCTCCATCACCAGGTATATTCTGCCATGGATATCAGAGTATTTGATCTCTCTTCAGACCTGAATAGCCTAATCAATGTTAAAGATGAACATGGAGATATTTTCATTATCTAGCTTTGAAAGAGACTGTAGTGCCAGTTTTTGATTGTTCACAAATATCAGTGTTCCCAAAATCTGTTACCTGTGTATGTACCTATACCATTTATAGGACTGTAATCCAGATTTATTTTCACCAGCCTCAACAGTTGTTTGCTGCAGTAGACCTCTCATTAGGGGTAGAAATGAGCCAAGACACAGACTCTCATTTAACAATGTGAAAAGGGTCCCAGTTTATTCTTCTTTACAGCTTAGCCATCCTGACTTTGACTACAGCAAACTCCCACTGTAGGGCCTAACTGCAAACTTTGACTTCTGGTTATTTCCTGCTAGGATATGACTGCAAGTACTTCCTTACCACCTCTGACTGCAGGCTTTTACCTAGCTCAACTATGACTGCAGACTCTAACCCCACCAGACCGATCTCCCAACAGATCTTTTACAACATCAGCTCTTTTCCTTCTTCTTTATATTTCTCTGGATCATTCCTTCTTACTCAGGGCTGGTCTTCCTCCAGCTCCTTTACCTACAGGTCTTCACCTGACCAGCCAATCCACCCCTTTTATCACACTTATCTTTATTAGTCACATCTGCAACTCATTAAAAGGGCAAGGATGTTCCTCTTCTTTATAATTAGTACAACTGTGACTTATTAGGGGAGAGGTTGCCTGTAGTCCTTTCTTCTACACCTACATGGGTGTAATTGTTACCATTTCCTGTCCCTTTCCTTCCTTTTCTCTACCCTATATCCCTAAGTGTTTTTTGTACCTGAGCTTCTCATAACCAGCAATCCTGTGAAGGAAATTATGGTACCTTTCTTGGCTGTATTTACTGAATACAAGATATACTTAATGAAAACTGCAAGTTATTGGAAAAAAATCCCAAATAAACCAACAACTTGTTAAATAAAATTTCATAAAAATCTCAGTTAGAAAGCTTATATTTGAAAAAACCCCAAACACTAAACCGCAGAACAGTAGCTTGCTTACAAAACCACTGCTGTGCACACAGACTGACAGACATCTAACAAAATAGTGGATTTTCCAGAGAGCTGATTTTCCAGGAGCTGAGCACCTATTTCCATGAACAGAGAAGATCTGTAACATTATGGAAACAAATCCTCACATCAGCATTTACATTACCTCAATCAAAATGTCCCCTATAAACATGACACCAATTTAGAAGGAATGCATCATGTTTGTCATTTCCATTAATCACTAAGCAACTTGCACTGCCAACAGAATTCAACCTTTTTAACTGGCATAAAAATATCAACAGAAACATCTGCTCCATGTTCCCTTTTCTTCATGCTTTCCCTCCGATGCTTTCGAAGGGGAATGACTGTGTTCTGGCAACTTCCTAGAAATCACTTTTACATCTTTTTCACATAATGGATGAGCTGTGAAATTAGTAAGATGTTAGATGGGTACCTTGGGGGCTGCCCTGGTTGGCATACACTCTATTTTGTCAGTATCTGCTTCAGTAGCAGCACTGTAGAGTATTAATTCAGACTATTTACTGAGAGGATGAGAATACAGAGAAAATGTCAGGTTCTGAGAAAAAATGCACATCTGCACACCTACAGAGGAACTCAGAGAACCAATGGCAGGGCAGAAGCCAGAAAAATACCCTGCCAGGCTGCTCCCAGGCCCACCACAGAGGACATCAAACCTTTTAAGCCCATCTGACTCAAACTAAGGATGCACACAAGTAACAAACAACCTGTCTGGGGCTGTCACAGCCTCAGCTCCAGCGTGTGGAGTCCATCACCCCCATCATCATGAGCCACTGGTAGCAGCTCTCCCCAAAACCTTTCAGACCAGGGGAGTTTCTGCCTTGGATGGTGACACATCATGGGATGCATGGAATACATAGCTCAGGATTGCACAAGATTTATAGGATATTTAGTGATGGAACAAAAGGCAGGGAAAAACAGAGGGCTGGATATTTTGGCCAAGGAAAAAAGTGCAGGAAAAAAAAAAAAAAGAAGGGTAAGCATAAATAGTGGTGTGGTAAGTATGCTTGCCTGGTTGTGTCCTGCATCTGATCAGCACAGTCTGTTCCTTTCTTGTTAAATTCCTTTTCAAATCTTTCCTGGGCATGGCGCTCCTGTGTGTACACGTGTGTGAGTATGTGGCTGTGAAGACCGACTGAGGAGGAAAATAATCAGAGCAACGATTAGAGAAAGAATGATGAAAGGAGGAAACCAACTGTTGAGTTTGATAGGAAAGCACAAAGAAATTGAGAAACCTTAAAACGGGGAAACAGAAGAGGGCTTGAAAAGCAGAGGCGTAGTTAAGAATTTCAGAAGGACGTAGCTCAGTTAGCCTGAGCGTGAATCTGAGAAATGCAGTGATATTTGTAGTGCTCTGAAGTAGCAGTGGAAAATGTAAAGAGAAAAAAAAAGATAGTCACAAACAGCACATTATGTTTTCCTCTCTATTTTAGAACATCTATTAGTGCCTTCTGAACCTAAAAGTATACTGAAAACATATAATATAAAATACAGCAATCACAGAGCAAATAAATTTAAAGTTTTATACACAAGTGGTTAGCCCATTAGGGAATAAGGATGGGATGAATGAGCTGGTGTAAAAGCTACGTAGGGATACATGGGTTTAAAAATTTCCAAGATGAGAGTTAAAGAAAGACTATGCTTCCAGTAAAATAAAATTACTACTGCTAGATACACAGTTAGGTATGTGTAAGTAGTATAGTTAAGGTTTCTACTGAGAAAATGAGAAACTACAAACTATTTCAACACATTTCAGTAGTTTTACTAATATTAGCAAACTGCATTTGTATTTATGAAACAATAGCAATTTCTATGTTTTTGTAAAGTTATGTAAACATAGATGATTCCTCTGGCTTCAGTAAAATATTTAAAGAATTTCATCATTATTTCTGTCATTACTACTGTCATTACTTCTGCCAAGACACTTGTCCAGCCAAGATAATAATTGGCTGTCCTACCTAAGGTGAAATTTTAAAGTGATAGTTATGGAGCATGACTGATACTGAGTATCTACTTCTGCTAACAGATTTTTGTCCTAAAACTTTTCCTGCTTTATCTTCCATTTAAATTACAACACATTGGGAAGGAGAATAAAACTCAAACCCCCTCCAGACTAAAACTACAAAGAAGCATAAGAGCTCTTACCCCTGAATGAAAAGGGTTAATGTAGACATTTGATTTCTAAGGAAGGCATTTACAGGTGCAATACATTTATACTGCAGAATAGTGAAAGAAATATTATAATGATGCTCAAGAAAGGTAGCGTCCATAAACAAGAACCAAACTGAATCACAAACCCCACCATCTGGAACACATATCACTCACATGGAAGTATCATAAGAGAACTGACAATAATTATTCTTTATGTTTATTTACTGCAGAAGCCATACTTACTCTTATAAACACTGTTATACTAGTTATTAAGACAAAATATGGTGTAGAATGCAGAAAAAGTATCTCAGGGTTTCACTCCATTTAATTAATATTTTTTTCCTCAATCCACAGTCCTATTAGATTGATCATACTGCCTTCAACACATTGGAAAATTCATTGTAAAGGTAGAATTTATCAAATCTTTCTTTACTGGGTGATGTACATAAAAATGCTGCAAACCCTGGATAATGTCTGGTTATCCATTGATGCATAGTGTCTTTTAACAGCAAGCCTAATTATACCCATTATGTTCCTCTATTTTGAACTGTTAAAAAACTTTTTAAGGAAAAAATTTATGTGGACAGATAAAAATATATCTGCATGCATATATAAAGAAATTCTCATTGCTTTGACTATGGTACATCTTTAACAGTTGATATTTGCATTAGCTTCATTCTCTCACATCTGAGAAAATAGGATTAGAATGACTTCAAAACATGTTTTTTCTGTCTAATGGCTGTCAATGGGATTTTAATATAAGCACCTTAAAAAACTTTAATTGCAAAAAAGCATTAACAGTGAAGTATGCAATATGTTAGATTGTCTTAATGGAAAAGTTTAAGAAAAAGCTAATTAATTTTGAAGTCTTTATTTGCAGAGCTCTTTTTAGGCCATGAATTAATTCTGGCTTTGATTTTATGGTATAAATGAGCTGCTTTAAAGCTATCTATTGTTAATTACATGTTCTCTTTTAACTGTCCCTTGGAAACAATATTTGGTTGTGCATTGTGAACAACAATAGAGAAAGGTTACTGTAGCCTGCAAAAAACTCAGCTAACATCCAAGTTTTCCCAAATGCAGGCTGCAATTCAGGAATGTTACTTAGGAAGTTTTTCAAGAGTTAGCTACAGCTGAATTAAGAACATGCTCTGAGTTAGACCCTGACTTCATACTGCTCTTCCGCTTGGCCCCACTTGGTAGAAATTTAGCTTCAAAACTCATGACACTTGATTCTAATGTGGAGCTATGTGTAAACAACTCAACTGGACTTCAGGTTTTAGCTGTTTGCATAATTTTAGCCCTTACAGTCTCTCTCAAACCTCACCCAGTAGAATTATTTCTAGCTGATTTTTTAATTTCAGCAAAATTACTGCTTGTTGATTATTTGTATTCTGCTTTGCATCCTGATGTTAATTTTCTCCGCTTTACCTTACCAAATACTCCTGCTGCTATGGCACATATTGGAACTGCAGCCCTTGCTGGCCTGAACACAGACCACATCCATTTACTTACAATAAAAATGCAAGTTGCTACCAATTTATTGCACATTCTGCATTTCATAAACACCTGGTGTAGAGCAACTCTCAGCTCACCTGATAATAAATTAATCATAAAAGAACTATAGTTTATAACACCGAAACTAAGAACAATCTGATTTTTAAACAAATATTGGAGTTCAAAACAAAAAAACTGCAATGAGACCAAACTAAAAAAAAAAAAATAAAAAATGAAAAAATTAACAGTAAAAAGCTTCGCTTTTTCAGTTTTGCAGGGATAGATGAAAAATGCAACAATTTTGGGCTTATATGTAACACATGAAAAATTACTAAAGAAGATGAAACCAACTTCAGTCTTGCTTTAAAACTACATTTTAATAAAAAAAGGTAATTTAACAGAGTCTCCTACATCTGAAAAGACATGCATTACGTTAAATCCTTTGACAACATGTAATAAATAAAATATGGATCCACAAGGACATATACATGTTATGACGACAATTTCTTTGAAAAGCATTATTGAAAAAAAGATTAGCCTCCTTGGAAAGGTAGTATATTGATTATATGAGCCTTTTAATAAATCATTGTAAACAAAACTCTTTATAAACAGGCTTTGAGAATCCCTATTCTCAACGGAAACAAACATCTGAGAAATAAGGTTTTGCAGAGCATGTATCAAATTTGAACACTTGATTACTTCAGATACAGAGTGTGTAAGAAGAGAAAAATAAACTCATAGTGACATAACTGGCAGAGAACTGCCAATAGTTGAAAGTGCTTTCTCAGGATGCTGTGAACAGGTGAAAACAAAAGCCTCTTTCTAGAGATTTCAGAAATTTTAGCTTATTTTTTACCCCCTATTTCTCCAAGATCAGCACTGCTCACACATCTGTACTGCTGAATGTGGAATTATTTAGCCCCTGGAAAGTACTTAGACTCTGGGGTCAAGTAAGTCTCAAATAAGGGCCTCAAAGGAGCAATTCAAAAAACCAGGGATGCCCAAACACCAGCTCACAAGAGGTTGAGGTGGTAGGGTGAGAAACTATATTCCCTTTTCTTACAGCATCTAGTACAAAACAGTCTCTAACATCAGCGCTAGAAGAGCTGATAACCCTTTTCTCATCACTGTGCCCAGTGTTAATTTCATAAATATTTCCTCTAGCCCCAGTCTCCCCAAATCAAGCAGCCCTGTCAAAATAATTCTTGTAATTTCTCTAACCTCACTTTCTGCGGAGTAACTTCACAGTTCACCTCCCTACAAAGCTCCTCATTCTCATTAGTGCATCCAACAGCTGCTGTCCTCCCTCAGCCCAAAAGAGGCAAATTATGCCCAACACATGGTTGGGGCAGGGGGGAAGAGAGGGACTCAGATTTTACCCTATTGAAAGCTCCTCTTTCATGTTCTTAAAAGTAAGCAGTTTGGCTTCCCAGCATTATTTTTCCTTCTTCCTTTCACAAGATTCAAGCAATCTGCCATGAACAAGTGTGACCAGCGTTGTGGAGTCCCACTGCATGCCTTAAATGTCAGCTTTCCACTGCAGAAACTTAATCCAGAATGTTCTGATGTTGCTTCACATGTTTGTATGTTTTGTATGTTTTTGTTCTGTTCTATATTGTCTGCTGCTGTCTTTCTACAAGTTTACCAATGGAAATTCTTCATTTACTACTGGGAAATGTTTCAGGCTTGTGTGATGTCAATGTCATATGGGTGCAGGACTTGGGCTAATTCTCACTAAAATCAGATACTTGCATGTCCACAAATCTGTAGCATATGTCACTATTCCACTTTCTGCAAAAGGGCCAATTCTGGAATCCAAGACTTGTTTGTGCAAAATGCTGCTAAACTAAATGACTAAAACATCAAGCTTCGGTGGCAAAGATTCAGAAACGTCAAGGTGATAGTTTGTAACAACCCTGCACATAAATGCCCCCGGGACAACTGAAGAGGAGACAGTTTTATGTCAAGCCTTCTCAAAATATAGGGCATTTCTGACTTGGTTGTATCTTCCACTTTGGATGTATTAAAAAGCAACACTCTTCCTATCTTTGGATCAGAACATCCTTTCACAAGAATATCTTATGTATCACAGTTTCTGACCATGGAGGTATTTACTGTATTTTTCCTGATAAAATAATGCTTTAATATGCTTGTGAAACTGCAAGGCATCTGCTTTTTCTAATAAATCAGTTTGTTATCACAGAGATAACAATGTTATTCTCATAATTCCTCCAGCCTCCAGTGAAAAGGAAATCCATGCTCTTCTTGTTTGAGATGACTAAAAAAATGATGGAGTTAATATTTTTCTTTTCCCTGAAGTAAATTTCAGTGCATCATTGCATTCCGTAATTTTTCCCAAATAATGTATTTATTTTTTCACTATTTCCCAAATTTCTGACAGGAGAACACCACTGCCATGACCTTCTTTCCTATCTAGAGTCTAAATGTATAGAATTCAGTGTTCTGTTTGCTTTCCTCTTTATAGAAACACTGGGTAATCAGATATTACAAGTTAACTGATGGAAGTCTTGCTGAAGATCAGAAGCTGTGCAGATTAAATTTGTGTTGTTGACTATCAATTTTGGCAATAGCCAGCAATGAGAGTTACCACAGCTTCTACAATTTACTCAGTGTGTTCCCAGAAAATATTAAACTCATTATTAAAGCAATACATTTTTTAGGGAGATAGTCAATATTCCTTGGAAAAATATCAATGCCCATTAGACTCCAGTGATATTCAATGTACTTATAATTTCAAGACAAGTTTTATTCATCATTAACTTTGAATCAGGTTCCAAAATAGAAGGTAACATTTATTCCCAACAACCTGTGAGAAGAGAGAGAATTCAGAGGTCAAGTTCCCTTATATGGAAACTAAGAATCACTACATTGTTTCCAATAATCTTTTTGAAAAAACTTACAACAAAGCACCAATCTAAAAACGTAAAAATCCCGTGTGTTCTTTCCCAGCAGAGTTGCATTCTCTGTACATTCTGATGCAATTAGTGCCTCCTCTAGGGACAGGAGTACATAAAGTTGTATTTCTCCTACTGTCTTACAGAACCAAGAGTCAACAGATATGATCTGGATGCTACTCCCTCCTATGGACTAACTGAAGCTTTTTAAGAAAACATTTTCCTGTCTGATATTCTTGAAGGAATCTGTACAGCTGTAAAAGCAAGGACAGTGTTTGAAGGTGAAATAAAAGAAAAACAACTTGAACAAGAACTTGTTTTTCATAAGAGAATGCTCTGGAGAAATCTTATTGCATCTTCCAGTCCCCAAAGGAACCTACAAGGGAGCTGGAGAGGGACTTTTTACAAGAGTATGTAGTATTAAAAAAAGAGAAAATGGTTTTAGACTGAAAGGGGGCAGGCTTAGATTGGATATCAGGAAGAAATTCTTTACTGTGAGGGTTATGAGATACTGGAACAGGTTGCCCAGAGAAGCCGTGGATGTCCCATCCCTGGAGGTGCTCAAGACCAGGCTGGAAGGGGCTCTGAGCAACTTGGTCTTGGAAAGGTGGCCTTGACCACGGTATGGGGGTTGGAACTAAATGATCTTTATGGTCTCTTCCAACCCAAACCATTCTATGATTCTGTGATCATTAAGATTAATCTTTTAAGTGCAAATGGAATATTTTTGTTTTTTGAAAATCATTATGAGGTGCTTCTGGCTTTTTCCTAAATCTAATGAAGTTTATGCAGGAAGTGGAAGGTAGATACATCACCATCATGATAAAGTCTGTAAGACCTTTCTTGTGTTTATCTTAAATGCAGATTCTAGAGAAAGTGTGCATTGCCCTGTATCATAAAAAATCTCAGAAAAAAGAAGCCTGAATGATCATTAGTAATTCCAACACTCAATTTCTAGAATAATACCACCTGTTTTAAAGGAGCTGTAAACAGCAGGAAGAATATTAGATCATAAAAATTGATGAATAAACTGGTGCAAAGTGATGGAGATGAGAATTAATCAGGAAAATGAGCTCCTGTTTTCAAAGGTTTCAGGAAACAGTTACTAATAAATTCTAGAAAAGTAAAAGAACTCAAAGAACTCAAAGAACTCTAAGAACTCTGCATGAGTGGGCCAGCCTTTGGTAGGCTGCAAAAGTTAATTAGTCAGGGCTTGAAATATAGATAATGCAATAAAGATAGTAAGGATGATACTTGCTGTTAATTATAGCTAAATTAATTTTTAAATAATTGTGTAAATATTGCATCACTGTAAATCATTATTTTTGAGTAAATACATTCATTTATCTTTCAGTCTTGCCTAATGGTAAAATCAATGCTCTAGTCTGGTATTTGCCAGGCCACAGCATTTTGTTGTGCATGAATATTCCACAGGTGAAAGAAATCTGGTAGATTCCTGAGGTATTTAACATGCAATGAGAAGTACAACTTTCCAGTACTTTTTGGTTAATTTGGCATTGAGTTCCAGGGACCCAGCTGTAGCTGGATGAAACCAATTATCATTTCCTCTGAATGGCAGCTTAAGCCACTGAGAAATAACAAGATAGTGAGCACAGAGCTTAGAGATTCTGGTGTACTTCTGAAAGGTGAAAAACCTTCTGTAAGAGTGTCATATTCCAAAAAGGAAATTATTTCATAATCTTAAAATAGAAAACAAGTTTAATTGATTTACACAGTTGGAGAAACAATAAGAATTAAAGTTTTCATTTCAGATTTATTTATTTGGAACCTTTCTTTCTCTGGCTGTTTATTTCTGGTTTATAGTCCCCACTGTGTCTCAGCCCCAGAATACATATTTCTCCATATCTCTTGAATTTGTTTTTACTATCATACAATATATTCTGGCCAAACTTGTGTGAAACAAAGTAATTTTGATTCATAAGGTTTTCATGCAAACCTTTTTCTCTGTTTCACTTCAAGGAGTTCATCCCTGGAGTTTGTCTTTGAGTTTCAACTTCAAAGGAACCTAAAACTGCAATCTGAAATCCAGTCAAGGCTGCAAAGCTTTGCCTTGTTTCAGGTCAAAAGCTCAGGAAAGTGTTGAATTACCTGACCAAAGCAAAATCTATTCATTGAAAAAACCCCTTCAGTAATACAGAATTATCTTGTTCCTTTTAGTTCAGCATAACTCAAACTCGTTAAAATCATCAACTACACAATTACAATCCCCACTAACATAGTCTTCATTCCAACCTCTATAAGAAATGCTGTTATAACCTCGACAAAACCATACATTGAGAAAAGAAAAAGATTTTTTACTGTGGCATATAATACAATTTGCTTTGTAAAATAATATTGTCTTTAAGTAAAATGGTACTGAACAACTGCTCTCTGCACTTAAACACTTTCCAGCTCCACAGTATCATGACATCTGCTAGATCTTTCCTGCAATCTGCAATGCTGTTTCAAAGTGCTTACAGCTATTTTTATATTTTTATATTTTTACCCTAGGACAATACCACACAATATCGTGCCAACTTCCCTTCTTCTCTAGCATATCTTTATCCTGCTACTGCCACAAACTTTAGAATTCAAAAGCAAAAGGCAGCACACTAAGTGTGTCTAAATAGACACACTGCACGAGTAGGGAAGGACAGTAGGGTCAGCATCAGTGCAGCAGAGCTGAGGTCCCAGACCTCAGGACAGCGTGACTACAACCTCTGGCAAGCTTTAACAAATCCCCTCATTATTTGCAGCTGTATCTGGAACATGGTCCTGTAAAAACTGACAGATACTGCCTGCTCAATAAAGGAAGAGTTAAGGTTGTCTCAGTCTGTATCTTGATGCTGGAGTTTTTTATTTTTTGCTCATTTTTGTGCCATTAACTTCAATACTCTAGAAAGGCATAGAATTTCACACATTCTGACAGCATATCTATCAAGTGAATAAATTTCTGCTCAACCTTGTTGTGTAAAGAAAGAAGACTTCCAAAGTATAGCAGCACACGGTAAAAACAGAAATTATGTTCTTGAAACGAAAAAACATGACAAAACTAAAACTTACACACCTAAATTGGAAACTTTGCCTGAACTAGAAAAGTAAAAGTTCTTGAGCAATGTGTCTTCAAATGACCTGGAGAGTATATGTAATCCCATACACTTTATCCATTCCATAAAGACAGGACAATGTACTCCAAATCCCTCTTTTGGTA
>WAAE01007421.1:0-36172 GCA_013400495.1 Nicator chloris | reverse complement strand
CTGAACACCCCAACTCTCTCAGCTCTCTCCATAAGAGGTGCTCCAGTCCTCAGATCAGTTTTGTGGTTTTCTCTGGACTTTCTCCAGCTGCTCCACATCTGTCCCATGCAAGAGGTGAGCTTTTACCCAAGGCCATCTCATCCTGGAGCTGCTCAGTAGCTAAATCGAATGATTTGCTTTGACATTACATCCCTCCCCAGCTTTGGCTCTCTAACAGGGACGTATTTTGTTCAGAAAAATATATCACAGAATGAAGTCCACAGTTCCCTCCATATTCCAACTTCATCCATAACAACCACGCAGCTTGATTTGTTCATTCCCCTGTTCAAAGCTTGTCACTTTTTCATTCTCTAAGTCTGTATATTGCAGCTTTTTTTCAATTTTTTTTTTTCTACTAAGCATCTTGTATCCTGGATCTCCTTCAGACTGTGACAAGTCAATCCAAATAACTCCTTGTATAAAGTATTACATGTTCCACAGCTTTGTGAATAATTCCAACACTGCCAACTGTGTTGGGGGTTTTAATTTTAATTATGGGGTTTTAGCATCTATTATCTATAGTGTTGCTGCCATAAGTAATAGTTACATATTTGTAGATCAGCATGTCTCAAACCAAATCATCAACCCAAAGAATTCAAAGGGAATCTCAGTGAAGGGCTGGGGAGAACAGTGTTAGCAGTACCATCATTCTTCCAGCACAAGAGAACAAGAAGTGGCTGTAATTATTGACAAGTATTTCCAACAGCCAGAATTGCCAGGATGGGCTCTGAGCAACCTGGTCTAGTTTAAAGATGTTCCTCTTCAGGGCAGGGGGCTGGACTACATGGCTTTTAAAGGTCCCTTCCAGCCCAAACCACTCTGCAATTCTATGATTTCCAAATTATAGACCACGGTTTTCATCACCAAAGCTGGTCAAGAAAGCTGATATCTTGTCTGAAGTTTCCCTGTCACCAAAGAAATCACAGCTACATCTAGTAATTTTCCAGTCCAGAACTAACTTAGATCATTGAAATGTGGCCAGGCCTAGACATATTTAAAAGTGTATTGGTATGATTAAAAACACTGCAAAGATCACGTTAAGAGTGAAGTGACAATGCACCCTTAGGTAAGAAGCCCCTTCCAGTGTGTCTATATTAGTTTGCAAGCTCACTGCATTCAAGCAAAAGCCCATACTGAGACACCCACTTCCAAGCTCTCCAAACCCTCCCTCCAGCTTCTTATGCACAACGTCTTGCACATACTGCACGTTTTCCCTACTCCCTCCATTTGTGAAGAAAAACTGGATCTACTGATGTAAGAAAAGAACCCTTATAGCAGAAGACTAATCAGCTAATTGTCTAATCAGCTACTGCATGACATCCACTATTCCCACTGTGTCTTCTCCAGGGACCAACAACAGCTCCACGTTTTTTCACTAACTGACCTCTCTTGGCTAAAGCTATTGCTTGCCGTTACCTCTGGCTATAACCTCCCTGGAAATGCACCTGCATACAAGTCCCAGGGAAGACATTTGAACGTTGGGACAAAACTTCCTCAAACTATAGTGACTTGTCCCCTTAAAAGCAGTAGAGCTGGGAGAAGTGGTTTTTATCTCACAAACTGGGCTTCCAGTCTGACAGTGCTGGGGACAGCAGTTGTTACCTTAGCCTGATAGGTCTGCTCCAGCTCCATCTTATACAGTTTGACTTGTTCATCATGTTGATTTCGCAGATCCTCCAGAGCCTGAGTCATTTTGGATTCATACTCCTGTTGGCGGCTTGTGTCCACCTCAATCAAACGATGTTCATGTCGTTTTCTTGTTTCCCTTATTTCCTACACACACACAAAAGAAGAGGGACAAATTCCCACACTAAGGTAAACAGTACAAGCAGTTAATTCAGACAACAATTCACTACTGCAGCACTAACTATTTACTATAATGGAGCTACAGTACCACAGGCATTTAAGCCTAGGAATTGCTGCATGGACTAACAGATTCAAGTTACTGTTCTCATTTGTCAGGATGTAATTCTTAAAAGTGATCCAACTTAAAGCCAGCTTCAAAAATAGCCATATACTGTCTAAGTAAGGAGCTGTTTTATGCTACCAAAGTCAAAATGGGGGGAAGATGAAAAAAACATCAATTTTTACATAGTAAAGAGATTCCATATGCTGCACGACAAACCCTGTCCTTCTCAATATACATCCTGACATTATAATAGTGGTCTGCAAGGAATAAGATGAAAATCAACACCTTTTGTGGACATTATATATATTTAAAAAATCATTATAGAGAAAAACTGCATCTTCAAATTTCACTCTTAAGCACATGTGGATCTCATCTATGTTCTGTATACTTGATGAACCCTTACTAGATTTTGATTAGAGTATTAATAAAGCAGCAACCCAAGCAATCCAGAAGATATATTTTTTTATGGTCTGAGTTTGTACTAAGAAATTTTCATTTTTAGAAATGTATGAGTTTCCTGTGCTTAAGAACACTGGTTGCAAACTAGTAAGGTAAGGCTTACTCATGCACTTATTCATGCAGCGACCTGGCCAGGTCTGAATGTGTGGTATGAGAAAAACAATTTCTTCCTTCAGGGCAGGACAAACAACCAGTGAGTGGTTCTGAGTACTGGGAGCAGGCCTGAAGTTAGCAGCAGGGCCATGAGGAACATAGCAAGTGAAGCAAGGCTCAATTTTGCTAGTCTGGAGTAATAACGGGCTAACGCATATTCAAAGCAACTTTACTAGTTGTTTTACAGAAATGCTCTACATGTAAAAATTGATCCCCAGAAACATGTCCTTTTACTAGCAGCAATGTGTTTGGAAGTGATATGGAAGAAGCTTTTCTTTCTGTGGTTAATTTTCACACCAAAAAACTAGCAGGCAGCAGTCTCTCAGTAACTGTAGGCAATGACAGCTCAGAAGCTTAAGAAATGTCATGGCGGACTACAAAGGATCAGGTGAAGGGCTGAGCTGATCCAGCAGGTCAACACCACTAGAATAAGCCAGCCTCACTTGCCACACTCCCAGTCACTATGTCTCAGTTTTGGACCCTTCAGTGAACCCAATCAATTCACTAATGTAAAGGAAATGGATTTCTTTATTGCTTTGTGTGTTGAATTGGTGAATATACGAATCAAAGAGCTTCAGGGATGGCTAAAGAACACACCCTTGAGCAGAGCAAGCTTTAGGATTAGCTTCTGCTGTTCCATTTAGCTTCACCTTCAGTCAATAGCAACACATTCTCCCCAAGAAGAAAAGTTATTTCATGATCCTACAACCAAACAAGCATCTGTCACTGCAGTCAATGTACCAATCCAGCCACTCCAGGCATGGAAGTGAGACAATGGTCAGTACATCTAAGGGTGATCTCCCTGGTTGGTTACTTTGCCCTGCTCCAGCTCCTGTCCCCTGTCCTTAGCCACACAGCTCTGTCCCATCCCTTAAACCAGTCTGAGCACTCCTTTGGATTCTGTGGTAAAACAACTTAGCCACTAAGCAGTCAAAAATTAAACCCAACTAAAAAAACTTTAGTATCTTTCTAGTTAATCTTGTTGAAATGGTTAGGTGAATGGTGAGCCAAGCATCACACCTAGAGTAGGTGAGATGAATAGTGGAAGCATGTGGCCACTACTCAGCAGCCACTCATTGAATGAGCTGGCAGAACCACCAGAGATGGAATAAACAGACATAATAGTTTGCATCTGGTACAGAGAGAAAGTCATGCTTCCCTTACTCAATTCCCACTATTACAAAAATTTTGGTCTTCACAAGAACCATTCACCTAACAGGCAGAAATCTACCTCTGCAATAAGCAAGGCAGTTACATACTGTTCTAGTCAATAAAAACAGGTTATAATCAGGTCCAGCAACCAAAGCTGGTGTAAATGAAGAGTAGGGCCATGCAACCAGGTCCAAAGAGAGGGAACAAGATTTTCCCTTTCCCACAGCAGTCAGCTGGCTCCTTGAGTTCACCTGCCCATGGAACAATACTCGTCACCTGGCTCTCATACTGACTCCACCACTGATTTATCATGTAAAAAGGTGTAAAACCTTTACCTGTTTTATTACTCAACTCATTTATAGGAAGGATAATACTAATTTTCTCTACCTGGACTAGTTAGTAGTTGATCATAGTCAATTTGATTAAAAGCTACATTAGCTTTAGACATTAGCAAGATTATTAGATTGATAATACCTCCTCAAATACATTCTTCCTGAAATCCAGATCCTCTTGCAAACTCTGGCACCGATTTTCCAGGTCCACACGCATAAGTGTCTCCTTCTCCAACTGCTTCTTTGCCACAGCATGACTATCTTCAGCCTAGTAAAGAATTTTAAAGATAATTTTATCTGGATTCCTGTCTTCCATCCATAAACCTTTTATGGTCGTCACCTGATGTCTTTGGACCAGTTACTCACAAAAACAAATCTAATGTCAAGCCACTGATTTAAAGAAAACCAACCCACACCAACACCAGAAAGAAACATAATAAATAAACAAAAGCCCCACCAAAAAAAAACCCCAAACCAAACGTGTGGTGTGTGTGTGTGTGTGTGTGTGTGTGTGTGTGTGTGTTAATTGATACTTAAACTAAGCTTATGTTTGCATACCAGCTATCCAAAATGTAGGATTAGTTCAATACATTCTGATACAGGAGCTGAGGATTATTAATTCCTCAGGCACAATATGTTGCACTTTCTTTTTCTTGCTAGCATGGTCCCACTGGGTACTCCAGCACAAGTGTAAAATTATGCAGGACCTTACAAAGGATAACATTTAATAACCCAACATCCCATGAATACAGAAACATCAGAAATTTTTAAATAAAAGCTTCTAATGAGCAAAATGTCTAAAACTCTCTGTTGCTTTGGTTGTTTTACAGAGATTTCTTACAATTTAGTTTTGTATCCAAGAGGGGCAGGAAAGGTTCAGCAGTTAGCAAGGTGGATCACTGATGTTCAGACTATAAACTAACTGCAAAGAAAAAAGGGAATTCACGCTACACAGCCTGTCCTGTGCTGAAGCAAGAGCGCATTCCCTATCATACCTTAGCAAGCTGGGCACGCAGATCAGCCACCTCTGCTTCCAGACTGCGTTTCTCGTTCAGGACAGTATTGAGTTCTGCTTCACTTCTATGGAAGAGAACTTCCAGATCCTTGATGCGACCCTGAGCCACAGACAAATCTGCATCTTTCTTCTTGTAGCTGGAAAAACAAAAGTACATTATAATTATACACGGGTGCACATCCATCCTGAGCATATCCTGGTTACAGCCACAGGTATTTTGTTATCAGACACCTTTTATCAAGCCCAGCTCACCACTGTATGGCTCTTGCAGTAACCTGCAAATACTGCTGAACATTGACCTGGAACACCCCAAAATATGCAGCCAGTACCATCTTCTGTAAATGCATGGCATGGTAAAAAACATGTCATGGACAGACAAGGGAAAAACAAGAAGGCAACTCTGGCAGCTAAGAGATGGTAATACACACAAGGTGTAAACAACACTTTTTCATCTGACAGCTACACAGCTGATATCTTTTACTTTGGAGTACAGCCCATGAAGCAAAGTACATGCAATGGCCAAAGATGCCTGAGCATCCCTAGGGTTTTATATCTGATGTGGTCAAGCCTATTCCTCATGATGTAATCCCACAAAAAGTAGTAAAATAAAATAATCCACTGGTCATCTTTCAGGAATAAACCAGTATTTCTTCAGCAGTATTCATTATAGGCAAAGCACGTCCAGCTGCTTTAAATATCATTATTTGTGTTGTCATACCCAACTTGCAGTTATAATCAAGGTAATCTTCCCTCTGCCCACCAAATAATTTATCAGTCTTTTCATCTAACATAGTGACTTTCTGTAGCTTTTCTCAGCATGTATAATTATGTTATTAGAAAACTGTTCTGTTATGTGCTGTAGTCCTTCCTTGTTGCTGCTTAAGCTCACTGTTCTAGCCTCACACCACCTGGGATGGAGCAAACAGTTTAATATTTTTTTCTCTTAAGTCGAGGCAGACAATTTTTCTCCTTTCCTTTCCTCAAACTTCTAATCTGTAGATCTGCAGTTTGCACCTGTGGTCCATGAGCTGCTTTTGTGGCCCCACAGAAATAACTTTGAAGAGAATTCCTACTACATATAGGGTTTCAAAAGCTCTGTATTCAATCTGCAACTCCAGACATGGAAAAGAAACATAATGTGTGCAAAGAGGAAAAAAAAAAAGCTGAAAACCACTGCTCTAAATTATACAAACCTTGCTGCCCAGCCCAGATCCTGAAGCTTGGTTCCCAAACTCATCGCTTGTATTGTCTTGAATTTCTGATTTGCCTGAATTATTTCACAAAAATTCTCCATTATGGGGTATTCATGTGCCCTACATATAATATTTCTTTACATATGCATGATGTGCATATTTTTCTAAGTTGACATGTTTATTTTGTGATGTATTCAGCTTGTGTTTTCTCTCTGCATTTCATAGTGTAGGTCTTGGAATTTGTTTTCATTTAACTGTAACCAGTTTTTCTTATCATCAGTCCAATCTGTCACCGTGAATTCTGTTCTGCAACATATGTGCAGTGTCTTCAGACTCAGCAGCTTGCAAAGGCACAGACAAAACATGGCTTCTATTTAAACGCCAGTTATTTAGCAGTAATTGGAAGGTCACAAGCGCTGTTACATGTGTTGTAAAACAAGCCAGTGTCCCTGTGTCACAACCAATCAGACCTGAAAGCCTTCTGCCTATGCAGGACCCAAAGGGCAAATGCCACTTCAGTCTGAGCATGAACAGCAGTATGTGCTCACACAGCCTCCTGCTTCATCCCACCTGCAAAAGGCAGGCAGTGAGCGACTGCTTCCAGGGATGGAAATGAATAGAACTGTTGGATGTACAGCTTGACAAAGAACGATAGAGAATTCTTGACAGTGATAAGTAACTTCGGACCCCTCAAGGACACTGACAAATTACAAGCCATTTAAAATTTTATTTTCACTTATAATTTCAGCCTGGTTTATTGCCTTTATGCAAAAATGTGACAGAGGTTTTACAAAGGTACAACTGCTTTTGGGGGTTTCTGAGACTTTAAGAAGTTCCCACAAGCAACCAATCCACCTGGTGAGATGTGTCAATGCTTCAAGGAACACCAAGTTAGGGCAACGCTTGAGAGCTCATTTTTTTCAGAAAGAGCCAAGTTTGCTTAAGGGAAATGTTTCAGTGACCACAGAATCACAGCATTGTTTGGGTTGGAGGGGACCTTAAGGCTCATCTCATTCACCCCCATCATGCTCCAAGCCCCATCCAACCTGGCCTTGAACACTTCCAGGGATGGGGCAGCCATGACTGCTCTGGGCAACCGTGCCAGGCCTTCACCACCCTCACAGGAAAGAATTTGTTCGTAATATCAAATCTAAACCTACTGTCTTTCGGGCTGCAGCAACGCCCTGTTGTCCTGTCCCTACATGTGAGGTAGACAGCAGGCAAAGGAAGCCACAGCATGACATTCACCCATCTCAGAGCTGGGAGTGTGCAGCTCCACCAGAAGACTGGAGAATGATGGCACCTGACAGGTAGTGACCTTCAGACCTGGCCTGACCTGGAGAAAAGTCATGCTGGTAAAGATATGAACAGACATTTCACGAACAGGACAGGAGACTTTCCTTAACCATGCCATCAGAGTTACCTCTGCTGTCAATGAATGGACCTTATTCCCTTCAACATGTCTGGTTCAACAGTCTTGTGGGAGGGTAGTGCTCTACCCAAGCAGAAGTGTTGTGGACCTCACCAGTAAATTAATTGTTCCCATCCATACCTCTTCCACTTATTCCCCTCCCTCCAGTAGTCAAAAGTTTTGTCAAACAGCTGAAGATGAAAACACAAATACTGGAAGCCATTATACAGTACATAGTATAGAATAATACATGCTACAGAATGACATGAGAATGGCTATTTTTACCACAATATTTTAATTCTAGATTTAAACATCCTGATATAAACATCTTTAAACTAAAAGTTAAGCTGTTCCTTACATCATATAAATGGTGTTCAAATATGCCAAAGATATTTAACTTTTTATAAAGTGAAACTACCTAACTGCTTTATGAATCTAGTTATGAACTTGGTTCAAGAGAAAAAAATTTACATTAATGAGTTGCATTCAAGGTACAAATAGTACATGCATGTATGTATTGTAGATGTTGTAAAATACACAGAATGGGTTGGGTTGGAAGGGACCTTAAATCTCATCTTGTTTAACCCCTCCCATGGGCACCTTCCATTAGACCAGGTTGGCTCCAAGCCCCATTGGGCCTGGCCTTGAACACTTCCACACAAATGGGGCAGCCACAGCTTCTCTCAGGGCAACTTGTTCCAGTGGTTGGATATTATATTCTTCCCCCAAAGGGTGGCTGGGACAATGAACATGCTCATCAGGGAATGATCACAACCCCAAGGCTGCCAGAGCTCAAGGAGGAGTTTGGACAAGTGTTGCCATGCTCTTTCAGCCTTCTGATGTTTACCTTTGAGAAATTCTTTTCTCACGCACAATTCTGTAAACTCTGGTTAGTTTACATTCTTTCATGGGGGTGGAGTTCTCTTGATAGACACCTGTCTTGACCAGTGTGGTTGGAGAGGTGTTGACCTTGCTTACCAATCACACTGGTCTGTTTGCTATACTATATATATGGAGTCAGTGATGTAATAAAGTTAGTCCTCTTGGTTGAACCTCAAGTCAGAGTCCTGTGGTCAATCTAGTGTATCGCTGTGACAGACAAGACTCTCAGGCATAGGGTGAGATTTTGGGGCGTCTGTGCAGGGGCAGGAGTTGATTTGACAGTTTTTGTGGGTCCATTCCAGCTCAGGATATTCCATGATTCTATGATTCAGTGCCTCACCACCCTCACATGGAAGAATCTCTTTCCAATACCTCATCTAATGCTGCCCTATGTCAGTATGAAGCCATTCATCCTTGTCCTACCACTACTGCCTTGTATAAAGCTCCCTCCCTCTCTTGGAGCCTCTTTAGGCACTGGAAGGGGCTCCAAGGTCTCCCTGGAGCCTTGTCTTCTCCAAGTGAATGCCCCCATATCTCCCAGACTGGTTCCAGACAAAGGGGCTTCAGTCCTCAAAACACCAGAACATGTGGCCTCCTCTGGACTCACTCCAGCAGCTCCGCTCCATTCTTCTTATGTTGGGTCCCCAGAACAGAACACAGTACTCCAGGTGGGCTTGAGGGGGCAAATCTCCTCTCTTGACCTGCTGGCCACACTTCTTTTAATGCAGCACAGGATATGATCAGCTTTCAGGGCTGCAAGTGCACATTGTTAGCTCAAATTCAATTTTTTATCCATTGATACTTGGTTCTCCTCAGGGCTGCTCTTGATCCATTCTCCACTCAGCCTGTGTCTGTGATGGGAATGACCTAACACATATGCAGAACCTTACACTTGGCCTTGGTTGAACTTCACAAGGTTCACACAGGCCCACTTCTCCAGCCTGTCCCGATCTCTTTAGATGGCATCCCTTCCCTTCAGTGCATCAACTGCACCACACATGTTTTGGCTGGCTGTTCTTTCCCATCAGAATGAAGTGCTTCCTGCTCCTTGCCCCTCTCATGTCCTAGTTTCACATTCGGTTTCCAGTGGGTGTCGCCCTGCTTTTCCAGCCTTCTGATGTTTAAGTGTCCTTGTTCTCACGCACATTTTCTGTAAACTATGGATTGTTTACATACTTTCATGGAGGAGGAGTTCTCTTGATGGACACCTGTCTTGACCAATGTGATTGGAGAGGTGTTGGCCTTGCTTACCAATCACTTGGTTTGCTTGCTATACTATATAATGGAGTCAGTGATGTAATAAAGTTAGTCCTCTTGGTTGAACCCAGGTCAGAGTTCGTGTGGTGTTTCTAGTGTGGCAGTGCGACAAGTGGGTACTCTGGAAGTCTTACGGAAATGATGAGCTGGTGGCTCCTGAGATAATAGGAGCCAACAGGGAAACACACATGAAATACCTCCAAGAAATTAAGAGGCATTCATCTAAGAAGATGATACAGCCAACAGTCCAGCTGTTTCTCTCTATGCCAATCCATGCAGGGTGGGCAATAAATAGGAGGAGCTGGAAGCCACTGTGCTGCTAGAAAGCTGTGACTTAATTACTGGTGAAACTTGGTGGGATTAATCTCATGACTGGACAACTATCATCAGCTACAGGCGGTCAAGAAGGGACAGGTGAGGAAGGAGGGGTAGAGGGGTTGCCCTCCCCAAGAAGTGGATTGAATGTGAAGGACTGTCTCTAAAGAACAGCCATAAGCATTTTGAAAGCCTATAGCTAAGAATCAGAGACTGAGGCAACAATGGGAACCCTTGTGGTTGGCATCTACTCCTGGCTGACTGATCAAGTGGAGCCTTTTTGCTCCAGCTACAGGAGGCATTGCACTCATAGACTCATCCTGCTGTGGGACCTCAACCATCCTAGCATCTGCTGGAATAGCAGAGGGCAAGCTGTAGGCAGTCAAGGAGGCTGGTGGAGAGCACTGAGGGTAGCTTGTCAAGCCAGGTAATAAATGGCTCTACCAGATGGGATGAGATACTGGCCCTGACAGTCACCAATACAAGTGAGCCAATTGGTGCTGTCAAGACAGGAGGCAGCCTGGGCTGCAGCAATCATGCAGTCCAGGAGTCTGCAGTCCTGACAGACACGGGTCAAGTGAAGAGTAATGAAGAATAAATTTTAAGAAAGCAAACTGCCTACTGTTCAAGGTAGTCAATAGCAACCCCCGGGAAACTGCCCTCAGGGACAAGGGAGAAGATCTTTTGGGAAATTTTCTAGAGCACAAGAGCTCTTGATCCTCAGGACTGAAGGCAAGAGATCAGCATAGATGAGTTGAGACCAGCAGGTGAAACTAAAAGGCAAGAAGATAATTGTCTTGGGTTCCAAGGTAAGATGTAATCAAAAGTATGTATTCTATTGCCATCTGTTGAAACTGGCTGGGGAGGTGTTTTTCTTTATCTCTTCTGTGACCCATTCCTCATAACTCAAGGGGGGGGTGCCTTCTGTTAAAACCAGGTGGGGCAGTATCCTTATCTCTTCCACAACCCATCCTCCCTCCAGGGGGATATCTTCTGTTCATGGGCCATTAAGGCTCACTCATGACTGATAAAATTACATCATCCCATCATGAGATGCTCCACCCTGCGGGAGGAGCCAAGCATTCCTACCTGGATAAAACCTGAGATTCAGAATACCAGGACAGCTTGTTTCCACTGGATTCCCAGAGGAAGACTGGACCTTCAGAGGAAAACTACAACCTTCTACAGGATCATCTCTACTCCAACAGAACCACATCTGTCACTCCAGGAGGACTTAATCGGACTGCTACCAACACCCTGACCAACAGGGTGTCAGGTTGTATTCTGACTCTGTCAGTGTTTTCTTCTTTTGTTTGTTTGAGGTTTTTTGTACTACTACATTTTTATTTTCCTAGTAAAGAACTGTTATTCCTATTCCCACATCTTTGCCTGAAACCCCCTTAATTTCAAAATTACAGTAATTTGGAGGGAGGGGGTTTACATTCTCCATTCCAAGGGAGGCTCCGGCTTTCCCTGGCAGAAACCGGTCTTTCCAAACCAAGACAATAATGAAGAGGCAGTATTAGCACAGTCTGGTATCCCGGCAAGAGTATGGAGATATTGCCTGGTTGTATAGGGATAGGGTCACTAAGGCCAAGGTGCAGCTGAAGTTGAACTTGGCAAGGGACACCAAGAATAACAAGAGCTTCTGCAGGTATGTTAGTCAGAAAAGGAAGACCAAAGCAAGTGTACTTCTTCGATGAACAAGACTGGCAAAGTGGTAATAAGAGACAAGAAGAAGGCTGATGTACTCAACAACTATTTTGCTTCAGCCTTCAATGGCAACCTCACCAGTAGATGGACCACAAAACAGGAACCAGAAAGCAAAATAGCTCACACTATAAGAGAAGGTTAGGTTTGTGACCACCTGAGAAATCTAAACATATCCAAGTCTATGGGACCTAACAAGATGCACCCCGGAGTCCTGAAGAATTGGCTGATGTAGCTGCCAAGCCACTCTCCATGACATTTGAAAACTCACGGCAGTCAGAAAAAGGCCCAGGTAACAGAAAAAAGGGAAACATTGCACTAGTTTTTTAAAAGGGTGGGAAGGAAGACTACAGGGTTACTGACCTGCTAGCCACACTTCTGTATACCTGGGAACATTGTAAAACAGATCCTCCTAGAAGCTCTGCTAAGGCACAGAGAGCACAGGGAAGTGATTCAAGACATCCAGTACAGCTTCTCCAACTTCTGCTTGACCAACCTAGCGGTCTTCCCTTGTCTACTGATGGAGTCACTTCATTGCGGAAGGGCTATGAATATTGTCTGGACTTCTGTAAGGCCTTTGATAAAGTCCACCCACAACATCCTTCTCTGATAATTGCACAGGTAAAATTAGGCAAAGGCATCAATGAAGAACAATAGTGGACATGTATAAACATAAAAGAATTTGAAAATTCAGAGTCAATTTGGCTTTGGTAAAGGAAGGCAAGGAGCGTAAGCAGCGGTAGGAACCCTGCATAGAAGGGCTCTGAGAGGGCCTTACTTCACCTCTGCCCAAAGAGGCCACAGCAAATCTGGTTACCACAAAACACTTCTGAGTTCTGTAGCACTCCTGCCACTCACTGGGGTCTTGGGAGACATCTCTTAGTCTGATGTAAAATACTATCTGGACCTTACCCTCCTTCATACATCAGCAGCTCAGAAGCACTCAAAACGCAACTGTGCTTAAGAATGTCTTGGTTTGAAAGACAGGTATTTGCCAGAGCCACCCTTGGAATAGAGAATGTACACCCCCTCCCTCACTCCAAATTACTATAATTTTGAAATTAAGGGGGGCTTTCAGGCAAAGATATAGGAATACCAGTCTTTTACTAGGAATATTACAAAATATAAAGGCAATAGTACAAGAAAAAAAAAGCAAACAACAAAATAATGCTAGAAACACTGTCAGAGTCAGAATACGACCTGACATCCTGTTTGGTCAGGGTGTTGGAAGCAGTCCAAAATGAGTCCCCCTGGAGTGACAGATGTGGCTCCCTTGGAGTAGAAGATTATCCTGTAGAAGGGTCCAGTGGTGCCCAGATGGGTCTGGTCTTCCTCTGGGAGTCCCAGAGAGAAAATCAGTGCCCTGCTGTTCTGAATATGGGGTTTTTATGCAGGTAGGAATGTTTGGCATCCCCACGCTGGGTGGAGCATCTCACAATGGGATGATTTAATTCTACCAATGGTGCAGTGAGCCCTAATGGGCCATTCACAGATGACATCTCCCCGGAGGCAGGGTGGTGGAAGAGATAAGGCAACACTGTCCACCTGGTTGTTATTAGTTGGCCTATTAACAAAAGGCACCCACCCCTTCCCCCAAGAGATAGAGGAAAAAAACCAATCTCTTCAACAGATTAAATAGAATACACATTTTTGGTTACCTATTGCAACCCAAGACAAAGAAATTATTCATAAATAAAATACAGAACAAGACATTGAACATTGTTATGGTACAACAGCATCTTGAATACTGGCTGAAGTTCTAATTCTGCAGCTTTCCCTCCCAAGAGGATACACTAAAACAGGAAAAATGACAGAGAGGATAAAATGTTGATTGAAACCACAAAGCAGCGTCAGGAGTAGAAGCAACTAAGCAGTAAGATGTTTCCACTTGAGAAAAGAGATCATAAAAGAGAAAAATGTTAGGAGATATGAAGTAGAATACAAAAATAAAGGGATAAATGAACAAATGAAACTGGGCACGCAGATTGAACAACATGTTTATACAATAGGTAGGTAAGCTCAGAATCCCCTTGCTGTGTCTAAGAACTCCACAAACAGCTGGTCTCAGAATACTGGTCACACTATGAAATGCAAGCCCATGATGGCTATTATACAGATGGACATCAGGAAGTCCCTTAGCCGAAGGAAATTGCTGAAGACCGGAGGAGTATTCCAGAGAACTGTTGCTATGCATGTTACGTTCTTGTCTTCTCTAGACAAACGGCTTTTAACAGAGATTGATTAACAGGCTAAGTAGACCTTTGGTCCAGTCAAATACAAATGACTCTAGAAAAAGCCTTGAGATGCTTCTTGTTTACTTACTAGGCAAAATTATATCCAATTATCTCAAACACTAAAAATCCCCAGAAAATGCTATAACACTGGTAATACAGTAAGAGAAAAAAAATCTAAACTAAACAAAATATGTGCCCCAGAATCCAAACTCTGGGAGTTGAATTTGCACTCACATGGAACCTGAGGGTAGTGTTATCTGTCAGTATCTGAACAAGATACAGAAAGACATAAGCAGAAGTGTGTCCTTGAAGTCCATTACACTGACAGATAAACCTTGTGCTTTCCTAGACCACAGGCCCTGTCCCAAATCCTTGTGTCCCATCCAAGGCTCTTGATGCAGGTTGGTCAGCTGCTTCACAAGTTGAAATTGTGCGAGTTGACAGCCCCAGGAAACAACTAAAAGCAGGATAAGCCTCAGGCTCCTTTGGACACAAACTAGGCCTGATATTACCATCTCCAACCACACCCTGTAGCATCCCTGGAGTATCTTCAGTGCCTTCAGGGCTTCCCATGCTTACAAACCCAGGCTTTGGGACTAAAAAAGAAAGGGGGAATCTGCTCTTAAAGCAGTAGGTTGACTGTGATCCAATGTCTCAAGGGAGAGTGATGCCAACTGTCATGCAAAATAGCCTATCCAAAATAAATGCCAAGACTGCTGGCCTGAGGCTTTGAAGAGGAAAAACAGTCCCAACAGGAACATCTCAGTAGGGCTGGGTGGGATTCACCTCACTGCACTTCAGGGGTTTTACAACTGACCTAGTTACCAGAGAGGTTTTTCATGGTTAACAAAAGCTGAGCTAACAGAGTCCACAAATACCAGTGCACAGGTTGCCTGATCACATGCAGGCCTATACTACTGGCTGTGCTTCAGTAGGCTTTACACCAACTCACTCAAATGCAGATACTTACACTGTCACTATTTCACATTTGGATAGTTGTTTTAGGGCAAATTCCAAAAATATCTTCAATGGCTGACTTTAAAAAGAAGGCCCAGCACAGAAAATGAGTATCGAGAGAAAACATGAAACACTTCATCATAAATCGACTAGCTAGTCAGGAAAAAAAAGATAAGGGAGGGAAACACTTAAGTCCTTTTATAACCACTTTGTAAATGAAGAGAGATGAGAGACTTACAGTAGGCCTTAGTGGCACTGCCAGATTAAAACCTATTTTATGGCCAACAACACTGATAAACAGGTGATGTACATAATGACCTGCTCAGAAAAAAAATCTCTATTTCCCAAATCTTATATATTGAAATAGGTACCAAAATTCAATTAGAAGGAAAAATTGATTTTTCCACCATATAAATAAATTTTAAAATGAAGTTTCTACTGCTAAACAGTATTTGATTACAAGTAATTCCCAAGAGAATTGAAATAGTGGATTCTACTTGGCTTCAGGAACTAATTTATTACGCCAATTCTCTATGATGCAAACTGAAAAGCAGTTTTAAAAAAATTAGTGAGTACAAGGTCTTTTCCCAGCACATTTATATTGCAGCTTCATGTCTTTTCAAGGCAACATTGCTTCCATATTCCCAAACTGCTCAGGGCCAACCATTTCCCTTTTCTTCCATTCACCCATCAGTCACACAGTGAACCAGACAATAAAAATCATGAATTAACCCTCCTTGGATGGATCAATTTTAATCTAGATCTCTTTCTCAATCCAGTTTACCAAGCAGCTGCACACGTGTGTTCATGTAAAGGGAGGTATGACAGGACAAAGCAGGCACAGGCATTTATTTGAGCCTCCAGTCACATGAAATTCATCTTACATTTACAAATACACTTGTGTATATACTGCTGGAATTATGTGCTCTGACCAGCTGTACCAACAAGCTCAAGGATTTTCCTTCTGACAAGTCTGTATCTTCTCATGGATCTGCTTCCAAAAGGCATTTTAACAAGCATCAGTATAATTTCCACAGCAAATATTGCCCATTCTAATTAAAAGAAAAAATTGAATAGTCTCCTTACCTTTTATTGAACTCCTCAAGTTCTGCTCTCAGTTTTCCTATTTCAATCTGTAATCTAGCCCTCTCTTTGGCAGTTTCATCCAGAACTCTTCGAGCATCAGCCAGTTCAGACTCATAGAGACTCTTGATTCCGGTCACCTAAGGGGGGAAAAAGATATTTGGGTATGAGAACATCCCAACGACTATCAAAGAACTGAAACATAGGACCAGGTTACACACAAGTTTCTTTGAAAAAGGGTGTATTATAGGATTTCTGCCATTTAAGAATTCTATATTGAACATTTTCAATTAATGAGCAACCCAAAGATTTAGTTTTCATTAATACTGCAAAAAACATACTACATTTGAAATGTGCAAACCTTCCCAAAAGACAAACTGAACTAGATCAGTGCACACTAGAATCTTAGCTTCAATTATTTGCCCTTATTTCCAATACTGCTGCTTTGGGAGATTTTTTTTAAACACTTGAAAACATTTTGTGGAAGCCCAAGGGCACATTTTGACTCTGCTGCTCTTCCACTACAAAGCTACAAAGAATCTGAAACCAGATGAACTACAGCAATGTGAACTGTTCAGAAATGAGCTTCCACTCTTGTTCTCTACCTCAGAGGATAAAGAACTACAGACTTCTCCCTGTCCCAAAATAATATATCATATAACCAGTGATACAGACTGGATAAGGTACCTCAAAGTCTTCTACACCTTTATATCTTTTAGAAGGCAAGATTATTTGAAAGGTGTATCAGATAGCTAAAATGTTCAGACCATGTAAGATTGCTGATTTTGCTTCTGTGAAAGGATACCAAAACAACTTTTGTAGAATCATAGAATATGCTGAGTTAGACCTGTCAGGAACATTAAGTCCAACTCCTGGCCCTGCACAGGGCACCCCAACCATCCTACACTGAGCCTTAGAGTGTTGCCCAAATGCTCTTTGAGCTCTGGCAGCCTTACTGTTGTGAGCACTTCCCTGGAGAGCCTGTCCAGTACCCAACCACCTCCTGGGAAAAAACCTTCTGATATCCAAGCTATACCTCAAACTCTATCATTGGTCACAAGAGTGTAGAGACTGGTACCTGCCCCACATGAGGAGGTTGAAGACTGCATTGAAGTCTCCCCTCAGTCTCCCCTTCTCCAGGCTGAACAAACCAAGTGCCCTCAGCAGCTCCTCATACAGCTTCCTGTCTAGACCCTTCCCCATCCTTGTGGCCCTTCTTTGGACACTCTCTATTAGCTTCATGTCTTTTTTATACTGTGGTGCCCAAAACTGCCCCCAGAATTTAAGCTGAGGTTGCCCCAGTATAGAGCAGAGAGACACAATCCCCTCCCTTGCCCAGGTGGCCTGATGCCCCTCAGGACATGGTTGGCCCTCCTGGCTCCACGACACTGCTGACTCAGATCCAACTTGCTATCGACCAGAACCGTCAGATCCCTTTCTGTAACCCCTCTTCAGCTTCTCGTTCCCCAGTCCATCCACACAACCACGGCTGTCCCATCCTAGGGGCAGCATCTGGCACTTGCCCTTGTTAAACTTCACATGGTTGGTGATTTCCCATCTCTCCGATTTGTTAGTATTTCTCTGGAGGGCCTCTCTGCCCTTGCAGGTGTTGACAGCTCCTCCCAATTTAGTGTAATTGGCAAACTTTCTTAGTATTCCTTTGAGTCCTTCATCCAAAGGTCATTGATGAAGATGGGCTTCATCGTGATGGGCTGAGGCTAGAGACCCATGGAACTCCACTCGTGAGCCAGTTGCTCACCCATCATGTGACAGGGTTATACAGCTGTCTGCTAGACCTTTAGTCACGTGGATCCTGTCTCTCTGAAGCAGTTGGGAATCCTGAAAGACAGTTCCATGGTCACAGAATCACAGAACGGGTTGGGCTGGGAAAAATCTTAAAACCCATCTCATTCCACCCCCTGCCATGTGCAGGGTCACGTTCCACTATCCCAGATTGTTCCAAGCCCCAAACTGGCCTGAACACTTCCAGGGATGGGGCAGCCACATCTTCTCTGAACAGAGCAGAGGTGCAGAATCCCCCCTCCCCTGCTGCCCATGGTGGGGACTCAGCCCAGCACAGGGGGGTTTCCGGGGGCCAGTGCCCATGGCCAGGGCAGGTTGACCTCTCACTCACCAACACTCCCAAGTCCTTCTCCCCAGAGCTACTCTCAATGCATTCTCCACCCAGCCTAAATTTGTGCTTGGGGTTTGTTGTAGAATCCAAAATTCAAAACAGCAGTTGTGCAATCCGGAGTTGCTCTGCAGGATCTGCTCAGCTATCCTCAAGCCCTTCACTCTCCCCATACCAGCTGGGCTCTGATACCACTGACAATTACTGTCTTGGTTTGAAAGACAGGCACTTGCCAAGGAAGCCAGGAACCTCCCTTGGAATGGAAAATGTGACCCCCTTCCCTCCAAGTTTGAAATTATGGGGCTCTCAGGCAAAGATATGGGAAAATGAACCACAGTTCTCTTCCAGTATATATATGTAACAAGGCAAACCAACAACAGGAGTAGCAACAAATAGAACCACAGACCTAGTGACACCAGAACCACAGAGCCAGCTCCAGCCAGAACCACAGAGCCAGTTCAAGCTGTCTCTTGGCTGCAGGCACTTTCCCCTTTGGTGCAGTTCCGGGCAAACCCTCAGCGGGCAGGTGGTCTCAGCACCACTTGGGAAGCTGAATGAACTGCAGCAGGAACCTCGGAGCAGCAAGCTGGAACAGCAGAGGTGGGCACACCCAGGGTGGCAAACAGAGTGTAGCAAAAGCTCAGGAGCTGTGCTAGGAGCCGCAGGGGTCTCGCAGACCCGGGCTGTCTGTAAGCAGCAGCAGAAAACATCAGGGCTGGGCAGTGGCAACCAGGAGACGCTCCCTCCAAGGGGCTCAGGGTCCTGGGTTTTCCCCTGGGGCATCCAAGTAGATAGTCAGGGTCCTTCCCAGTGTAGGTCAGCTGTTGAAAAGGTCCCAGGTCAACGGCCACTCTTATGAGCAAAGGCTCACCCATGGTAGGAGAAGCAGCGGCAGCAAATTCTCCCCACAGTAGCAGCAGCCCAACCAGCTTCCCTCCGATCCTGAGAGCAAGCGAGCAACTGAGCTCAGCGCTTCAAACCCCAGCCAAAATCTCACAGTGTCTCTGCACTTCTCAAGAGAAAGCCCCCCAGCTTAGAGACTGCAGCCAGCTGTACCCCTTCCCCCTCATCTTGGCCACATCCTTTGTCTTTTTCAAGTATCTATAGTTTCGGTCTCTTAGGCAACAAATGGGAGAAAAATTCCATAAGAGAAAGAAAGGAAAGAAAAAAAAACCCCTAACCTCCAACAATCACCCAGAGCCATGTACTCATGTTTGACACCCTTCACGTCCCTCGTGCCACTAGCACTGGTCCCCCTGTTGAAGAGCAGAAGGGATAAAACTCATATGGCCATGTGAGCCTCAGCAGCCTCTCTACAATGTCCAGAATACAAGCCCTGGGAAGCAGCAACGAACCTTCCCAGGTGACAGGTTAGGCCAGCAAATGGGTCTCTCAACTGTGAAAACAGAAAGCCCATCTCAAGGCGATGGAAAAACTAAAATTAAAACCTCAAAACAGAGTTCAGCAGAAAACAAAAGGACATGCTGCAGCCCAATCCACTTCATGTCCATGAGCACCCAAGCATAAATCTTGCACAGAGGCCAACCTAGACACCCATATTGCACTACAAATGTGCTTTTACTTTTTTCCTCCTCTTTTGCTGGCAAGAGAGTCTTCAAGTTTGTAATTGGGCAACACAGGGAACAAGGAAATCAAGAAAGAAAACAGAGACATTTCCATGGCAGACTCTGAAAGACAAAACCTACCTGTGCTGGGAGTATTAAAAGCTCACCAGGCAGTGGGTCAAGGGCAGACACACCGACACAGACCCTCTGAAAGCAACCACTTGAGAAAAGCTGCGAGATATCACTCAGTGAAGACTTGAAACATGACAAGAAGGCACTGAACCGACATGATAGGCAAGAAACATGTTCCAGCTAACCACAAGTGACTCCAGACAAATTTGCTGATGAAACATTAATCTCATAAGCATAGATTAATGTGCAAAACACAAGTGTATTCCCACCAGGTGTGGCTCAGTATGTTACTACTTAGCCAGTTATAAATTGACAAAGGACTGCCAGTCAGCTATGGCTCAGACTCACCAAGAGTGTCAGTCAAGTTCTCAAGAACAATGAAGATGTGTGCTATTTCACCTCCCAGATGATGTGCCAGAAAACCATTTAACCCAGTATTTTAGAGCATACAACTTGAGTGACCCCATGTCCACAGCAGCATCTGAGCATGTATTCTGCAGGTGGCAACTGGGCAACACCAGACCCTCATATCCTAGTCATGACAGTAGTTCTGGTCACCACACATGGTGCACACAAAGGGCATGGTAGCTCCAACACTGGCAGGTAAGAGGGAACCACGTGAGATCGCAGCCATCTGCACCCACAGAGATGGGATGACACAGGTGAAGAGGGAACACCCATAGATACTGCTTTTGTCACAAGGCAACTGCCGTCAGAAGCGGAGGCTCCCAAGGATCTTATTTTTCTCTCGAATTCTCCTTTCAGAGGGTGAGCACAGTGGGGTGTCCTCAGAACAGTACAATAACCCCTCCTGTCCCCATCAAACATCTGTTCCAGAAGGCTGCAACCGTAAGCACTTCAGGGAAGGGCAGGGAGTTAGTAAAAGGGAATTGAGGAGAGCTCTAGGACTGTCCTCTTAGCTCTTCCAGTATCTCCCCTCCCAGCCTCACGAATTAGGTTATTGCAACAGTGACCCCAACACAGAGAGAACAGCATCAGTCCTGTACTAAGGATGTAGAAAAACATGGGGATAAGCTCAGTTTCTTTTCTGTCACGGGCTAACCTACACAAGGACAGTGATAGAGGAAAGCAAACAGAGAATGAATGAGGACAGACAGAGGTTCCTCCAGCCACATGTGGAAACTCTTTTTTTGCATTTCTCTGAGGGCTTACTGTATACACTTTTTATTTGTCTAGGCACCTACCACATACAAGTGAAGGTAAAGCAATATTGGACAGGGTTAGGAAAAAAAGCTATAATTAATACAGAACTAAAGATGAATCAACTGCAAAGCTCTTCTTCTCTGCTGTTAAGAGATGGCAGCCCTGTGTTCATCAGAAAGAACAACAGGAATGATAGTGTTCTAAGGCCATGCTGAGATTGCCACACAGAATAGCAAAAGGCTGCTTTCTGCAATCTTGTTCAAATTGGTGATTGAAACAATGAGGAAAAAGAACATCCTGATCAGCTGATGATTAAAGAATCTCTGGCAGAACAGTGACTACAGTCCTTGCCTGACTGGCATCAGTAGAACTTCTCTCATCCAGAGGACACTACCCTAAACTAGAACTTTGAGCACAGATCAAAACTGTCCCCATACATGCAGGGGGTGTCAGGAATGGTCACTCATTACTCAGGACATGTCATGTCAGTAAATAACGGTCTCACCCAGCTCAGCTATGGTCCCTGTGGAATACTGGAGGGACAAGCAAAGAACATCTCTCTCATGATAACCATGATTCTGTCTACTGCTTGCCATAGCCATCCTTAATGTTGAGAAATTCACCTTTGATAATGGACCCCATCATCTGCTCTCCAGGCAAAAGTCTCCAGTAGCAACCAATAGCCCACTGGTGAGCAGTCCCTCCTGTCTCCTTCCCACAACGTGTGTGATACCACCTACCAGAGTCAGGAGATGTTTTCTGCCATTACCAAAGAAAAGCAAAAGATAATAGAATATTCAGTTAGCTTTTATAAATAATAAGTAAGATCAGACTCAAATTTACACACAGTTGAGGACAACCAATTAGAATTTTCATCTTGAACACTGTGGAAAAAGAAAATACTCTCCTATAAGCATGTAGAGCTTAGATGTTTATATATATAAAGACTTAATGAAGAGAGGACAGTATGCAAATTTCACTGGACTTCGTTTAACTGTGCTTCTACACAGAAGTTAGAGCTGTTTTGGGGGGTTGTTTAGGGGATTGTGGTATTTGGAGGGTTTATTTTTAATTAATATCTTATTTCACACTAAGCCTAATCATTTTATGAATGCAAATTCCAACGGTTAATAAGAAGACTGAATTGTCAGCAGAAAATCCACATTACTAGGTTGCTCCCAAAAGTGAAAGGACAGGATTCTCCCATTCCAGTAAATGGAAAATCTGACAACTACGTGAAGTTTTACTGCTTCCACAGTCCTAAACCAATGTCCACGATCCAGCACTAAAACAATAAAACTATGAACTTTCCTTTTCTGGACACATGTAAAGAATAAACAGACCTTCCTAAAGGGATGGCGAAAGTATTTAACAAAGGTGATCCACAGACAAGCCAAAGCACCAGTGCCAAAGAAGAGCTTGACGAATCCTGATGAAATTTGTTATAATATGTCTAAGGATTACAACCTTTTTGAAGTCTGGATGAAAAAAATTGAGAAGGAAAGCTCAAGGGCAAAGTAACCAAAAGGTTCCTATCAATATCCTCAAGTTTATTTTCTGACTACTGCATCAGAATACTTTTCAGAATTGCTAGCACACAGAACTGCTGTTACAAGCTCTTTTACGCTCATGTTAAAAATCTAATGAAATTATATCTACGTTGTCTGCTTGTTCTCTTACTCTTGCTACATGTTTGCTGTCAATAGAATTACATTCTGCCGCTTGCATTTCAGATGGATACTCCTTCCAGCCTCTAGTGATCTACAGCTTAGAAGTTCCCTAAATTAGATGTGTTTTGTTTACAGCATGATTTCTCAGGGCAAGTGATGTTTCATGCTTAGAAATAGCTAGCGATTTTGAAAGCATGGAAGTTACAATATATCATTAAATTATACAAAGGGACTTTAAAGATACTTCGGTTTTGGGCATACATGCACTGATTGCAGGTACTCCAAACAGTCCCCAAACAAGACATCATCATATCTGCTCTGCCTAAACGAAATTAAATCAAACCCTCCTCCCAACACCCTGGGCATCATCGAATCAGCCTCTCAAGGGGTGGAAAAAAAAAAAAAAAAAAAAAGAAAAAAATTTTTAAAGCTACACAGTGGCACCGTAACCCATGACATCCCAAAAGTTATAGTCCAGGCTGTTTATTAAGAGGCTTTCCACAGCACTTTAACATCATCTCAGTGGTGGGACACTGCACCTTGCTGAGGGGGTTTGGGCTTCCACAGGACAGGACCGTCCCCAGGGTGTCACCGACTACATCCTTCCGCCGTAAGTGAAGGACAGTCCCGCGGGAAGCAAACACCATATAATAGGGAAAAGCAAGGCTTTAGGAAAAACAATCATCCAGTTTTGCTTCCAAAATTCGAGAAAACAAATCTGAGTCGTTTACAAGGACTTCATTCCGAGTATTTACGGGGTCTGTAAAAGATTTCCTACGGCGACAGGCAAAGTCAGTCTAAACCTTTTCGAATTTTCCATCCCACTCCATCAGCCGTCAAGACAGAGGCCGTAGGGGACACCCAACACCCCGGTAACAGAGTATGCCTGTGCTGTGGGCGCGGGGCATCGGAGGGCTTGGACCATCCGCGGCCCTGGCCGAGCCCCGCCCGCGGCCAAGGAACCCACAGCGGCTCCGCGCTTCAGCCCGGCCGGCCCGGAGCCGCCAACACCGCCCGCAGCACCGCGTCCGCCCCGCTCCGCTCCCGCCACCAGCACAGGCTCCTGTCGGTGCCGAATTCCGGCCTGAGCCGTCTTGAATATGTCGCCAGTAGCCCCTCAACGCGACATCGCGGCCAGAGAGACCCCGGCTGCCCCGAGTGGCAGCGCGGGTAGGCGCTGGGTCTGCACAGCCCCCGCTCCCCGCGCGGCGGACGCGCATGGCGCGGCGGCCACATGAAGCAGCCACAACGCGCCCCGCGCCGCGCAGGGAACGGGCGGGAACTGGCCGGGCGAGCCCCGGGCCGCGGACCTGCCCCGGGACTGAGGCGGGGGAGGGAGGGGGCGTCCCACTGGCAATCGCTGCTCGCCCCCCACTCCGACCATACCTCTCGGGTGGTCACCTCCTCCTTCTCCGAGATCTTCAGCAGCAGCCGGTCGTTCTCCAGCTCCAGCGCCCGCACACGGTCAATGTAAACGGCCAGGCGGTCATTGAGCTGCCGCAGTTCCTCCTTCTCCTGCAGCCGGGAGATGCGCGTCGGCGACAGCGGGGTCCCGCCGGGGGTGCCGCGGCTCGGAGTGCCTGACATGGCGCTGGGCTGGCGGACAGGCGGGCAGCGGCTCATTCAATCCCGCCGCACTGGGGGAGGGAGCGCTAAGATGGCGGGCGGGCGGCCCCTCGCGCCGCGGCGCCGCCTGGGACATGCAGTCCCGGCGCCAAGATGGCCGCGGAGCCCAGTGCTGCCCGCCGATTTGCACCCGATCCGGCTGCGGCTCGGGCTGCGCGTCAAGGTCAGAACCGGCCGCAGGGCCGGTTCTGAGGCGAAGAGGTTTTGGTGGCAACAGTGGAAGGGACCAGGGTGACCGATAGGATTGACCATCACCCGCACAGGCGGAGCAGCAGCCTGGATCCCCCGTGGGGCGCAGGCCTGTGGGGTGATGCGTTCCCTGAAAAGGGTGTGTTTTCACTATAGTTCCCTGAAAGATTCTCCACAGCCGGCAGTGCGCTGTGTGATTTTGCCTTTCTTTGCTATCTTTGGTATCGGCTCTTCACAGGCCAGGGTCCAGCTCTGTGCTGAAATTGAGAAAACATGGTTTGAATGTTCCCAAGGTTATGTTTTTAGGAGTGCCTAAAGAGTGGTGTTTTTTGGGTACGTAGTCAAACTTTGTAGAAACTAAAATCCACTGAGAAGTTTTCCTGGATATTTGGAGTAGGATTTTTCCCCAAACCCCCGAATTCTGTCACTTCTTGCACATTAACCAGTATAAACTAGGATTACCATTCCCAAAGCTGTTCCTGGCCTTGTGCCTTTCAGCTACAAGGGAGAGCTGAGAAAAAGAAGTCGAAAAAACAGACTGAAAAGTCTGTCGTCTGTATGAAGAGAAAGAGAAAAAGTACCAAGAGCATTATGCAAAGGTAGGAGTATAGGTCTGGATAGAGAAACAGGAAAGACAGCAAGAAAATACAGCATACATTGTGAAAACTTAGGGACCCGGGGTGAAAAAGTAGGTAATAGATACTTAGTCTCAAAATAGAACTAAATGTGAAATCCTAATATCAAGTACACCTCAAACTGGAAAACCTTGGAATAAACCCAGAAATTCTGGATGCTCAATACCGATGTGTGCAAATAGCTGTAACTCTCTTTAGCAATCACTGAGTAAATCACAGGTTTTCACCTGAATGCATTTGCCTCAAAATGTGCATCTGATACAAAAGGATTTGTCCTGGCTGCTGTGAGACAGCAGAATGCCTATCCCACCTGCTCACGCATCACGTCTCCCAGGACTGCACTGAGTGCCCCTTCACCTCCGTCTCCTGCTGAGAGCCAAGGGTGGGAATTTCCACACCAGTCTGTGGAGCTGTGGGTATCAGTGGGTTCCCTGGAGGGTGTTTATGAGTGACAGCTAAAATGGAAGCAAGATCACTCCCCGTGCGCTTTCTGAAAGGCACAACCTCTCTACATGAGGGTCACTGCCGGCAGGGCGCTGCCAGTGGGACGTGATGATATGATGTGTGACTTACCGTGAAATTCAGCTTTCTGACTGACCCTGGAAAGGAAGCAGAGACTACAAATCCCAGGGTCCTGTGGTCGCTGCTCGCAGGGACGTCGGATCCTGCCCCATCCGCCTCCTGCTCTTTGTTCCAGCCACACTTGGGAGTTGCAGTACAGTATAGCGCGTGTTTTGAATTTTGGCGCCTATCTGCAAACTGTAACCGAACTGCTTCTGGACCGAGTTCCAACCCCAGTCCCACCCCCTTCTCCTGCCCCGGCTCCTGCGCCACGCAGTCCATGTCCTCTCTAACGGCACTATCTTCCCCCGAGCAAACCAAAAACATACCCCTGAGCACCAAGCTGTGCACTTAGAGTGAACTTTGTCTCTCTTTAACGTCCAGTTTCCAACACTAGCAAATTTGTGGAAGACCAGCTATAAACTCTGTTTGTGTCAAGACAGGAAAAAATATTTTAAGAATGCTGAAAGCCTCTTTCTAGGCATTTTTGGGTTAGCTCACTTGTCTCGTGATTTGATGTGATCATCTGTCCATCTGTCATATTTTAGAAATTCCTTTAAGCTTTTTGCCCAATATTTATTGATAATGTAAACCAGATGTAAATCCCCTTTATTCATGAAGTTCATGAGCCCTCAGATTTTTTTAGAAAATGGCTTAGAAACTTTGAATGTTTCAAGAATTTGTGAGCTTTGATTTTTGTTTTGTTTGTTTGTTTGGGTTCTGTTTGTTTGGTGAGGGGTTTTGCCTTCTGGTGTTACTGGATATTTTCATAGTGTTGCTATCAACTGTATTGCAGTAAAGTTTTTTTTTCAAAATATACTTCCTGAAATATGTATCAATAATAATACCTGATATTTTCTACATTTTTTAGAAAGTCTCTTTCTTTAGCAGCAACCTGGACAATTGCACATTTTCATCCCTAACACCAATCTCCCCTTGTTAACAGAATATGCATGTTCACTTTTCCTATCTCTTCTAAAATGAAGAGAATGGTTCAGGGGTGAGATGGGGAGAGGAAGGATCAAGGAAAAAAGGCAAGTGCAAAGCTGAGTGCCCACTCACCAGCTGTGTTTTCCAGGGAGTGCCACATGTTTCAGTTGTGGTTTTGGCATCTGTTTAAATACTGGTTCTCTTGGATCCCTCCTATGACAGGGATTTAGTATTGAACCACGGTCAATACGGTGACTCATCTCTTAATATTTAGCAATTAGTTTTTCATTAGAGACCTTGACAGGTCTTTGCCACCCAAAACAATTTTACAATAAACTCCTTCTGTTTTGAGCAGGTAGAATGGATTTGTAAACCCAAGTCAAAATAATTGTTTGAGAAAGGGATGGTATAGGGATGTGTCAGCCTTGCCTGGCTGGGAAAACAGAGCAATCATGGCAATTCCTGGGGCTGCATTCCTGGGTATTCAGATTGGGAACCTGTTCAGAGTACACTGCAGCCCCTGCCTTGCGCAATGTCTTGGTTTGAAAGACAGGCGTCTGCTAGGGAGGGCAGGGCCTCCCTTGGAATGGAGAATTCAAACCCCCTCCCTCTAAATTATTATAATTTAGAAAATTAAAGAGCTCCCAGGCAGAGGTGTGGGGATAGGAATAACAGTTCTTTACTAGTATGTATAACAAGGCAAACAAACAACAACAACTGCAGCATTAATAACAAATGAAGCAGGAACCCGGTAACAGTTTCCCCGGCCGCAGGCACTTTCCCCTTGGGTGCAGTTCCGGTCACGGCCAGCAGGGGCGCTGGTGGCTCCCGGCGGGCAGGGCAGGTGCGATGATCCCCCTGCGGCTGCAGGGGGTGCTGTGGGCCGGGCTCAGGGAGCGCACGGGAATGGCGGCTTTGTCCCAGAGGGGAAGGGATGGAATTGGAAACTCCGGAGCTGAAGACCGGGAGGTCTTGGCAGACAGGAGGTGCAGGCTACAGAGTAGCAAGAAACTCCAAGCAGTGCCGAAGGAACAGCAGGGGAGCAGGACAACAGCCGTCCTGCTCCCAGAGCGACAGGCCCTCCTTTTAGTGAGGCAGGGGGTAACAGGATCCCAGTTCAGTGGTTGCTTCCAGGAGCTGAGGCTCACCTTACGCCAGAAGAAACAGGACCAACCTGGGCTTCTACAGCAGCAAAGTAAGTTCTCTCAAGCAGCACCTACAACCGTCACCATCTGAAGGCTCCGATTGAGTGAGTGTGAGAGTTTCCCCTCCCGGCCGCCTTAGTCACCTAGCAATCTGTGAGTGCATCTTTAGCAACACAGTGGGAAAATTTCCACCAGTAACAAGTAAAGAAAAGGAAAGGAAGAAAAGGAAAAAAAAAAAACCCTAAAATCAACCTCAACCCCCAACATGCAATCTCCCAGGTTTTCCCTTTGTGGAAAGTAGGGCAGAGGAGGAAGGTGCTGCAGGTACAGGTCCACCCTGATACAAGTCAGGAACTTGGAAGAGTCCTGGGCTCAGTGTTGAAGCTCTAGTTCAAGGACACTTGCAACTTCTATGGCTGTCTGCATAGGATAAGAATAAATTTTGGGGCTGTCAGACAGAGACAGTAGAGACAGGCTCTGTTTAGCTCTGGAATGTTTCTCCCAATAGATAAATAAAGGAATTGCTTCCAGTTTGTAATAAAGACAAAGGTAAACCTTGTGTACCCTTTGATGCAGAGCACCTTCTCATTTGTTGACCAGTTTCCTGTCTGTTTGGGTTCAAATTTTCTGATGCTATCTCGGATTTCATAATGTCTCTGACATTTTCATAAATCTGTAGATACAGGATTTCCACTGCTCTTTCTTAACTGCTTTGGTTTCTCAGCAGCTGCTGCCATGCTCTCCCCTTTCTCATTTTACACTTTTATTTGTATGTCGAATGGGATTATTTCTATCTTTCCTGTAGTCACCTAACTCCCCCTCTGCCTCATGTTCTTCACCTTGCTCAAACGGCCAGACAATGTTTCATTGATTGTCTCAGATATTGTCATTAATTTCAGGAAGGAGAAAGGATTGCATATATATTGTAATGAACAGGGCCGAAGCCTTTATTCAGAGAATGCAGCTCTTTATTAGAAAAGCAAGGTAGGGAGGGGACCCGTCTGGGTTTGCCTGTGCCACTCGAAGGAGGAGGCTGTGATGATCCTGTCTGCGGTGTGCAATGCAGTCAGGGTCAGACCTTCCAGGCCTCACGAGCAACCCCAGGAAGTCACTGAAAGGCTCGAAAAGTCCAGAGGTAGCTGCCGGAGGAGGACTCTGCAAGTCATGGAGAGAATTAATCTTGCATTTATAGAGTCACCTTACTTGTGCCGTCACGATAGTAGTCTTTGGATGGCTCGTTTGATGTCTAGGGACAGCAGAAACAGCATTTTCTCTTGAAATCGTGGTACTTTGGCTACAAATGGCTTTCATTTACATATTCTCGGCAGTTGTTCCAACCAGGTGCTTGAAACTTGCTCTCTGAGGCTGCCGCTGGCCCAGGCTGCCCCGTGCCCTCTCTTGCAGCCATGGAAGGGCGGGCGGCGGCGGAAGCTCCAGGGGAGACCCGAAGGAGGCAGGGATCAGGTCACAAGCGCCGTGGCTGCCGCCGTTCCCGCCCTCTCTGAACTGCCCCCTTGGGCGGCCGCTGGACCCTGCCAGGCACCGTCCAGTAGCCATGGAGTGGCCGGCGGCAGTGGCGGGAACTCCAGGGGAGCCCCAAAGGAGACAGGGACCAGACCAGGCTGCCGCTGCTCCTGCCCCCTCGGGTGGCCGCCGGTCCCCGCCGGGCACCCTCCGGCAGCCGCGGAGTGGCCGGCGGCGGCGGTGGAAGCTCCAGGGTGGGGCGAGCCCCAGCCACCACTCACGCGGCCGCAGAGCGCAGCGCGCAGCTCTGCCCGCACTGGTGGCGGCATTCGCCGCCGCCTCTCCGCTCGGAGCGGCGTCACCACGCGGCCCGACCCAGTCCACCGCCTCCACGCGGCCTGCGCAGCCCGGCCTGGCTCCACCACTAACAATGGGTACAACTGTTAACAGGAACTTCTTAATTAACAATGGAAGGGGTTTATAACTCTCAAATTTTCATTTATAACATATATCACATAGCATTTTCCTATCAGTCCAAATTCAATCTGGCCTCAGCATTAGAGCTCAAAAAATTGCTAGCAATGGCTCCAAATCTGGAAGAAGCACTCATACCTCACCACAGAGTTCTGCACCTGAATTTCATCTTTCATTGAATTGTTATGAGTATGAATGTTAATTCATGCCGGACCTCTCTTTCATTGTATATAACTAATATTTTCTAAGATCATAGTTTTGTCTGAGCCTTTTACGGGAAGTCTGTTTTCAGCGGAGAGCCTGGAAACCTTGCACAGTCACAACATTTGCATTTGAAGAAACAATGGGACCTCACAAGTTTCGGGAGGAGATCGTAGCTAATGACCGATGCTTAACGTGTGATCGTTATCATTCGATAAGGATAAGCTTGTCAGCCTCCACCCAAACCCACATCTAAAAATGAATTAAGGAATCATCACCATCGATAAACCTATTCAGCGGGACCGGAGACCCATATTCAATCTTTTCAGCAACTCCGGAGACCAGCATTCGACAACTATGGATTTCATCTACACCAGAAAGAAAGACTTCTGTCCCTATTGCGGACTCAAGCCTAAGGGCAATTTTCGGGTATAAGAACCGGGGTGCTGGCACGTCAAATTCGTGGACAGAGAGTTGGCGAGTGAGAGGGCTGCTCTGCTCACCAGTGCCAAATTCCTAGGCTTTGGTACTTTGTCCGTTGACTGTGGTTTTCTTCCAAATTTTCTGTAATCAATAAAATTCTATTTTTTTTTATATTTTAATTCGGCTGGTTGGCTTTTTATCTATAACAGAATGAAATTGTTTCCAGCAGTGTCAGGACAGAAAGCACTAAAGCAAGTAGAGAAAATGAATGGTATACTATGAGTCATGGAGGAAACCTTCATCATGCACTATGAGAAAGTTTGCTGAGATCTAAAAAAGAGCAAAGAGGAACATGGCACACAATTGTGGGGTTAAAGCAAACAGCAGACTGTCTGTAGGACAAGGGTTTTTTTTCAAGACATCACGGTGTAGTGTGTAGAGGGTGCATTTATTTCTGAATCCAGCATCTACTGTTTTACAGGAGTTTTGAAAAATAATGTTCTTTTGCTACAGCATTTACCTTCTTACTGAAGCAGAATTTAAGCTGTACCACACTGGGGCAAATGTCAACCAAGTCTGGACAGAGAGAATTCTGGTCTGTGCTTGGAATTTTTCCCTCTTTTGTGGCAGGAAGGCAAGTAACTTCCAAGTGTGGTCCTTTAGACTCTTGTACTGGAACCAGACCCTTGTCTCATGTGATGAGAAAGAAATGAGAATTTAATTCAAAAAACACTTCATATTTCTCCCCATCTCGACAGAAAAGGGGTGAAAGAAGATGCTGAAGGGTCAGGGCTCAGGGGTCCCTGACTTCTGCAATTCCACTTTGTCATTTTTCTACACAGTGATTTACTTATAATAGGATGTTGGAGGTTAGGGTTTTTCCTTTCCTTTTTCCTTTCTCTTAGGGAATTTCCCCCCATTTTTTTTTTTTTGAAACAATAAGGAGCAGGTACTTAAGAGAGGCAAAAGGAGTTGCCAAGCTCCGGGGAAGAGGGCATCTGACTGCACTTGTCATATCTGAGGGTTTCTCTTGGAGGGGCAACAAATACCAAAGACGGGGCTGGGGCAGCTGCTAGCTTGCTTTCTCTCTCGGCTTCAGAGGAGGGGGGCTGGAGCTGCTGCTTGGGGTAGGGAATTCGCTGCTGCTGTGGGAGCCCAGCCCGCTCCTGCTTCTTCTGCTGTGGAGTGATCCTTTTGCTCGTGAAAGCAGCCACTGAACTGGGACCTTATTAACATCCTAGCTCACTGTGTTAGTAGGGAGGCGAAAGCCTCTAAAAAGAATAAGTCTAAAACTATTCCTCTGAATAGTCCTCTAGGACAACTACTAGAAAGGTGGGATTTATATGAGTCGACTAGGAAGTTGGATAAAATCAGGATGGTCTATTTCTGTATGGAGATATGGCCAAAGCTGAACTTGCCGGTCGAGTGGCCATGGGTAGGAACCTATGACAAGTGGATGGCCACCCAGTTAAATGATTATCTCAAGCGACAGGAGGATGTGGACTTAGAGCAAGTGGAGTATGCTGCTTGCTGGCTGTCAATGGGAGATAAAGAGGAGGGAATAGGAGTGAAAATTTGTGAGCTAAAAAGCAAGGGTAGAAGAGAAGCTGAGGAAAAATCCCAGGATAAAGTGGAGGATATCCCAAAACCATCCGAACAGTGGGATCCCCTTGACCATCTTCCTCCCCCTCCCCCAATTATACCACTGCAGTACCAACCAACAACACCATCCAGTTTAACAACCCCGTCTTTAAGTCCTCCTGCATTAGCATCATATAGTCCACCTCCCCTCACGCATACATCACATCAACTAACTCCAACCCATTTAACAATCCCTGTTAATCCATCAAAGCCACCAACCCTTTCTCCAGCTCCTTTAACTCTCCCAGCAAAATCTGTCAGAGAAGCTTTTAGCGATAAGCCCACTAACTCTCCACGGCCTGATACCATCCCATTGCCTCCCCCTGAGTGGGAGCATAGAGATCCTGCACCTTACTCTGGTCACACTAGATCGTAGGCTGTGAGTTCACTTCCCAAAGTAACACCTATACAATCTCAGGATGAGGGCCCAGCCAGTAACACCAGGTCCAAGACTGCACGTGTGGAGAAACATTTCCCCCTGAGAGAAGTACCAATAGGCGGAATGATAGGGGGCATCGGCTTCGTAAATGCCCCCTTGACTCCTTTGGAGGTGAGGGGACTTAAGAAGGATCTAGCACCCCTAGTCAAGGACCCCATAGGGGTGTCTCAGCAAGTCGACCAATTCTTGGGCCCTTATATATACACCTGGGTCTGTTGCAGTGCGCAATTTATTTTAAACTGCAATTGGCATAAAAGAATGGTTTTGCCCTGTCCGTCCCCTTGAAATCCCCTTATGGTTCCTCCCAATTGTCAGTTATCCTCACCCCTCCCATCCCTCCAGACCTTTCCCTCTCTGTCCCAGTTAGCCCATGCCCTTTTTCCATGTAAGGTGTTCCCTTTCCCTCCCCTTGAGTTGTCAATCCCCCAAACCCACTCCCCTAAGTCCAGAACCTTCTCCCTTCTTTGACCCATGATAGGTTATTAGGAGCTGGCCACTCCTCTGTTTTAGTTTTATTGGTTGCTGTTATGATTGATGTTTAATGTACCCCTCCCATCCCAATTTTTGACTGGACCTTCATCTGTACCTTTCCCTTGTTCCTCCCCCCTTTATAAGTTGATGCACAGCCTTTGTTAGGCGCTCTCAAGCCTGGGTTGTTGCCGTAGCAACACCTGCTGCCAGTAGCTCCCTGGCCTAGGGTTCCCTTGCCACTCTGTTACCTCCCTTCCCAGCTGGGGAAATAAACCAGTCTGGGGAATAAGTAACAGTGTGGTGCCTCCTTTACGCGGGCCGTGTCTTCTTGTCACGGCGATCGATCTACCGGAAGAGGATCCTTTGATGCTGACAGTGGGTGCTACGCGGACCGCCCACTGATCAGGCAGGCTCAAGTGAAGCCCTCCTTTGAGGAGCTTCGCAGCCCCTCTATCAGCCACGCCCTCGGGAGGCAGAGTTTGGCCACAGCCGGGTTTGCCACTCGCCTCGGAATCCAGGGCAGACGCGACATGGGTCGAGTTGAACTCTATACTTAACATCCTATTTTCGGCGGAGGAAGTTAGGTTAATCCGGGCAGCTGGAGTTAGAATATGGGAGCGCGAGAACAGGGGAGGGGAGGCAGGAGAGCAGAAGATTCCACTAGTTGAGCCAGATTGGGATGCCAATGACGAGGAAGGAAGGTGGAATATGAAGGAATATTGATCATTGATAGTAAGAGGGATACGGGAAGCGTAAGAGGGAGTAATGTGAAGTCAGCCTTCGAGGGATCCCAAGAAAAGGATGAGACACCAGTGGCGTGGCTCAACCGGTTGAAAAAGAATTTGCATTATACTCTAGTATTGACCCAGAGAGTCAGGAGGGACAAGTGCTACTGAAAGTTCAGTTCGTGACCAAGGCCTGGCCAGACATCCGGCATAAACTGGAAAAATTAGAGGACTGGCAGGACAAGAGTATAAATGAATAATTGAAAGAGGCCTTGAGAGTGTATTTGCGGAGGAAAGAAGAGTAAAACAAAGGCTAAAATCATGGTGGCTGTAGCAAGGGAAAGTGCAAAAGCAGAGGCAGCAACACTGCCGAGCAAAGATGGGGAAGACAATCTTAAGAAGTATTGGAAATTCTACCTGGATAGGCCAGTTGGACCGAGGAAGTGCTTCTTTGTGGAAAGGTTGGACATATTATGAGGAATTGTAAGAAGCTGAAATTCGATGAGGCTATCAAACACGAGCAGGACCTCCTCACTAAGATCTTGAGGGGAGAAGGAGAGTATTAGGGGTGTCAGAGGCTCTATATCATGAAGGACCCCTTGAAACATCTAGAAGAGCCTCTGGCAAACCTAGTAGTGGGTCCAGGAGGGGAAGAAGTTGAATTCTTGGTGGACACGGGGGCTGAACGCTCAAGCCTAAAGAAAATACCACAAGCTTAGCCATAAGAACTGTGAAGTTATTGATGCAGAAGGGAAACCCTTTCGGGCACCTTCATTAGAAGATGTAGAAGTTAAAGGAAATTACAGGACCTGTAAGGCTGATTTTGTGTGCCTACCAGATGCTAGTGACAACCTCTTGGGGAGAGATTTACAACTAAAGCTGCATATTGGAATAGTCCCTGGGCAGAAACACATGATAGTGAAGTTCCTAGCCCTTAAGTCAAGTGATCTACAGGAGATCAATCCGCATGTATGGGCTGAACAGGGAGAGAGAGGACTGCTAAAAATCAATCCTATAGAAGTAACAGTAAAGGTAGATACCCCTCTGGTCAAAATCAGGCAGTACCCAATCTCGTTAGAAGGAATACAAGGCCTGGCCCCTATAATTCAACAATTGCTGGCCGAAAACATCATAGAGCCATGTATGTCTCCATATAACACCCCCATCCTAGCCGTACGTAAACCTGACAAGACCTACCGGCTTGTACAAGATCTATGAGAAATTAACAAAAGGACTGTACAGAGACACTCAGTAGTGCCAGATCCCTATGTAGTCTTTAGTAAGATAGCCTCGGATCATCAATGGTTTACAGTCATAGATTTAAAAGATGCATTCTGGGCATGTCCTCTGGCCAAACAGTGTCATAAGTGGTACGCGTTCGAATGGGAAGACCTAGAGAGTGGGAGAAGGCAACAATACCAATGGACAAGACTTCCTCAGGGATTCTATGAGTCCCCCAACTTATTCGGACAAGAACTAGAGAAAGTATTAGAGAAGTTCCAAGAGAAAGAACAGACAAGAATTCTGCAGTATGTAGATGATATACTAATATCAGGAAGAGACAAAGAGGAAGTCAGAAGAGTTAGCATAAAATTATTGAACCACTTAGGAGACCAAGGACTGAAAGTTACTCAAAAGAAACTGCAATTTGTGGAACCAGAGGTGAAGTTTTTGGGACACTTGATAAGTTGGGGAAGTGAAAAACTGAGCCCAGAAAGGATTAGCGGGATACTGAGCATCGAAGCTCCCAGGACTAAAAGAGATATCAGAAAACTACTGGGAATTATAGGGTACTGCCATCTGTGGATAGATGGATATACCCTATAAAAGGTCAGATTTCTTTATGAAAAGCTTGTTGGCCCTGATGCAATAGAGTGGACTGCAGAAGATGAGTCAAAGATGCAACACCTTAAAGAGAAATTAGTGTCAGCTCTGGTACTAAGTCTACCTAATCCACACAAAGACTTTGATTTATTTGTGACTGTAGAAGAAGGAATAGCATACAGAGTGTTGGCCCAGGAGTGGGCTGGGTATAAACCGCCAGTGGCGTACTTGTCAAAGTTACTAGATCCTGTGGCTAGGGATTGGCCCACCTGCATACAGATTATTGCAGCCGCTGCAGTTCTGGTGGAAGAAGGAAAGAGACTTACATTAGGGAGTAAATTAAAGATACACACTCCCCATGACTTGAAGGCTGTACTAAGCAACCATGCACAGAGTTCGCTATCAGATTATAGAGTCCTCAATTATGAAGTGATCTTAATGGATGTAAAGGATTTAGAGTTGGTCACCAACAATAGTGTTAGCCCTGCTCAGTTCTTATCTGGGGAGCCCGCAGAAGTAGTCATCCATGATTGCCTAGAAATAATAAATTTACAAACTAAAGTGAGACCAGACCTAGAAGAGAGGCCGCTGTTAAAAGGAGAGCTACTGTTTGTAGATGGGTCCTCGAGAGTTGTGGATGTGTCCTAAGTTATAGTGTAAG
>WAAE01007420.1:56295-218790 GCA_013400495.1 Nicator chloris | reverse complement strand
AACCAAACAAAACCCCCAAACCACGACACCTCCAAAAAACCTCACAGCAACAAAAGATCAAACTCAAACCAAACTAAAAGGACCTTTAAAAAACTCTTTCCACCAGGTTGGGACGATGGATTCTGGTCTTTACAAACTGTCAAGCACAAATCACCCAGAGACCTCGCTGACTTCAGGTTGGCTAATTTGTGAAATTCCCAGTAATTTCACCGAATGTTCAGCACAGATGAAACCTGACTTGGATTTGGGGAATAAATCTAAGATGTTTCTCATTTTTCTGATGACCAAAGGTCAGGCTGATGACTTGTTCTTTCTGAGTTCACTTAACTTTTGTTCTTGGCTGCAGAGCACTTGGCCAAGGCCGGAATTTCAGAAGCACAAAGGGCTCCTTTTGATTTCCAAATGGGAAGCAGCCTGAATTTCAGCTCTGTTGAGAAATGGGAGCTCCCGCTGGGAATAACAATTGGATTTGCAAAGATGCAGCCACAGGTCACTGGTGATTTAGAAAGAAATCCTTTTTTTGCACACCTGAGTGAAATCTGATTAAAACCTCATTTCCCTATATGGGGTCCAAGACCTTTTAAAAACCTGTCCCTGCCTGGTAAATGCTTCATAGCCAACACCTGGTGCCTCCATTCATCAGTTGGAATTTCTCTTCTTTGTTTTCCATAAGCAGAAATAAATTCTCAGAAATAAAAAATCCTTGCAATATTTTTGGAAAAAAAAAGAAAATTTCCCTCACATTAACAAATACTTCTATCAGTGGGTATTCCTTGAGGATATTTCAGAGGACTTCTTGTCTCTTTTCCTTTCTGGGAAGAGATCAGCTGATCAACACTTGAAATAATTATGGAAAAACAGGAATAAGCTTCATTTCATACTTTTTTTTGTGGAACAAAATAGTTGGTTTCATTTGCAATTGAACTTTGAAGTTCACTGAAGGGAAGGCAACTAAAATATTTAATGATGAACAAAATTAAAAGTGCTAAAAGGACAGAAACAGAACATTTTGGTTCTTATGTTTGTTTGCAAATGTCAGGCAGGGTCCCAGTTTCTGAATCAAGTTTGGGATCTTTGGCAACTTTCTGAAACTAAAATGAAAGCTATGTCCCAGGTAACAAAACTGACAAATCTGTGGGAAATGTCTGAAAATTAAGAATGTCATAGATCATATTTGGCACAATCAACTCATAAAAACATCAACTTGTTTGTGAAACTCCACCTCGCTCACCAAAATTAATATGGGACTTATTTCAATGAATTTATATTGTGTTTCACAGGTGAGGTTTTAGCAGTTTTTCACTCTAAGGAAAGGAAATGTTCTTTTTTCCAGTTATTTTCTACAAAGATAGCAAGTTTTTCCTAGGCTGGGCTTACATGGGAAAATCCAAACTCAAATAATTGCAAGAGTTTGGGCTGAGCTCTGCTCCACCTTGGAACAATCTGTCCCAAATTCCTCCAAACCGTTGATATATCCAGCACTGAAAAGAAAATGGAAAATGCAGCTTTGGAATATGCTGTCCAGAGAACCAAAACACGGGGAAGAAATCATAAAGGAATCAAACTTCCATTTCTTCCCTCAATCTCCCCTCACTGCCCCTGGGATGAGTTGTTCCCACGTGTTCATCCTGATTTTGTCGGTCAGAGAACCACGAGGTTGCATCAGAGCCCCTTCTTCAGATCCCCATCACTCAGTTCTCCTGATTTTCACCATCCTAAAAATAAGATTTCACATATGGATTGGAAAATTTCAGTACCTCTGAAACCCCTGGAGAAAAATGGGCGTGTCATAGGATTGTTAAGATTGGAAAAGACCTCCAAGGCCACCGAGTCCATCCAGCACTGCCAAGCCCACCGCTCACCCACTTCCCCACGTGCCACATCCACACGCTTTTTACATCTCTGCAGGGGTGGTGACTTCACCACTTCCCTGGGCAGCCAGTCCCAACACTTGATAACCCTTTCCATGAGGAGATTTTTCCTACTACCCCATCTCAACCTCCCCTGGCGCGGCTCGAGGCCGTTTCCTCTCCTGCTGTGTCCAGAGGGTGATTCATCCCAAACTCACTCAGGTGTCCAAGAGACCTCGGAGGAACTGCACGGCAGTGCCAGCCTCCCTCCACAGAGCTCACGGGGAGTTCCACTCAGCCTGCAAATTTTATGGAAGGTGAAGTCACAGAAGACAAACTCGCCCTGCCAAGAGTGAAAACGACACGCGGAGCCGTCAGGAATGAGGTTGGATTCCTCCACCAAGGGTGATGTCGGCCCCTGACTAAAGCAAACAGCAAACGAATAAACAACAAAGAGTAAACAGCAAATGAATAAAAAAAATAACAAACAAACAGCAAATATGCCATCCTGAGACAGGGCTGGCAGCAGGAGAGGAGAGAGGAGCCAGGGAGAGCGTTACCTCACCCGCCGTTGCCGGAGTAGGCATGGGACTCATCTGGAGCACTCCACTGCCTCTGGGCAAGTTTTTGGCTTTTCCTGCTGAGAACAGTTTAGTCAGGAGCAACCAGCCTTGAGGAGAGCATTTGCTGTGACTCCCATGTCCCCTGTGAAGGACATTCCTGCCACCCCGAGTTTTCTTGGCCGCGGTGTTGACGCTCCTTCAGATCTGTCATTAGCTCAGCTGAGGAGAGAACAGAAATGCTATTCAAGCCCCAGCTCCAACGTGGGAGGTTAGGAGTGCAAATCCTTGCCTGGCACTGAAAACATGAGGAGTGGTTTATGTTGGTGTTGTGCTTTCTATTTTGGGGCATGCCTTTGTTATGTTACAGGCCCTTTCCTAGCACATAAAGCACCGTTTTTAAGGGGTTCCTCTATCACAGCTGTACACATTTATTCCAAATATACACATTTATTCCAAACTGTAATCCCCCACATTCCCAAAAATTAACCCAGGACTTGGATTTTAACTCGTACCTTAGAAATTCCTAGTTCTGAGTTTAAAAGCATTTACCTTGTCCCTTGTTTTCCTTTTGTATTTTAAGATTTCTGTGGTGGAATCGGGATCCAGTTTTCTCACACTGAAGATTCAAAGGTCACCAAAATTCACCTTTTCTGGTGGTAAGATTTTTTTTGTAAACCATTCTCCTCAGTGTCTTCACACTGTATTTTTGTTTTGTGAGATGAACCAACGGGTTGTATCTCAGAGAGCCACCAGGAATGGGTTGATCTTTGACTGTGATCACAGGACTCATCAGCAGATTTGCAGTAAGCTGAACAATGTTCCTTCCAGGGAAATGATGCAGCATTTTGGGGGGTAGTTTTGATTTCTGCTTCTGTCCCCCAGGTTTTCTATCTTTGCCATTCTTCAGACAAGTTAAGATGGAATTCCTCCAAAATGCTCCTTTCAGTGTTGCCTTCTAAGCAAACTATGTGCAAATATAAAAATTTTCAGAGAGAAGACAGACCACTTTAAAAAAGCCAAAACAAACCCCAAAGGTTAAGTCCATTTTATCTGCAACAATCCCTTATATATTTGCACATCTGACCTTGCAGCTCATTCACAGACACAAACATTTTGTTGGAGTTCAGCATCAGGGTGGAAGTGAGAAGTCTTCAACCAACATGTTAAATGCTCTGGAAAAAAATTTTCCATTTCTGCAGGGGACTGGAAAGCTGAATCAGGAACAAACCTAAATAAAGATTGATTTACTTTTTTTTAATGATGGATTATCTGAAATATTTAATGTGTTGAAATTGATGGGGCTTTGGAGTAAATATCTATGAGTTATAATAACATCAAAGGGGTAAAATCAAGAAGAAAAATGAGAAAACCTGACAGAAAACATCACAGAATATCCTGAGTTGGGACAAGAATTATTGGGTTCAAATCCATCAGGTCCAATAGCTTGTTCTACAGAACTGAGGCACAGAAGCAATCCCCATTTTATCTCTTTTTAAAAAGAGAGATGAGAAACGCCAGTAATTTTTCCTTTTTCCTCATTTCCTTTTAAAAATGCCTTAGGGATCAGGGGGGAAGCGTAGAGTTACAGCTACAACATAAAGATTCAACAATGTCCATAAGGAAAGCTGTGCTTGTTCATCAATAAGACTCCTCTTCCTCAACCCCTGGAGTTTCAGGATTATGTGCTCATCTGTTGGAGAGGGCATTTGGTGACAGGACTAAGGGGTGATGGCTTTAAACTGCAAAAATTTAGGTTCAGATGGGATATTAGGAAAAAATTGTTCCCTGTGAGGCTGGGGAGGCCCTGGCACAGGGTGCCCAGAGCAGCTGTGGCTGCCCTTGCATCCCTGGCAGTGTCCAAGGCCAGGTTCGACAGGGCTTGGAGCCACCTGGGATGGTGGAAGGAGTCCCTGCCCATGGCTGGAGAGGGAATGGGACAATCCTTAAAATCCCTTCCAACCCAAACCATCCTTCATAAGCCAAAAGGACAAGTTATTTATAAAGTGTTTGGGGCAAATTCAGACAGCTTTTCCTTTCTAAAAGGTTCTCCCCTCAGGAAAAAAGGCGGTAAGCAGACATGCTGACATGTGGAAAGATGCTTTTCATGCCCTTCGCCTGAAGAAATTATTGTAAACATCCAGCTATATTTTCCCCCTAATACCCATTTTTGAACACTTCAGTCTCTCCCAGACTTCATAATTGCTGCTCTCTCAGTGAGTATAGCAAAAGCAAGTGACTGTTTGCCAAGTGCCAAACACACATCTCCAAAGCCCTGAGTCTCACAGATATTTTCAGGAAGATTCTGTAACCCCTGATAAATCTCTGCAGACCACTGAGATGAGTAATGTTTGTGGATGCATTTTTGAGGCTGCCATACTGGAGAGGTATTTGTGGCTGTGGGCTTTGACGTGGGAAAGTATGCTTTGCCTATATCCATCCTATAGGCTGTATTTTGCACATCTGCCTTTAATTAGAACCACTTCATATCTTCAGGAATATGTGACATCAAATGAATCATTTAGAAATCAGAGTTAACCAGCAAATTATACACTCTGTTTTTTTCATTCATGAATTGCCAGTGTCAAAATTCCCTCAGGGCAGAGTTTTTAGCAAACCTGGTGAACCCAAATGTAAGGTAAGTGTCACAGGCTGGGGGACAGATCAGACCTACATTTTTACACATATTTACCTAAAACACCAATGAATTATTATCAGAGGGAAAAGCCTTTTTCTTGCTCTTATTTATACTTCAGCAGCACTTAGGGGATGGGAGCTCCCAGCCTCAGCTCCCCCCTCCCTTCTGCTGCTCAGAAATGCTGCAAGAGACATCCCTGGTGATAATAACTGCAGCAGACAAGAGGTGAGGAGGAGAAGTGAGGAGGAAAACCAGCCCAGCTCAGTGCCACATGCACATCTTCCCCACCAAATAAAGTCACTGCACTGTGAGAATCACCCAAACCTGATCTCACTGCATGGAGAGAGTTTAATCAGCTAGTTGTTTTAATTGAAAGAATTTCTTTAATCACAGAACTGATTTCACCATGAAAAGGAGAAAGAATGGAACAATTACTAAAAATTATTTAGCAACATCCCATGAGCCAATGGACTCTCCATGAACTCAGAGAGAAAAACCAGCACCAAGGACTGGAACAATTTCTTTTCGGCCTGAATTTCACTGATGGGTATACAAGGTATATATAAACAAAATACCTGTTTATATATAAACAGGTATGAAAACACATTGCCTGTCACTCTGGAACTCTGCTTTCCCAATTTTATACAACAGCTCATCTCACCTTTCTCCTGGACATCTCCAGCCCTGCTGCTTTCTTCCGGTTAGGAGTTTCTAACTGACATTAGCCCCCAGGAACAACAACCATCCTGGCAGCCACAAGCAATTTACACTCCACAGTTCCAATATTCTCTTTTTGCACGCAGGTTTTGGCCCATTTTTCTCTCTAGAAGATTATGCAACGCTAATTACATTCATTTTTGTTCCCAGAAGAGTTGATAGAAACACATCTAAAGGCATATTTCCCTAGGCAATAGCCTGCTTTAACAAATTCTGGTTGCACTGGAAATATTTGTATTTTAATCTGTGAAACAGAGATTAGACAAAAGTTCCTAATATTGCTTAAGCACTTCAAGCCAAGAAACAATTCCATTGTACTTTAAATTAAACATGTGATTTTCATGTCATTCTAGAGGAGGGTGGATGCATTTCTTCCCCCAAAGTATGTTCCAGTTGTATATTCATGAGTTTAGATAAAGATTTAAGAAAATAACCAACATTTGCTGGTGACACACCAATGCATTGCTAAACCCCACACTGCTGATCAAGTGTATTAAATATTTTTACAGAAATTCAATCTAATCCTTGCCTGAAAAATAAATCCCAGGCAAGAGCAATCAGGATAAGGGGCTGTCAGAGAAAGCAGCGCTTGCTTAGGCAGGATGGATAAATTAAATAATGAAATCCACACCTTCAAAAAGTATTTGTCTGTGTTCTCTTAGCAGACAGATCCATAGATGTTGTGATAATCTACACACAATCAGATTTAGCTACTGGCTAACTTATGCCAGTAAGAAATACCCACAATTTAGGGGGGAAATCCCATCTCTTAGTTCTGTGCATGTCCATCTACAGCAGCAGCACTGAAACCAGCTCACCTAAAGCAGGGTTGTTCTGGATTTACCATCATTCTGGACAGAATGTCTCCCAATTAAATCCACCCAGATCATAAAGAAATCCTGCTGGTGATACAAAAAACCTTTTTGCCTCATTTGTTCTGTATTTTCAGCAGCACGAGGAGTCTCAGCATCATCCATAGATACCCTGGTGAGCACGGAAACCTTTCCAGAGCCTTTCCAAAACTTTGAACACCAGATATGGGTTTGGCGTGGCCAGCTGAAGGAAACCCACTTTAAAAACCTCGATCAAGCAGTGGCAGGGATCAGATGCTCAGGCTTTCCTCTTACTGAAGATGGCAGCAGAGGTACTGAGCCACTGAGCAGGGCTGGCTCCTGGGGTTATTTTCTGCACCTCGAGGGGGCTGTTCCCAGCCCCTGGGAACAGCTTCCTTCTGGGATGGAGCAAGGCAGAACCCAACAGAAAATAAAACCAGGGAGTCAGGAGTTGATTCCAGATGTTCCTCACCGTGTCCTGTTGCTCCTGGCCACCTCCCCTGCTTTCCACACAGGAACACATGATGTTTGCACAGCCTCCTTGCAGGAATGACTTGTCTCCAGGTTGCAGCATCAGAGAGACAAACCGGAGGAGTATCCTGGAAAAGGAGAAATGGGTGATGTGAAACAGATGTTTTCCCTTAATTGCTCATTGCAGAGGCAGCCCAGTAACTAATCCACCTGCTGTGCTCCCACAGGGATAATTACTCACCCCGTGCTCCCAGCCAGCTGAATTTACGTTTTCCATGCCTCATTATATCCATCTCTGCCCAACAACGTGCCCCAAAGTGCTGCACAAGTGCCACACTCCTACAAATACCCATCCCCTTCTTGCCCAGAGCAGCTGTGGCTGCCCCTGCATCCCTGGAAGTGTCCAAGGCCAGGCTGGACAGGGCTTGGAGCACCCTGGGATAGTGGAAGGTGGATTTTGGAACAAGAGGATTTTTAAGGTCCCTTCCAACCCAAACCATTCCATGGTTCTGCAGCTCTAGGTACAGTTAGGAGCAGAGGTGTTTTCAGTGTTGCTTAGATACAGAGAGTCACAGGGCAAGGAGGGTTTTCCAGAGAATCTGGAGATGTTAATTAAAAATAATAGTATGGTATATGTGAGAGGAGAGCTTAACAATCACAGCAGTAAAAAATCCATATCTGAAATCCCCGTTTCTTCTGAATCCCCCTTTGTCATAGGAACTGATCAGAAACACACAGTGAAGGCTTCTGAATACCCAGGTGATGTTAGTGCTGGTTTTTAATTTGCTCATACGTTGCTATTCTAAGTCATGGTCAGCACAGAGTGCTGGTTGATGTTTACCCATCATTTTCCCCAAATATTTCAAGACTTGCACTCAAAGGTGCTGCTCAGCGAGGAGAGAAGCCCTTGGTGGTGAGTCCTGATCACGATTAACATGCAATTAACAGTTACAAAAATTAATTAAATTAAGAGAAACAGGAGTTTCAAGGGATCTCTGCTTCTCACTTAGGCCTTGGAAGCAGGGGCAGCCCATGTCTCCAATGCTCCAGCAGTGGGGCTGGATCCTTCCTCACTGCCAGAGGAATTTGTCTTTGGTAGAGTGGCTGGTGCACAAGTGATGGGAGGTGAAAAATTGTCACTGACTGGACTTGATAGGGCTGGAAACAGAACGTGACCTGAGCTCCAAGCTTGGTTCTGCTCCTCGTTAGCTCAGCCTTCATCTTTCCTTCTTTTCCAGGGAGCTACTTATTTCAGAGCCTGAGGCAAGAGCCAGCACCAGCTGGAGATGATTTAGTCCTGCTTCACTAATGTTGATGTCTCTGGATATAATATTGGCTTTTCTGGAACCCTCCCAGGGCTCTCTGGCTTGGCGAGGTGGCTCAGGTAGTTATCCTGAGCATAATATTTTGTTAACCAAGTGGGTGCAGATCTATTTCAAACACAAAACAGGAATCTGCTCATCCAGGACTAACAAAGCTCCCCAAACCCTTCCCCTGCTGCATGCTCAGCAGCTCTCAGCTCTGGGGAACATCTTCAGAAGCCTTTCAGGCTTAACTAACCCCTGCTGCAGTAACACTCAACACCAAACTGAAGTGCTCAGAGGGAAAACCCAGTGGCTGGGCAGATGGAAGTGGATGTGCTGGGAATGCAGAGAGCAGGGGTCAGCTTTGTCAGGTGGTCACCAAGGGCTTTGCTCAGTGGAGGAGACATCCAGGTGCAGCCAGTCAGCCCCCACTGCTCTCCCCATGGCTCCTGGGAATACCTGATCCAAGGGACCTGAGCAATGGCCTAGGGAGAAGCTGGGAGGGAGCCCTAAAAGAGCAGGTTTTGAGCAGAACCACAACAGTTTTTGCTCACACCCTTGTGCCTGTGGGGACAGGCACAAGGCCATGAGCTGAAATCCCTGGCAAACCAGAAATCCAGAGGGAGATGAAAAAATTGTCCCTTGCCAGACTGGCCATGGAATATTTTCCTTCACTGTTGCTCCTGAGCTCTGTCCAGGGGTGTTCCCAGCCTTGTCTTGCCTGCAGTTTCTCTGTGCAGGGTGATTTGGGACAGAGGGACATCAGTGATGGAGAGGAGATCCCAAACGTGTCCCATCAGTGTTATAAAGACCACGGGTGCTATCCCAGAAGCAGGACAAAGGAAGGGCACAGAGAGGCTGGAGAAACCTGTAGGTTTACAGCAACTTTAGTTTACCAGACTCCCCTCAGTCATGTGCAGCAAAGCCAAATCTAAAATATCTTTTTGCTTTAATTTCCAGCAGTTCAGTTTGATGCCTGCCTTGCACACGGGGCTGGTGGGAAGTGTTGGTGTGATATAAATCACAAACAGAGTTTTTCCTTCAAGCCTCTCAAAATCTCATCTCTTTTATCAGTGGCTGCTGTTACACCCAGTTATTTATGCAGGTAACTGCAGTCCCATTATTTGCCACTGGCATGGAAAAGCCCTGGAATTAACCCAGCAGTTTTGATGTCTGCAGTAATTGTACTCTGCCTCCTCTTTCATGAAGAGAAATATTTGCTACAATAGTCAAGATAAAACAAATAAATCCAATATAAAAGCCCATCTAATTGAATTAAATGAAAGTAGCCTCTCAGACTGCCCTTTCTGTGAATCACATTATCTTCGTGTTTACTGACTCTTTGACAGGAATCTAAATGATCCCAAATTTTATCAGAATAAATCAACTAAACGAAAAAATAAATCCCTTTCAAAAAGGACAGACGTTCTTAACAGTCATCTGGAACAGATTATTCTTTTCCAAGTAGCATTGTTGATACTGAAAGTGTTGTAACAATATCCTTTTCCAATGTGGTTCTGCTGTGGCTCCATCCATAATAAAACCAGCCCATGCCAAAGAACCCACTCAGCATGACAAGCTCCCCAAAACCTGGATTATTTGTACAAGAATCTGATTTGACATTCCAAGCTCCATGAGCTGATGAAATTTCTTTTAATATTTTTCAAGGAGACCAAGGAATGAGCATCACCCAATCTGGGGAAATGTTTTTGCTGAACCATACACCCTCCAAGTGCTTGTAAAACCTAAACGCCACTGAAGAGAGAGACTGGAAATCAAAATAATTTTCCCTGTTTCCAGCCTTGTAAAGCCAAAAATAACTGCACCTTTTTTATTTTCTTGAGGATGTATTGCCACCTCTTCAGTATGGCTGCATTCAAAGGTTACAACAGATAAAGCAGAATGTATATTCGTCTCATAAATGACAGATAAATGTCAAAGAACACCATCTTTACACCAAGATACTCAGAAAAATCCAATAATATTGAGGAGGCAGCTGAAACAAAACCACCCAGCAGAAAGAACTGAACACACATAATTTCTTAGCCCAAATGGGTAAAAGAGCACTTTGCCAGGATCCCAAATAAAAGCATTTCTACCACATTGATGGTGATCAGTGCTGGGAAGGTGCCTCCTCTTCCTAAAAAACATCTCCTCCTCTGCCACCTTGCAGACACTTGTGTCTCATTGCCCAGCACTTTTCTGTCTCAAGCCATAAAGTGACCAGGGACAGAGAGATGAGGACTGCAATTCCCTAGGAAAATGGCATTTAAAATTATAGAAGCTCCGTGATTTTCAGCCTAGTTTTTCCTTTTCCCATTGCTCACTCACTGATGTATCTGATCTGATCTGTTATCTGATCTATCTGTATCTAACACTGATCTGTTCCTGTCCTGCTTGTACAGCCTCAGCTCCTCTAGATGCACACGTTCATGGTTACACCAAAACATTGTTATTGTTGGTAAAAACCCTTCAGAACTTTGTGGGGAAAAACAAGTAAAACAACACCATAACAGAGCCTGTTAGATGCTGGACATTACCAGTTCCAGCCGTTCTATCAGCCAGACACTTCCAAACAATTTAGCCCAGAGTGGGAAATCTCAATGAAAAAAACCGAGGGGATGAGAGGAGTCGGAGCCACTTCAGAACTTCTTTGAAGTGCCAGCCTTCGCCATCAGTCTGCTGTTCCCCGAGGTCACTGTGCTGTGCCTCAGCCCAAATGCCACCCCCTCGCAGAGAATTGAGGAGCCCTGGGTGCAACTCTGCATTGTTGCCTGTCCGCACGGAGGAGCGGAGCCCGTCACCCGCCAGAAGCCACAAAACCAGCCAGCAAATTCTGTCCGTGTGGTTGTTGGCAGCTGCTGGGACAAAACATGGCTTGGAGTCATAACAGGACCTGGGGTCCCCTCCCGCCAGCCCTGCCACCCTCGCTGAAAGCCAGCTGGGAGCCTTTCTTCTTGTTCTCTTTGTTGTCTGTGTTGCCTGATAGCAGAGGTCCTGCCAGCCTACAATTAGAAACAAGAGCTGTGCCTTTGTGCTCTGTCTGCCCAGAGATAGGGCAGTAATTTATGTAGCCAGCATGCCAAGGACTTGCCAACAATGTCAAAAGCAAGTTCATGATAAATTGCTCTTTTTGGGGCACTTCCTTCACTTGCCAATGGAGGAAAAGCAAAGAAAAATGACAAAGAGCCCCGCTCGTTTCCTTCAGACAACTGTGATTTATTACAGGCAAAACAAGGAGGATTCCAAAAACATTACTCCTATAAGGGAAGGTAACTCAATCTCCAGCAAAAATAAACAGCCATGTTTAAATAAACCTTCTGAGCAGTGCTACTGCCCTTTTCCCTAGAAATTGGGGGAGCATTTCTTTGCCCTGATATTGTTCCGCTGTGTGAGACGCTGTCCCAGGGATCTCATCTGGTTTGGGTGGCCTGGTAAGTCATCAAAGGATAAAAGGCAGAGAACAAAGGGAAAAATAAAAGTATTATGAGCTGCAGCTGAAGTGCCTGACAGATGTTGGGCTGTTGCTTGTGGGAACTGCCTTCCATCTCTGGAGCAGAGGGTTCACCTTTCTCACTGCCCAGGCTCTTGCCCCTGGTAGCCAAGGGCTGGGATGGGCAAGGTCTTTTCCCAGTGCACCATCCCAGAGGGCACTGGTCAGTGACTCAGGGCCTTCCCCCAGCTCTCCCATGACCAGTGAATTCAACAAATCACTTCAGCTCTTGGGTCACATACCCCGCAAGGCTTCTCACAGACTCTGGAGCTTTCAGCAGTACCAACAAACCCAAGAACAACCTTCCCACGGCTCAGAGGACAGGGCCCAGTCCCTCTGCACTGACCCTCTCCAGACCTTTTTCTGTCCCTAGTGGGAAAGGTGGGAAGGTTAAATATCACCTTCTTTTCTCCTCTCCTGCTTTGGCACCAGGATGCCAAACTGCTCAACACAACCAACAGAAGTGGGTTAATAAGAGTCTGGGAACAAATGCAACCTCCAGAAGAAGCCAGGTCATGGCCATCCAGCCCAGCACAGCTTCTGGGGAAATGGCATCCACCTGCCCACTGGTTTAATCATGCTTTTCCTTCTTATCAAGCAGGCAGTAAATGATCCCTGCCAGCCTCTGATGGCGTGATGTGTGGAGAGCCCCAGGAAATCGCCGTGCTCCCCAGTGCCCTTGCACAACCCACAGGGATTTACTGCCTGCACTGACAGTGCTCCCAAGGCATGCCCTCTGCCTCCTCTGCTGCTGCCCTTGCTCTTTGCTTGACTTCCTTATGCCAGAATCCCTCCTGAATTAGCAGAAGTTATTAGGAACACTCACTGCATCAATGTCAATCCCGTTCTCTCCACTGAGATAAGACATAATCAATGGCACGAGGCAAATTAGTCATACAGCTGCTTGGGTTGGTAGATCTCTTAGATGCTGTGGGCACATCACTCAGACTCAGGGTGGATTTTTTATTTTTTTCTTACTAAACTTATTGTGCTTTATGAATTTCATCAGCAAGAGAAAGGTAATTAAACCAGCCTTTTCTATCACACTTTAAAATTAGGAGGATAAAGGAGTGGGGAGACAAACAGCAGGACTTGTCTTTATGGATTTCTGTGATGCTGAAAAGGCTGGCAAGGATAATTTAGTCATGAATTAAGAGTGGTCTGAGCTGCTGTGGTCAGCTGAGAGCTAGAGCTTGCCTGTAGCTTCAGGCAAATCAGGCAGGGTGAAATCCCTGAGGCACCCAGGCAGCCAGGACACCCTCAGTGCAAAGCAGGCAGTGCTGCCAAGGCTCCTTTCCAGCCTGTGGAGACAGCAGGACACCTTGGCCCAGGCTCCAGAATAGCTGGCATGGGAATCAGGGAGCTGCTGGCCAAGAGAAAATGCCAAGGGAAGAAGCATGCCTGCAGCCACAACCCTGCAGGGAATTGGGTGCTGGCTCTCAGGCTCAGTGTTATCCATCCAGGGCTGGATAAACGCCCTGAGGCAGATCCTGAGGAGAATCACAGCCCTCACCTACTCATTCAGTGCTAGAAGACTCACCTTTGAGGTGTGGGACCCTCATCCCTGGGCCAAGGATTCCTCCTGTATCCCATGCCCTGGTGCCAGCCCTTGCCTCTGTTGATGGCCACGCTCTGGCTCAGCTCTCAATCAACTCTCCAGGCTGAGCTCCATGACTAAAAATGCTTTGGGAACACCCTCCCCTTGCAGCCAGAGGCCTCTGGAGAAGGCAGGACAAATGCAGGAATGCTCATGGTCCCAGGATGGGAATGAAGAGATGGATATCTGTGTGTCTGCCCCCACCTTCCCTGAGGGCAGGGACGGTCACTTTGCCCAGAAACATCAGCAGAAGGGACATTCTGATGCCTCAGGGATCTCCTGGTGGAAATGGAGCTGGATTTTCAGGGGCTTTCTAACTGGGCAGCAAGCCAAAGGGGGGAAGATTAAGGGTCAGTACTTGGACTGAGACACCCTGAGCTAAACCACGACCAAGCAACATTTTCCATTTGTGACTTCAGCCCTGAGTGCTTCAACTGTCTGCTTGGGAGATCCAGCCCATCACCCCAAGCCCCTGTGAGACAGGAGGTCCCACCTGAGACCCTCTGCAGAGCTCCTGAACCACAGAGCCTGCACAAATAACCCTGCAGGGAAGCTCCATTTCAAAGTAAAACATAAAATAAAACACTTCAGCACAAGGTGTTCTTCGAGGTACATACCTCTGTGTTGTTGTGATCTTTTTGTATCCTTTCCCAGATTGATTAGAAATGTACCTATTTAAAAAAAAAATAAGATCTTCAGAGTGGTCAGGAAAACCCCACCTGAGTTATGTTCTCTGGCTTCTCAGCCTGGGCTCCTTTGGTGTGAATTGTGTCCTAGCACAACCTCAAAGGAGACCCTTGAAAGAACCCAGAAACCACCACCATAAACTGACTGAGAGAGTATTTTAGGAAGTATTTTAACAAGTCAACTCAAATACCTTTCAGAGACAGATACAACACTGAACTGCAGGGCTTCTTTTTGTTTTTTTCCAAGACACAGTTAGTTTTATTCCTCCCCAAAAATTGAATACTTACACTTTTGATCCCTGTTCTTTCTGGCAGCTTTCACATTTCCATCATTTGGCAACACAGCAAGGATTAGGAGACTTCCTGATGTCCTCCTCCTCCCTGAAAAAGAACACATGGCTGACGTAAACTTTTTGATTGCAACATTTGGGCACACAATGGGGATCTCTTACCTGCTTTGTTGTCACTCCTTGTGCTTGCCTGCTCCACTGATCTGACAAAATGCACTGCCATTGGAACAGATTTATATCAGGGAGGATTCAGCCTGGAAAGTAGGATCCTCTCCCCATGACCATTGCCTGCTTCTAAGGCTGTGGAAACACAGCATGGAGCTCCAAAAAGAGAATAAAACGGAAAAGAAAACACCACAGCTACCAGGTAACAGGTTATGATTTTGCTGGGTTGGTTAAAACAGGGAGCACATCCAGGTTATTGTGAAGGTTTGGTGGCTCCTTAACATCTTTGGTTCAAAAAGTGCCTCTTAGTCTGGGCCTTTTGGGGCAGATCACCACAGAAAAAGTGAATGGAAATCCACTGATTAAAGAGTGAACATTTCCAACACGAAGAGATATCAGCCAGCCATAAAAGAGCTGTAAATCAATATTTAATATCTGGACACACCAGTAGCAGTAAGCAATGTGTGATACTCTCACGTGCCTGATCCCTGACATCTTTTATGACTTTATCTGCAGATTTCCTCAGGCCTGGAAGTGTTCAAGGCCAGCTTGGACAGGGGTTGGGGCAACCTGGCATAGAGGAAGGTGTCCCTACCCGTGGCAGGGGGTAGGACAAGATGAGGTTTAAGGTCCCTTTCAACCAAAACTGGTCTGTGATTCTGTGATATGCCCAGGATCTGAGCACTAAGGGTATTTCTCTACAACCTCAGGAAATTAAGGCTGCCTGACTCACCCTCTATCTCCCACCAGCCAGGTTTCACAGCATCGTGACAAAAGGACCCACCATGGGAAAGGCAGAGGTGTGGAATTGGTTTCAATAAATGCTTCATACAAAGCAAAGGCTTCATACCTGAGTAAAGACCAGGATCTTCTCCCAAATGACCTCACCTCTGCATTCCCACCTCCTCTAGGCCACTCTTCAGGCCTGCCCCAAGATGCTCTATAGGTGATACAGCCTTCTCTTATTATCCTATTACTACCTTTAAACTTTCCATCTCCTCATCACTGCCACGTTTTAAGTCAATTTAAGGGCACAGGTATTTTTTTAGCTGTTTAAGAACATTTACTGATGGAAATTTAGATGTGCCTGCCAGCTGAGTATGGGGTTTGAAGCTGTAAAATTTAATTAAACCACTTAAGGAGGGATAAAATAGGACTCATTGTTGTGCCCCAGCTAAAAGTAACTTGGCTGACATCACCTGGGCAGCAAACAGAAAAAAAACCAGGGAGCTCCACACATCTCCCACACTTGGCTGGAGACTCTGGTGCAAGGAAAGACAAACTCCCCACTGACCTGGATGAGTCTGTGCCCTCTCCACATCAGGAACAAGGACATTAAAGTCTCTCAGACCTGTCTGACCTTCAGGATGATCTTTCCTGTTTAATTTGACTGCCCTAAAACTTGGGAGTAGAACTGCAATTTCAAACTGGTAATTACTTGGCAAGTAAATAAACTACAGCAGTGCTGGACCCTGAAAAGTCAAACTACCATGTGAGCTTTCATTAAGTACTTTATTTATACTTGTTTTCTAGAGAAAGGCCCAGAATTTGAATTAAAACAGAGGAGTCAGCAGGAGGAGAAAATGCAAGCTAAGTGCAAGATATTTCTTTTGCTTTCAGTTGCTGCTTTAAGGACAAGAAGCCAAGAGGAAAATATTAAATAAACACTAGGAAATACTAAGGTTTTGGTGCTTCGTGACAATTGTTTTCAGATGGATAGACATAAAATAATCCCACATCAAAACTAACTGTGTCTGACATGCCTGCCACCAGGTACGGTCCAAGAGAGGCAGATTTGGAGGAAGTGGTGAAAGGGAGGATAAATCATTTAGCCAAAACCCACTCCCAGTTGCTCCAGTCCATTCCAGTGAGCAGTCAGGGTTGTTAACACCCACCCCTCTCCATTCAGTGGTGCTTGTCAGGATTTTCTCCAAGCAGCACTCCTAAAAGGTCGCTACTGACAGAAGCATCCTGCTGTAAAACCTGTCCTCAAACACCTGTGGAACAAACTGGTTTTCCAGCAAGATCAGAAGCTGGACTGGGCAGGAAGATGCTGCACATGGGACCTGCTGTGCTGAGGGTGAGACCTGAATTAGGAATTTGTGTTGCTCAGAAGCTCAGGGAATTAAACTGCACTGAGATGACACCAACAGAGACTGGCACTGCCATGGCTCCTCTTGCTGAAGGAACATCAGGCAAGAGTATTCCCACAGATCCCATCAGGTGACCTGTATGGAGAGTTTTTGACAGCTCGTGGAATGCCACCCCTGAAGTTATTCCATCTCTGGAAGGGAGTGTTTTGACCAGCACTTGGAAATGACAGCATCAAGCTAAACCTGTTCAAAATTAAAAATCGACCTGATTCAGAAAGTGCTGTGAATTCCAGTAAATAACAATGGAAGATCAGTATTCCTGTCCCTCACAGCTGCAGGAGGACAAAGCCAAGTTCTGCCTGTTCCAGGTCATCTGTTTCAAGACATCCAGGAAACAAGCTACCCATGGAGTTAGGCAGGACACTCAGACACTGAATTCCATCCTGGGGAACAAACAATAAGGAGAAGGAATTTCTTGCCTTGCCTTTGCTGGAATCTGAACTGCTGTCAACCAGCCCTGTTGAAGGACAAACCCACGATCCCATCCCACACAGTATCTCTGGATTCAGCAGAAGGAAACCTGGGATTTTGTGATTTCTGTCTCCAGAGAGGTGCCCCCTCCTGACATTCCTGGCCACAGGACACACCACAATTCATGTTCTCTACCACAGCACTTCGAGGAGCAAAGGAGGACATTTCTCCAAGCCTTCTGTCTTCCAGGAATGAAAACATAAGACCAGATTTACTCACAAACTTCTTCCAGGGACAGCAAAGAGAAAGAGAGTTGGAAAATCAGGAGCATTGCCAGGGGCTGAGGGCCCTTCTGAAAGTTCCACATGACCCATGCCAGTATTACCATAGCTTGCACTGAATATTTCCTTTGAGCAATGACATTTAGGGCTGAAATCTGAGCCCTTGGGACCCTGGAAACTTGAATGCCACAGCAAAAACTCAGCTCTATACCTGCTCTTTATTTATTCATCTATGAAACATGAAACATGAAATATCTGGGCAACATGAAGGTTGAAGTTAGATGACTTTTAAGGTCCCTTACAACCCAAATCATTCCGTGATTCTATGAAATATGAAAATTTCAGGTTGCAAGCAAAATTCTGCCCATGCTCTGCAGGCAACCTTCCCTCTCCCAGGTGTGGAAAAACAAAAGTCTCCATGAAAACCTTCCCTTTCCATTGCCCTAACTTGGAGCCCATCTAGCAGACCACCTCTATTCCCTTCCTCTGGAATTTTCTTTGGAGGTTTAAGGAGCTTTTTGGAGCACGGAGTGGCTCTTTTTGCTGTGCTATGGGCAACACGAGTCCCATCCCTCAGCAATCTCCTCTCCACTGCAGGACATCCTTGTTATTCCAGCTCCTCCGTGGGATGGCAGGAGACAGGATCAAGGGAACCACAGTGGGTGTGCAGGAAGAACCTCCAGCTCTGCTCAAAGATGGGTGTTTATTGCTTTCCCAAGACCATAAAGCTGAGCTCAGCCCCTTTCGTGCCAGCACTGCTGAACCATTCTTGTTTCCTGTATGTGGAGGTGGAAATGTCATGCTTCAGCCCTGATTTGCCTTTTTCTTTCTTGTTTTGTGGTTTCCATGTGCTAAAACTGCCTGGGAGATGTGTCCTCTGTAATGGTGAGAGGCAGCTGCTCCCATGTGAGCTCAGAGCCCCTCAAGCAGTGCCAGTAGTGGAGGTGTTACTGGAGGAAGCCTTTTCATTGCCAGGATTTCTCCTGCCTCGGGGCTGAGGCACCACAGCAGATTGTTAACACTGCTCAGAGCAGCTCTTTAGGCTCTTTTAAAGTGCATTGGTGCACGTTTATGACCTGCATGGGATTTTATCCCAGCACACAAGTCTTGGGCTTCTGTCTTGGTGCAGGGGATTAAAAACCCAAACGTGAATCTCTTTCTGTCTGCTCCATCTTTCAGGAGCCAACACTGGCACAAATGACTCTCTTCCAGTTCCCTCCTGACCAGACCAGCAATTTAAGGCCCTTTTTAAAAGAAACAAACTGGCTTTAGTTTCAATTAAAGACTAATTAACCTGGCCCTCTGCCCTTCACAAGGGCACCAGGACAGCAGTGACATCCAGCAGCAACAAGAGTCACCAAGGAAGATCCATGCAGAAACCAGCTGCCCAAGTTCCAAAACCTCATTTATTCCCCTGGAACACATGGAATGGTTTAATGAATCTGAGAAATTCTGTGCAAGGGAGAGCTGGAGGACAAAGGCTCTGAGCCAGTGTAAGGACTTGAGCAAGGGGGCATTATAGTGACATTAATATTTATTATAATTGTATCAGTTATTGTACTCAGGGCGATGATTTCTACTTCTTTTGTGTTAGACGCAAAAGGTAGACTTCAATTACAAACATCTCTAAATGGCAAAACCTTCAAGGCCCAATAGATATCCTGTTCACAGATAATTTCCCCAGAGAATGATCCACATTTGTACCTTCAAAACGACAATTAAAGAGTGTCTGTCCAACCAAACACCATCTCACCTCTGACCAGCACACCTTTCCTCCTGGCGAAGCCCCTACAAACCCAATTTGGTGCTATGGAAACAAAGAATTGTCCCAAATCATGTCACTCTTTCTTTAACCCAGGCCATGTTTAACAAAACAATTGTCCTAAAGATTTCAGATATCCTGAAGCTGAAACAACTCACGGAGCTACTGAGATGAGAAAAGATCAAATGAAAAAAAAAGATGAGTCTGGCAGTATGAGTTCATGAAGATGCCAGTTAAACTTGCAGTGGGGACAGCAAAGGTAGGAAAAAACCTCCCAAGAGCTCTACAGTGCAGCCCCTGCTACCCTGATAAAATGGGAAATCACCCAATGGAGCAGAAAAATCTGAGACTGACGTCCTCTCTTGCAAACTTAGAGCCCAATTAGAGAAGCTACAGGGAGAGTAGACAGCTCTTCTTGACAGCAAACCCAGGAACTACTAAACTCCCAGCAGAAATTACTACACTTTCAAAGTCATCATTTAATTTAAAACATCTGTTCAGATATGGAGTAGGGGAAATCTTCCATAAGAAATAGATCAGGAACTTCCTTTCATTCCCTGCTTCTTAGAACTTTCCAATGAAGGGAATTTCTCTTTTTTCTTAATTTTAAAACATTGTATCATCTCACAAGCTAGAGTATTTTATCTAGAAGCTTGATTTTCTACAAATATTTTTTACCAAAAAATAAAAAGGAAAGAATTGTACTTAATTTCTGTCTCCTTTAGTTCCTTTCCTGGGATGGTCTTGCAGGGTGGTTTACACGTCCCTCAGCATCTTCTCCTAGAAATAAAACAAAATCAATAAATAATCTGCCTTGCAGGGTGTTTCTTTTTAAAACAAAACCAGAAATAACTCCACCCTCCACTTTTGCCAGAGCACTTCAGAAACACAAAGCTCCCTACACACCGAGGTGAGGTGCTGAGGGCAGAAATAAATAGGAGGGTGTTTATTGCCGTGTAAACATCAATCAAAGAGCAGCTCTGGGGTTGCCAAAGTGTCACTGGTGACGGGCAAAGCTGGTGACAGCAGCAGCAGCAACCATCAGCTGAGGGATAACACCATGAGGTGTTCCCTGGGGGATCCTGCAGCACTTGGAGGGACACCCAGGACACCCCAAAAAGCCTCAGTGCCATGGATGCCTCCCCCAGCACTCCTCCAGCTGGGCCCTCTGCCAGCACATAGCTGAAGTCTACCCAGTTAAACCACAAGGAATTTCTCTTGGTCCAATCAGGAAGATTTAAATATCCCCTTTTTTTGTTCGGTTGGGGTTTGCTTTTATGTTTTGTTTTGTTTTTTCTTTACGGCTGGAATTGCTCAATAAAATCTCTGCAATGACAGAATGTCTACGGGAACAAAAGAACTGTGCCTGTCCCTGGCAGGACTGAGGGGCACTGAGCAGCCACCATGGCTGGGAGGTTCCTGCATCTTCTCCCTGTCCCACGTCTCTGAACATCCCCATTTGGGTCCCCTCCTGCCACAGAGGGCACCCAGGTAACTCCTTCACCTCTGGCTGAAATTCCCTATGGCAACAATCCAGCACTTTCCAGGACCTGCAGGTTTAGGGGTGTGTGGAGGGAATCCTTCCAGGAGCCAGAGATCAGCTAAACTCACTTCCAATCAAAGAAGTTTTAAATGAAAGTGTAATTTTTACCATGAAATATTAGTTCTCAGGGAAGGGGAGAGGGCCCCACTATGGCCCCATTTGGAAGCCAGGCTAGAGACACTGGTTGTTTGCTGAGGCACATCCTCTTCCCATCCTATCCTATTTTCCCTAAAATAACTCGACCAAGCAGTAATTCATGGTTATTGACCAAGCTATAGAAAATCTCAGGGGGATCGAGGAGATAAATGGCCTTTGGTTTTCCAAAAATAGGAGAGATGGAAACAGAGCCTTTATGTTGCCTCAGGCACTGCCAGGAGGGTTTGCAGCTTCTCTGCAAATCTGTAGGATTCTATTGCTCTGTGCCTAAAAACATATTTACTCTGGGAACAACAGGCTGGGTGGAAATGGCACTTTTTACACTGACAAACCACTGGAAAATGAAGTCCTTGCTAGATTTTTGCACCACACCGAAAAATAGAATTTAGAAAAACATAAAGGCACAAGAATTGACGTTAATAATGGTGAAAATCTCTGGCTTTTTTGGCAAGTGTCTTTCCAAAGCAGCTCCCAGGTGTGCCCACCCTCCTGCAGCTCCAGTCTCCCCCATGTGCTCCCTGTGGAAATGTGGTGCTGAAAGGGCAGATTTTGGATATCACCCACCTCTTCCCTGGCCATTTCTATTTTTCTGGGTAATCTCAGACTCTTCCAGCTGGGGAGGCTGTTGAAGCAAGGTTAATTCTATTAAACACAGCTGCTCTTGGAGTTGTTTAGAAGATGGGATTGGTGTTGCATGAGCAACCCTTCACGCTTGTACAGCCTGACCCTTCCTTTCAAACCCACTGGACTACAGGCATAAAGGCTGATGACTTCCCTGGAGTGGCAGGGAGTTCTGGGCTGTGATCAGCACTAGCAGCACACCACGGGGGCAGTGCTCACGCTGGGTTTGGTGCCCAGGCTGTGTCTCAGCCCCACCACAGAGGTGAGCAAAGGCTGCACCAGGCTGGACGCGGCGCTCGGGGACACCTGCCACACCTGCAGGCGGTGACACGCTGGGACAGCCCTGACAAGCCCTCTGCTGTCATCTTCCCCAGCAGTAGCAGTCACTCAGCGGATAGCAGAGGAAGCAAATCGCGTCCTTCCAGCCCAGAAGCAGAAGCAGAGAGTTCCAGGAGCAAGAGGAGTGGCAGTGTGTTGGTTGTCAGCGCTGATTCACGCGCGCAGCCTGGACGTACATCAAATCCTCCGCTGGAAAAGAGGGGTTAGTCATTGTTTCCAGAAAAATACAGCTTGCAGCAGACACCACAACGTATCTCTTCTCTTCTGCACTTACTCATGCAGTTATTACTTACAGTCTTCGTTGGCTGATTCGAAAAATTCAGACATAAAATTAATTATACTGCTCATTAATTCTTCTGCGTGGACAAAGCGAAGGCGACGTGGCTGAGGGGTCTATGGCTTCTTTATGGGGTTGCACATCATCCCCCAAGGAAAAGGAGTCAACCTTTCCCCAGGAGAGAAAGAAAAACTTGGCATGAGGGCAGGAAACACTTTGGGTTTTCTTTTTCTGTGACATCCATCTCCCTGAGGACATGTGCCCTCTTCCCTGGGCAGGGCAGGCAGAGTTCTGCATCCAGATTTCAGCTGCAATCCCTTTTTTGGAACGAGCTGCTGCTGGCCTTCACCAGGGCTGCTCTTCCTGACACTGGTAGCCTTTATTTGTCATGGCTGGGGCAGAGGAGTGAATGGAATCACACATAGATCCATTTCTAAGAAAGGCTTTTAAAGCTCTCCAAGATGCTTTTCCTCTAAGTATTCCTATGGATCATCTGCCAGACCACCAGCCATGAGGCACCATAGGGTGTAGCAGCTCTCTGTTATTTTATGTATTCCTCCAGTTGGAAATAATCAAACCTTGCTAGAGCTGTGTGGAAAAGCAGGCTTGAAATATTAGTGATGTGTTGGGAAAGGAATAGGATTGTCCTCACATAATAACAGGCAAAATTATCTTCATGTCTGTCACTGCTGCCACTTTTCCTGGAACACCACTGGAAGGAAACTAATTTATCTTAGCTGAACTAGACACCAACACCACCTTTGCTTTCGTTACTGCTGGACTTCTGTATTGGTTTTTCTGTCAGTGTGGCTAACAGAAAACAGTGAAAATGTAAAGATTTTCACCAACTCTAAAGGTTAGGATCATGTGAGCTCTTGGACCCTGATAAACATGCACAGAGCTGCCACTGCCATGGCCAAACCCCATTTCTGCAGGGAAGGAGACGCTGCAAAGACCATTATTTTATAAATATCTGCCTGTTTCCATAACTCTTGGCTTGCTTCCACTCCCACACCGTTTGCACACAAATTTGACCATTTCCTCTGCACATCTCAGAGGCTGCAGCCATAACAGCTCTCTGGAGCATCACTTTTGGATCACGAGCTCTGACAGACTCAGGGAGACCAGCAGGAAAAGAGCTGAGTCTGTTCTGGAGATCTCATCCCTGTCCAGTGCAGGGATGAAATTGCATTTGCATTTTCAGCTCGCTCAGGTGCCTCGGAGAGGCTTCTTGGAGGAGGGACAAACCACAGGAGTCTCAACACATTTGGGCATTTGGTTGGTTCTGGGCAGCTGAGGAGAGGCCACTGTTTGCTGCAAAGGAATAAAGAAAACATTTTTCTGCCAAGAAAACATCTGGAGGTGATGGACAGCTGAGGGGCAGAGAGCCAGGGAACTCCAGATAATCCTGTCCTAAAACCGCCCTCTGCTTTAAAATGCAAAATACTGAAACCCAAAATTTCTCTGAATGTGGACTTGCATGGAGCACACAACACCTTTGTTGCCCTTTTTCTTGGTGATCTAACCCAGATAAAGTCAATGATCTCAAAGAGGAACTCAAAATGTAGCTCTTTTCTTCACCCTGAAGAATTTACAGCTTTAACTAGCTTAGGAAAAAAAGACAAGAAAATTAACAATGTACAAACAAATGCAAACACTTCCTGGGGAGAACACGACTGGGAAGATTTGTTAGTGGTGTTAAGAGAGGGTTTGAAGGAAAGGAGAACATACAAGGTATGACAGCTGTCAGGGAAATGAACTGAAAACATTTCTTCCTGCTGTGGAAAAGGATGTTAGGCCTTTGCTGGAAAACAGAAATAAAAACGAAGAAACTTTTGTTTTCAAGCTGTGCCAAAAGAACTTTCCCAGGTTTTGACAACCTTTTGTGGAAAAGGTTTTCCCAATGCCATATGAAGAGAGGTGAGAGGACAAAGGAGAGCAGAGGTGCTGGGGTCCAAAGCCATTGCTGGGGGCAGCAGTGAGGAACTGCAGATGACACCAGGAGGAGTGAGGTCACTGATATTTGTGACCCACAGTCTAGGGCTTTTTCCCAGTTTTTTTAGCTTTGGGGTATAGAAATTGTCTTAATTCCTCTCTTTTTCAATTTTAATATGTGAGTTGTCCCCACAGCAACTTTTCCAGCCACTCCACAACAGGCTAAACTCACACGTGGAAAGATGCAACATTCCACAGGAAAACAAAAGCAGAAAGGGACTGATCAAGCCCCTGGTTCTTTGTGACATGGAGGAAAAAAAGGCCTAAAATCCAGCTTTGGGATTTTACTGCTTAAAGCCCCATCACTACTAAAGCAACACGAGGATCAGAGGAGACAACAAAACTGCTGCTAGTTGCAGTGATTGGGTGCAAAGCAGTGAGAGGATGCCCAGGAAGAGTTTGGGCTGCTAAAAGGAACAACGTGGAAAGGCCAGGCTTAAAGAAATAAAAAAGAGATGACAGACGTCTCCTGGGAGTGGAGGGAGGTGTGAGATAAATCAGTTCTGCCTAAAGAAAATCCACAAACTGCTTTACAGGTCCTAAAGAGAAACACGCTGCACATGAGGAATTTGTTCCCAGCTTTTCTTCACGAACGGTAGGGTAGACACCTGAAAGGAGTCACTGTCACTTTTATAGAGAGAAAATACTTTAACAAGGTGTTCTGTGCTCGAGCAGAGGCTCTTCCCTGCTCCTTGGAGCCCTTGATGCCCAGAGCCAAAGGTGTGGGACTGGAAAAGCAGCCGAGGAATGGCAGCCACCCCCCTGCATGCCCCCAGTGCCAGCAGGAGCTGCTGGAACAGGCTTTGCCCCTGTCAAACTGGTGAATCTCTGCTTCTGAACCAGCTCTGAAAAGCAGCTGCTCCTGGCCCTGCCCACAGGCTCCTGTGGGAGCAGGGAGCATCCCCCCCGTGGGCCAGGGGTGCTGGCTCCAGGTGTGCTGGGCATTGGGTGCATCTGCCAGCCCGTTTACAGCATCCCTGCACTGCTGCTGCCTCTGAGTTTGGCAAACAAGGAGAGCTGCCAGGATTAAAGAGGTGTTTTCCCACGCCTGGAATGCTTCCTGCCTGGCTGAGGAGGCAAAATCTGGCTGGAATCCAGGCAGTGCCCCTCCAACCACCATCTTCTGCAGGGCTGCTGGAGCCAGCAGGGATTAATTATCTCAGCAGTGTCCCTGTGTCTGCCCTTGCGTGAGGGACAGCAGATGGATCACTGTGCCACCAGGCTGTAAAATCCCTGTGGGATAACCTGGCTGGGAGATCCCAGCATCATCCCTTCCTCCTCTGAGTCAGCCTCTCCTTTCCTGGTGCTGTGGGCACAGCTCTCAGCCTTGCAACACCCCACACTCCTTCCCCTTTAGGGATTAATGGCCTAAATTTCCATATTTCAGGGCAAGCTGGCAAAAAAAGCCACATCCTGTGTGAGTCAGGTACAATGGCCTTGTGGTTCCATCATGCTGTGATGTGACATCCTGGGCAGATCCCTCCTGCCCCATCCCCAGGAACATGGCAAGCCAACCCTGTCCTAGCAGCCTTAGTCAAACCCTTAAGCTCTTGAGGGTTCTGGAAATAAATATATATATATATATATATATACTTGTGTTTATTCAGAAATAATTGAAATAAACACAGTATTTTGCTTATTGTTGCTGCCTTTGACAGGTGTAAGGCTTTGGGGTGGTACAAGGTTGGTGATGGGACCCAGCAGAGGCAAAGCACCAGCCAGGACATCTGGGCAAAATCCATGCTCATCTCTAAGCCACAGAATTTATTCCAAGCCCAGTGCAAGGGTATTTTTTCTTTCCAACATGATTTGTGCTCAGTTATTGTTGGCTGCTCTGCATTTGCAGATATTTTCACATCTGTAAACCTGTAAAAGGTGACATTGATCCCTCTCTGTTTCTGTGGGTGAGATTATTTTGGAAAAGGCACCTTGCAGGTGTAGGACAGGCTTCACCTCACCCTTTAATCATGTCAAAACTCAGGTGGTCGAAACAAAATACATATATATATATATATACATATAAAAAAGGACCCAGTTTCAATTTTAAAATTTCTAGAGATGCCAGCCCTTGTTTATTGCCATCAATCTGTAAAGTCAAAGCTCTTGGGGCCATTTTCACCAAATGATGACCAAAAGCAGTTCAAAAAGTAAATGCACTCTGACTGCAATATGGCTTCATTTTAACCAGCAGGAGTTTCAGGGGGATTAAAAAAAATAAAAAGGAAAAGAACTTGTTGACATGAAGCATGTGGAGTCACTCACCCAGCATTGTGCAAGGGCTGTAAATCTGCCTGGAAGTGAAGCATGAAATGCATCATAAAAAATATAACATCAAAACTATAAGATCAGCTGAAAATTTATGGTAGGTAACTTGGGGAGAGCGTCAGGTGTCTGAACTTTAGATCAAATGCTCTTCAGCTGTATATTCCTGCAAGCTGTTGCACAGAACCCCTTTCTCTTATTTCCCTCTCCTTGCACCAGCTCTCAGCAGGAAAATCCCCAAGCTATTTTCTGTAAATTCTCTGTAATCTGAAAGTCAGTACAAAGCCTGCCACAGCAAGTGAGTTACAGCAGAGGCATCACTGCTTTAAAGACTTTGGGGGGAGATAAAGCTCAGTAATGAAACGGAGAATTTGTCCTCTCCTGCAAATGTTTTGTTGACTCAACTAATGCAGCTCCCCATTCTCCTTATTGCTTTAAGATGTTCTTCTGACCTCCACAACCCCACTGTGATTATCTTCTTGGTGTTAGTTTCTCTTTCTTCATCTCCCAAAAGACTATTATTGTCTTTCTGTGACCAGATGAAAACCAGATGGGGAGGATAAAGGGGAGAGATGAAGATTTGGGTGTCTACCTGAATTTTTGCCGTGCCTGGGCAGTATGGGTAAGGATGATCAAAATTAAATCATTAAATTACTCTCTAAAGCTTAATAAAAATCGTTCTTTTGGTTTTACTGTTGTGCCAAGGGAGTTGGAGTCGTGGTCCTTCCAAATTACATGGGGCCAGAGGTTTATCTCACCTAAATTTCTCTGCACTACAAACCAGCCAACAAATTGCCCAGCACAAATCTACAGGAGGTTTCTTAATCTCTAATCATTTGTCAAGAAAAGGCTGCAGAGAGCAATGGGGGAAAGATTCTCCTGCCCACAGAAGAAACACAAAATAAGAGTAGTTTTTAAAACAAACCAAGGCTCATCTTTTCCCTGGCATCTCCTGCAGCTTCTTGTTTTTTCTGATAATTCTTGAAGTACTGAACCACAGTCCTTACACCTGGAGTAATTCATGCCACATATTTATATTACTGAACTGTTTCATCTTAATTCTCATTGCAATCTGGGATGCTCTGTGCCTTTTCCCTGTTTTTTTGGAGCCCTGGGACCCAGCATTGTGCAATCCCCCACTGCTGCAGCTCTGCCAGTTGTAGTGGAAAAGTTTGAGCAAGAAGAAAAGCTGCTTGGCTGGATACCAAACACACTCTTCAAAATTATTGTCAGGGTTTTGCTAAGGCTCAGCCTCCATGGCCAGCAGGAGCTGATGTGGCCTAGATTTGCAGCAGGCTGCTGACACCTTCATCCATCCTGCTGGGACTGTCCCCAGGGCTTGCTTTGCAGGGGAACCCTGTGCTTGCCTCTGCTCCCAGCAGACTGTGAGTGAAGGCTGGGCTGGGCTGGGTTTCACCTTTTCCTTACCCCTGCTCTGATTTGTAGCTTGCAGCCTGCTGCTCTCCCAGCCGTGAGTTTATGCTCCCAGTGCCATCATCTCCCAAGCAAACAGGAACCTTTTCTGTCACCTCATCATCATTGCCAAAGCCAGGCTCACAGGCCAGAGAGCAGCACAGAAGCTTTCACCAGACAACACAAAAACTGTGAGTGAGCTCATCCCGGGGCCAAAAGCAAACACCCAAATTTGTGTTTAGGCAACCCAAAAGCTGCTGGAGCCTGACCTGTTATGAACACGTGACACAGGAAATAAATTTTGCTGGGTATCTCCAGGTTAAGGCAGACACTGCTGCCACTGGGCAGCCCAGATGGTGTCCAGTGTTAATGAGAGGTACAATAAGAAGAGCAGAAAGCATCCCTGCATGGACAAAATACATATCCTTTGTAACCCCTGAGTGGGCAGGGATAGTTGTGTGGCCCTAAAGCTCACAGGCTGGTGCCCGAGGTCTCTCCTGGACAAGGGGAGCAGGGGCAGATGTTACCTTCATCCCTTGCCCAGCTGCACCAACGGGCTTCTCGGTCTGGAACTGGAGACAAAGACTTCCCAGCCTTCATCCAGCTGTGCCACACAAGGGAGAAAGCAAAGGATCCTCCCAGGGACTGCTTCCCACAGTGCTAAAGAAACCTGAGCAGAGCAGAGACAAATGGGTCTGTGATCCTCTGCTTGGTACAAAAGGTGACCCTCAGCAGGCCCTAGAAAGAAGCTGGCAGGATCACCCAGAGTGACAACAATTCTGCTGGCAAGGCCCAGGAAATCCTAGGACAAAGTGAGGGTGAAACATGGAAGGAAAGGGCAGGAACACAGTTGGAAGGCAGAGGCAAAGGCAGAAACAACAGCCACCAAATACCTGAGCACAAGGTCTGTGGGTCTCCTGTGCCAGACTCGTTGCACCATCCCCTGGCGCCTGCAGTGCACATCCCACCCCTCGCTCTCCAGGATGGATTTGTGCCCCTGCTGCCTGCAGTGCACATCCCACCCCTCATTCTCCAGGATGGATTTGTGCCCCTGCTGCCTGCAGTGCACATCCCATCCCTCTCTCTCTGGGATGGATTTGTGCCCCTGCTGCCTGCAGTGCACATCCCATCCCTCATTCTCCAGGGTGGATTTCTGCCCCTGGTGCCTGCAGTGCACATCCCACCCCTCTCTCTCCAGGGTGGATTTGTGCCCCTGCTGCCTGCAGTGCACATCCCATCCCTCTCTCTCCAGGGTGGATTTCTGCCCCTCAGTGACACACTGCTTTGACATTTGGACCATCAGGGCAACAAACACTGATCTCTGAGGAGCAGCTCGTGATTCCAGCACACCATGTTCTACACCACATTCCAAGTCTCCTCTGCTCCATTTTATCACTGAAGTCTTGGCTGCATCTTCTGCTTTTTTTTCGCTTTGTTTCATTTTGTCCTTTTGCCTATTTTTTTTCTCCAGCAAGCTTTTCCCTAGCAATCTGCTGGAATGAACCTCCAGCCTGCCTCAGCTGGGAGAGAGCTGAACATGGAGCTGAGATTTATGTGAGCTGAATGCTCAGACAGTTGTTCAGGGTGGAAACTCTTTCCCAGCAGAGCCTGGTGGGTGAGTTTACACAAAGCTCTCTGTCTAATCTCTAGGAACCTTTGCATGCAAACCTTGCAGATGTGCTCACCAACAGATGCAGCACCAGGAGATGAGTTTGGGCTTGAGCCCTTTGCCACCACTGGCCAAACCCGGTGCCTCAGTTTCCCTGCAAGGTCCCTGAATACTCTCCAGGCTGGATTTTGCTGGATTCAGGACTGCCCACCACTTGTGCTAATGTTGGATCTGCTCTGGAGGAGGCCTGGCTAAGAGGTGGGAGGTATCTCAGCACTTTACACCAGATTTTGGAAAGGTTGAGATCCAAAACGATTTTCAGGTGTCCAATAAATCTTTTCAGTCCAGCCCTTCCTCACCCTTCACAATCTTATAAATACAATGTCTGTCCCACAGGGAACATTCCTGAGCCCTTCATCTGCAGCAAGGAAAAAAATCCCCTGGAGAAAAGAGGAGCAAGAAGCTCCCCCTGGTTCCACTTCTCATGAGCTTTCCAGGTACTTTGGGACCTCTCCCACATGGGTGCAGCCCCAGGTTCTGGGAATAAGTCAGTTGTCATTTGCTGGTTTGATTTTGGGGCTTTATTCCCTTCCAAAGGTTCCTTCTTGACTTTAAAACAAAAGCATGAAAGAAGGGAAAATAAAGGATCCCCAGGGCAAAAAACCACCATCTAGTTAGAACATAAAAGTTGTTAGATTTTAAAAATCATTACCTTTTAAACCATTCATTGGGGAGCTGGTGATGCTCTTGGTACCCTTAAAGGTGGAAACCTGAGGCTCAGAAAATTCAGAGTAGGGGATTAATGAGCTCAGCTCCCTTCTCCCAAAGGAGCATTGCAGAGCTTGGTCACGTTTTTCCTCCTTCTTTCTCAACCCAAAGCTCCTGAGGTCACTTCAGCAGGTCTGAGTTGGGTTGTGTAGCAGGACATTTGCATGGGAACAGCCCTCCCTGCACAGGTAAGAGAAGAGAAAAATTTAAGTAAATTATTAAAGTAAGAAAAATTTCAGTAAACTTTTAAAGTAAGAAAAAATGAAGCAAACTTTTAAGTAGGCTTTGCTGGGTATGAAGAAGGCTGCAGAAACATGTCCCAAGGATTGTGTGGGTTGTCACTTGCCTGCCTCGCTCTGCCCCACCACACATGGATCCTGCTGAACGCTCCAGAGCTGGAAGCATCCCAGTTTTAGGTGAGGAATTCCTTGGGAGAGCTCATTGCAGGGCTTTGAGGGAAAGCCCCAGGTCTGTGATTCCCTTTGCATGAAGTAAAAGGCACCAAGACCGACTCTGGCCCGAGCTTGGCTGTTTGCCTGTGGAAAACATAACAGTATGTAACGCTCCTCGTGCCAGTGGGGAGCCCAAAAACTATTTTAATTACTGTTTATGGGAACTGAATTGCAATAGAGAATTCAACAGGACATTTTTGGGTTCTTAACTCACCGTCGATACATTCCTCCTCCATATCCTGGGGAGGTGCTGTAGCCAGGATTATTCTGGTTTGCAGACACTTAAACCAGTTATGTTTAAGGGTAGTCATGGCACATTTCTCCAGACCTAAGCAAATTCTAGCCAAGATCCTCCCAAACATTTTTGGTTGGTTTGAGTGGCAGATGGCACCAGGAGCACCTTGCAACTCTGAGCCCACCAAAAGCCACCCTGAGGTTCCAACAACCAGCTGAAGATCAGGAGAAAAATTATCTTGGAAGGATCACGGGAAGCAAGACGGCTTTACAAAATTAAGGATTTATATGAAAATGTGGTGGTGGTGGTGGTGAGAAGGAGCTGTGAGGGAGAACTGCTGCACTGTCCCCCTGCAGTCTCTGTCAAAGCCTGCGCAGACACAGCTGTGATCAGTGACTGACGTGCAGAAAACAGAGGATTCAGCATTCACCACCCTCCTTTCCTTCCCCTGCACTCACACGTTTTGGCTTTAAGGTTCCCATGCCCCTCATTTGAATTAATCAGAGCCAACCTATTCCCCTCAGACTGAAGTGAAAACCCATTAAAAAACCAACACACAGGACACACTCGAGCTTTCCAGCAATGAAACAAAACCCTAGGAAATACCTCGATGCCGTTGTCCCAGGGAAGGCTGACTCTCATTTCTGATCATTTCTCCAACAGCTGGTCTGAGTTGCTGGGGAATGATGCTCCATTCAGCCCTGGACTGCTTCCACCCTGTGGATTCAGGAACAGAGTCAGGACACCTGTACCTAAAGCAAAGCCATCCAAGTCTGGTCGGATATGCTGCCTGAGAGAGATTATTCTTTTCAGATGAGCAGGAAATATTCAGCCCTGGCTATACTGGAAAGACAATGCTGTATTCCTTACAAGAACTGGGATATTAATTCCTGGCACAACTCAAGACATTTTTTTGCTCTCCTGAAATTCCCCCACCCTGAGTTTACAGTTGGTGCATTAATCTTTCTCCCACCCCCAAAAAAAAAAAATCACAAACTCGACTCCTGCTGCCTTGCCAGTATCATCTGTGTGCACAGCCCCAGCCTGGAGTTACAGTGGTGAAGGAATGTGCTGCAATGCTGTGCCTTGCCAAGCCTGAGTCTGGATTATTCTGGCCTCTCCAGACCTTTAAAACCGGGCATATTTTGCTACCTACCCCTCTTTCCTGATGGAAGCAGCTCTGCAGCAGGCAGGAGGCCACCAGCCCCCTCAGATGTGCTGCAGGAAGAGGGTGGGTGCTGTCCCTCAGCTCTTGGGGTGGTCTCACTGCTCTCTGGAGGACGATGGATCAGTCTGGGATTTGGCACAGATAAAATAATCTGAATATTTTCGCCACCACCGTTCTGGGAGTCACCCTGGGCTGTCTGGTCACTGCTGCTGCTGTGAAGATTAAAGAAGAGACACTGCAGTGACAGCTCTGGGCATGGAGGAGCTTTGGCCACAGCCCCACACCAGTGTGACCAGGGGCTGATCCTGCCAGAGCAGTGGGTTTTACTCTGATAAAAAAAGCACAAATAACCGGGCAAACAGAAAACAGCTCGATTTATAACAACCCAAAGTGGCACTCTAAATCTCAACCTGTCTCCAAATAAACACCCTTGATGCCATTACTAGGATACACCCTCTCCACCTCAGGCTTTTTCTAACGAGCAAGACTCAAATAAATCCGGCTCATGCCAGGCTCATGGAGCACAGTCTCCAGCTGGACCACCCAGGCCAAAAGGCAAAAATCACCTCAGGCAGATCAGAACGCCCACAGGCAAGGAGCAAACACAAGCAAGCACAGGAGTTGGAGCTATTTATCAGCAGCAGGGGCCAGCAAGAAGTGAAGTGGCCTGTGAAGCCAAACCTTCCATGGCTGTGACAGAAAGCTCAGGGCGTTCCTGCTCCAGGAGCTGACACAGTGCCTGTGACAGAAAGCTCAGGGTGTTCCTGCTCCAGGAGCCGACACAGTGGCTGTGACAGAAAGCTCAGGGTGTTCCTGCTCCAGGAGCTGACACAGTGGCTGTGACAGAAAGCTCAGAGTGTTCCTGCTCCAGGACTGACACAGTGGCTGTGACAGAAAGCTCAGGGTGTTCCTGCTCCAGGACTGACACAGTGCCTCTGACAGAAAGCTCAGGGTGTTCCTGCTCCAGGACTGACACAGTGGCTGTGACAGAAAGCTCAGGGTGTTCCTGCTCCAGGACTGACACAGTGCCTGTGCCTGGCCCGACATGCCTTGGAGCGATTGAGCTCCAGCTCTGTCTGGGCAAGGCGTCAAAGCCCACAAATCTCCATCCAAGCCTCACACCTGATGGCGCCTTGAGCCAGCCCAGACAATCATCTGGAGCTTGTGCTCTGCTCCTGCAGCCCCCTCCAGCTGCCAGCCTGCCCACAGGAGGAATGCCAGCAGAGGCTTTCAAAAGGAAAAGGAATCCTGGGGGGAAAAAAAAATCAGGTTTTAGGCAATCTTAGACTGATGAGGAGGTGTGAGACCACGTGGCTGACAAGATCCTCCAAGCCCCAACAGGAAGAGGTCGAGAGTCACTGGGCAGTGTGGGCTCTAATGAGACCAACTCTGGCTGAAATAGGGCTTCTAAACTCATGGAATCTTCTAAACTCATGGAATCACAGAATGGCTTGGGCTGGAAGGAGATCATCTAGATCCAACCTCCTCCTTCCATGGGCAGGGACAGCTTCCACGAGAAGGAATTGCATCAGGATATTCATGACCTCATCCAGCCCAGCTTTGCAAATCTCCAGAAAAGGGGATTTCACAGCCTCTCTAAGGCTTTGTTCCAGCTTTTGAGCACAGCTGAGTGACTCCCCTCGGTGCTGACTCCTGCATGGTCACAGCATCATCAGTTCCTGCAGGTTCTTATTCCCACTGGGCAGCTGCATTCCACAGAAGCATCAGCACTGACCACTATTCCTGGGGGGACAGAATTAACTGAAATTTGAAGTGAAGCCTTCATTGATGGACTCAAAATATTCAGGAGTCAGGAAAATGCTGGTTTTTTTTCATGGTGACTCTTTTCATGGTGATTCATTCTCCAATATTATTGCAGTGTCAGGGTTGCTGTCATCTCAAAATAAGGCAGAAAGCCTGAAAATCATCAGAACTGTAACTGCATTAGACACAGAGCTGGCAACTCGAAATGAAAGGAACAAAACACAGTTTCCCTGGTGTCCCATTAACCTCAGAAATACAATAGGAAAACTGAAGTCACAATTCAGGAAAAATATTATTAAATAAAATCAGCACCTAAATTGCTCCTGAGGAACCTGCTCTTGTAAATCCTGCTTTGAGCAGAGATTCCCTCCAATCTCAAATATCCTGTGTGATTTTGGTGGGACTTTAAATAATTTTTTGCATTGTTTTGAATTTAATTGTACTGAAATGTACGTTTATGTGCATTCCTGAAATGTAGCATTATTTGTTGATAAAGCCACGGAGCAAAACTGAGAAATTTTTCAATTATATTTGATGCAACTCCAAGCCTGGTCTGGAAATTAATTTATTTTTATGGATTTCTCTGCATGAGCTCCTTAAGTCCTCTGTTTACCAGTGGGGCTGTTATGCTCATACTTGTTTTGTCCCTATCAAAACCACACACCTTCTTTATTGAATTGATTGCACCAATTGCTGAAATTGTGCAACTCCTGTGGATTCTTTCTAAAGCCTTCAGACAGATGACATCCAACAGGGGGAAAAAAAAAAGCCAAAGGAAAAACACTCTTCTCAGAGAGGAAGAACCTGAAGTCTTCTATACCTGGCTTCCTATTTTTGGCAACAGCAAACCCCAAATTTGCATATTCTAATCTGCATCATTTTGACAGAAATTTGGAATGAGAATGCTTGGTGTCCTGACACTGAGTTTGCAGAGGGAAATATTGCCAGTTGTATCCTTAGCAAAGGAAGGCCTTCAAGATGGATAAAATCTTCAAACCAGACATTGGGGCTGGGAAGGGATGGAGGCTGAGGGAGAGGGAGCTGAAAAGGAAAAGGATCTGAAAAGGGAGAGGGAAGCAGAGGGGGGAATTTGGGTGGTCTGGGCGTGAATGCACACACAGCACTAGTGGTGTTTCTGCACCAAAGGACATTATCTGCCCCATCCTCTGCTCCACATGCCCCATCCATCCCACATTTCAGGGAATTTAGGCAAAAAACGCCAGATGTCCAGAACACAAACCCTTCTGCAGCTCAGCTGATGGGGAGGACAGTTTGCTTAGAGAAGAGACAGGAAGGAGATGACTCACAAAGGTCTCCTCAGTCTTCTGAAAGCTGTAAGAAGAACCACGAGGCTACAGCCTGTCCCTGAAGAGAATCCAGTCCTAGAACTGGGACAAAGCACTGGGAATAACACTGGCAATAGAACAGACAGGCTCATCCTGGGGACAAAAGCCAGAATAGGCTGATTTATGGCAAGAGGAGGAGGGATTTATTTTCATTATCCAAGCCAGCCTGAATCACTGTAGAGGCAAGAGCTCAAAAGTGAAGATCAGCCCCATGCCCTTTCTTGGTTTAATTGCAGTCACTCCAAGATGATTTTGTTTGAACAAGGGTTCCTGATGTTATGTCTGCACTGAAAAAAAAAAACCCCAACGTTTCCATTTCAGTTTGGTCAGGCCCCATGAGCTCACCTGGGCTAACATAGAGGTGAACAGACCCCAGGAACAGCAGAGGGATGGACTGGCTCAGATCAAAGGTCCTCATGTGCTCAGGGAGGAACACCCAAGCACAGGAAGCTGTGACTAATTCCCACACCGTGCCCAGCCCTCAGAAACCCACAGCTTCAGGAAGGGTTGAAGTCACAGGTCCCAGGCTGGCCCTGTTTGTGAGCCTCTCGTGGGCCAGCCCTTCATGGGACAGCTGAGCCTCCACAACATCCCACAGAAATGAGCTCCTGGCTTGGAGAATGGATTGTGGGACGAATTCCTGCTCCTCAGCTGACTTAAACCTGCTGTGTGGGCACCCCAGCTCCCTCAGGTCAAAGCTACAGCCCAGACGTGATTTGGGTTTAGGTTGAGCTTGAATTAAAATGCTGAATTTAGTGAAAGTTGGTTTTCCTTCTCTCTCTTTATCCTTATTTTCATTAGAGATAATTAATATGAACCGGTTAGCTGGCACTAAAAGCATATTTTCCTCTTTCTGCCTTAAATTAAAACAGAACCAGGATGCAGGCATGAACTAAGCCAAGGATCCAAACACTCTCCAGGCTTAAGGAAAGCCCAAGCTCCAATCTAAATTTTGTGCTTGAAATCAAGGAAAGCAAAATTTCAGTTTGGTGAGAAGAGTTTCTTAGTCTACAGAATAGTATTTGATCCCATTTTTATTTTATCTGAGCCTACCTGATTGCAACAAGGATGAATGATTGTTTTTCCCAAGGCTCCAATCCCGGTAGTATACATCCTTTCATTTTTCTTTCTTTTCCCTAAAGATTTTTGGCAAATAATTTCCATCTCTGGCTTCTGACACCCTATTCTGTATAGGCAGGCACAGGACATGCCTGGCTGCACAAAGGGGTCACCCTCCAGGTTACTGATTAGGAAATAGTAGGGTCTGTCAACATCTGGCCCTGAGAAACTTTGAAAATATAAATACAGATGGTTTTATTTAAAAGGTAAAAGGTCCAAATTCAACTCAAGGATGAAGCCTGTTTTCTTTCCAAGCTCATTTTTTTCCCCTGAATGTTTGGTACGTTGTGTCCCATTGCTGTGAAGTGTAATCACATTTATATAATAAAGCATGATTAAGAAATGGAAGTATAAATCGGGAATTCTTTCATTTTGAGGTTGATTCAAGAAATTTCTAGCCAAAACTGAGTAGAATTCATATATGTCAAGTATTTCTGAGAGCTTGTTCCCATGATAAGTGGGAACACAAGCCTCAGTGAAGTAGAATAAAGAGAGTAACTTCTCTATCTGCTGCATCTATGGACCACAAAATTAATTGCCTTCATCCAGAGTTTGAAGTGCTGCAGCTGAACCTCTCTTTGTGTGAGCTCTGATCCTGGTTAATTGTACAGCACCTCCAGTGCAGATCCCATTTTAGCAATTCTTGCCCAGGTAGAGATTTCCACTCTATAAAACACAAGTCAAAGCCTTTACAATCCGTGCCCACAACTTTCCTCTGCACAGGAGTTCACAGACTGGCAGCAGGGCGCTGCATTACCAGAGAAAATTGCACAGCAAATTCTGCATAAGGAGAACAAACTCTCCACCAAAGCCCTCCAACCCAGAGCACCACAACCCAGGTGGGTAACCCAGCACCTGCTCTCAGTCAGCCCTGTGATCAGGCACCTGAACTTGGAGAAATCCCCAACCTGCCTCTCAGGCCTGACACTTCCAGTGACCTTTGGATGCTGCTGCTTTAAAAATACCATCTCATGCAAATCTTTGTGCCCCAGGGCTGACAAGGCAATAAACCCACATCTTGGCATTTCTTCCTGTTTTGCTGAGGCTTCTCATCTCTCCCTCCCTGGCAGAGGCAAAGGGATTCACTCTCTCTGTGGAGCCCTGTGTGGAGCACAGCAAAATCAGGGGTTTTGTTGGGAACAGGGGCACGGGGAAGAGCACAGAATCAGCATTGTGAAGGCAAAAGGGCTGGATTGAGAACATTGTTTTTATCAAGAGGGGTGAAAAAAATATGGCATTCCTCAGCTAAGAGCTGGATAATGCTCATAGCAGGGCACCAGCCAGCCTGGAGCAGAGACAAAGTTGAGGAGATTTATACCCTGGGAATCTGACTGTGGCTCTGCATGGTGTTCAGAGCAGTAACAGGGCTGAGTGTGGTGGAGACAAAACCCCTTTAACATGAATGTGGGACTAATTAAAGCATCCTGCTCTGCTTTATCAGCTCAGAGTCAGGTCTTTGGGTAGACCTGTGGGTCTGGCCTGGGTGGTGTTTGTGCTCAGGGCTGAGATAAAGGAGCAAGGAGAGGACCTGCAAAAGGCTGGGTTTGTATTGCAGTGGGAAGGGGTTTACAGGGCAGGATTAAATTCCAAATATTCTTGGAAAACCACTGAAATGAAAATCATCAAATTGCACAAAGAGGAGCAAAGGATTGTACGTAGGAAGGGGAAACCAGTTGTGAGTGAGGGGCTGGGAACAGGGGCTGGAGGGGATGTGAAAATGGGAAAGGTGATGGGAGTAAACTCAAAGAGAGGCAGAAGAGAACAGCTGGGGGAAAAACAGCGAAGCAATTTTGGAAAACACAGCGCATGAACAAGAACTTTTTGTCTAACCTAGAAAAGCAGCAACAGGAGATGGGAAATGTGTGTTCACAGCTAAACACATAAAGATCATTATCAAGGCAAAGGCAGCCAGCAGCTCTCCAGGAATGCTCCAAGGAGCACACGAGGCCTTTGGCTTTATTTGCAACAAATACCTTGAACATGTTTTCGGATTTAAGCACTCCATGAACTTGTTATTTGTTAGGATTTCTTTTTCCCTCCTTGGCATGAAACATCCTGAAGGCAGCAGTAAATAGATATATATAAAATAAATTAAATATATGTAGCAAATATATATTAACAACACATCTTAGTCATAGAAACCCTGGGAAAACTTCAATTTGGCACACAAACACGGTTGATTCTGCCACGGGGACCCTGTTTTCAGTGCAATTTTTGCACTGAGCCATAAAACCACGACACCTGAACCCCTGGGAGCAGCAGGAGCAGTGAGTCACACGTTGAGTTTTCTGCCATCAACATGCAAGGCTGCTGTTATGCAGAACATGAGGCCCAAATGCACCAAGCAGTGCTAAACTGTACTGCACAATCAGACCTTTTATCAAAATACGGGTTTCTACTGCCTTAGGATTTAAGACAATTAAAAGAAAATGGGGAGGACCCAGCACCATTTCCTTCAACAGCTGCCCACTGCCTTCTCCTCCTGCTGCTGCCCTGCAGCACGCCCTGCTACTGCCCTTGAGGAGCACAGTGACATCAGGGTGACATTTGCACCCTCAACAACTGAATGGCAGCAAAACCAATCTCTGAGGCACGAGCTGAAATTCCCCCAAAGCCCCACCAGTGACCCCAATGGATCCTCTGTGCAAGGCACAAATCTCACCCCAAAAACCACTCATTTTTTGTCTCCTGCTCCGCTTGAGCCTGGTGGAAGCAAGATTCCTGCAGCACCTGCACTCCTGCAGTGCCAGGCAAACCTGGGGGGGACATTCCAAGCTCTGCTGTCCTGGATGGGATGCAAATAACCCAGGTTTTCCTCTGTGATGTGCAGCCATGCTGGGCAATGTTTCCTGGAGCAATCCATCCCAGATGGGAGGTGCTGGAACAGCTGACAGGGTGAAAATGACACTGGAGATTTAGGAGATTGTAGGAAATATTCCCCAAGCTTTCATACCCCGTGTGCAGCTGCAGCACGGAAGGCAAAACAGGATGTTGGCTGCACTGGTAGAGGAATGTCCTCTAATTGAAAAGATTTGGTTATTACTGTATGAGGAAATGATAAAATCTAGTGCAGGGCACGGTTTGGTCAAGAAATGATATGGGAAATAAATTATATCAGTTCTCCAGGCTTAAGGGAGAGAGAAACATTCAGGACAATGGGTTTATTCTCATTTCTCACAGCCTGTGGTGGAGGGATCAGCTCTAACCTTCAGGAGAATGATGTTTTGTGTGTGTTTGCTCTGTTCAGATGCCAAGTTTTCAGGCAAGCTCTGTAAAAGTTCCTCTGTCAGCACAGCTCTGCAGCCCCACCAGAGGCAGCTCTGCATCCAGCACCTCTGCTCTGAGGAGGCTCCAGTGCCATGCCACCAGAAACAGCCCCAGGGACACCCAAAAACCCCTAAAATAAAAGCAAGGAGCTGCCTAAGATCACTCTCAGAGCCACCTCTGGTGACATGACCTCAGACAACTCTGGTTTTCATACAAGGAACTGCATTCCCAAGTCCTGTGAAGCAGCAGAGCACTGCCAGCTTGGGCTCCATCCTGAGGGACGCCTTGCCCCAGGTGACCCAAATATTTTGCAGACATTTCTCCAGCAATGAAAGAGAGAAAAAGGACCAAAACTGCCACGAAATTGAGCTAACGATGCAAGGCTGATTAATGGAAGAGGTGAGAGCTGCACTGCTGGGAGGGCAGAGCCAGGGGGAGTTTGTTGATATACCATCAAAAATAGGTGGAGTAGCCAGAACAGATGTGCTCCCATGGCAAACACAGCTATGGAGAGAGGTGGAGCCTGGCTGGCTCAGCCACACACGATGATTTGTCAGCCAGGGCCTGAGAAATGGGCACAAAGACACGTAGTTAAAGCCACACTTCCCCCATGAAGGCAGGACAGCTACGGGATTTGGAGAGGGAGAAAGAGCAGCAGGGTTGACACCTGGAGATATCAAATCCCGCTTTTCAGAGGGGGTGACAGGACCTGGAGGGGTCTGTGGGATCCCTCCAAGCCCTCTGTGCTCCTCACACAGCCAAGCCCAATGCCATAACCTCAGGGGGGCTGCCCTCAGCACCAGTTTAAACTGGGCTAGGCTCCTTGTTCCTCCCATAATACAGAATTTCCTCACCTCACTCAAGGCCTTGGCTCCTTGTCCAGTCTCCCAGCCATCAATAGAAGATTTGTGGGGTCCCCAGGGATGTTTGTTGTTCTCCAGGGATGCAGAGGCAGCCCAGATGCTCAGCAAAGACCTCTTGCTTCTCATGAGGTGCTTTAAGGTACCTGTGATCTCACGGATGCCCCTGGGGAAAACAAAAACAAACCCCAAACCCCAAATCCAGGGGCTGATGTAGAGACACAGGGTTTTCTCAAAGCACCAACAGATTGGCTTTTTTTTAATTTTTACTCATTCTGAATTTTATCTGTCATCTCCTGGAGATGGTTCTTTCTATATGGTCGCAGTAGCAGAGGTCTCACACAAGCAGCTCATGTTTTCTATCATCACCAAGAGAAGAGCAAAGAGAAAATGATCTGTCTGGGATATTTGAAAGCATTCCCTTTGCTCTGGTTTGCAAAAGAACAGGCCAGATTTCTGCCACAGAAAAATTCAGCAAATGGGAGAGATTTGAAGGAAACCTGAAACTGGCAGAAAAGAGGGAAAATAAATAAGGGAGATTTATTTTAGCCTATGATTTCATTTCATAAGTCTTATATTTGAGCATTATCTGACTATAGACACAGATCATTTCTGCTAAAGCATTTAGCTGTTTGTCTTTTCTGCTCTCCATGCCGTGGTATTTCTGGCCAGAAATGGGTTATGTGTCAAATTCACACCTTTTTACTCATTTCTTAATAAAAATCAGCAAATTGCATCACCTCCTCTCCCAGCCAAGTGGAGATTGTCATTTTATTTGGCCTATTCCAGCTTGTTTTTTATAGAAATCATAGTATTTTTGGCAGCTTCTTTCTCATTTGAGAAAGCAAACTCTGCAAAACAACACCAAACTTCCACAAACACGAGCTGATTTGGAGCTGACAAGTGTTGCCTTCAGACCAGGGAATTTCTCCTGAGCCAGTGCAATCCTTACTCAGTGTTTGCCCGTGAAAAAGCACATGTTTGAATTTTGTCTAAGTCTCTTCAACTGGTGTTACCTCCAGAGTGTAGGAGGCTTCAATACTTGGATGAAGGAGTTGAGTGAAGTAAATGGAAATATTTGCTGGCTCAGTGGGTCTCACCTTGCAGCTCCACCAGGTGAATTGGGACAATCACACTCGTCCTGTGGAGCAGAACATCTAAACTTGGTTAAAGGCTACCAGGCAGAGAAGCTGATTCATGCTCCCTGTGCCCATCCCTTTCAGCTGCATCCTCACCAGCAAACCAGAGGCCATCCCATCCTCACCCAGCAGCAGCACTCAAGTGTCTGAGCCCTGTCCTGGACAGGCTTCCTCCTGCAGGAAGATAAGGAAGAGGAGGAAGAATTCAAACACCGCTCAGTGACACTGGAAATAACCACTTTTGGGACAAAGCCTTTTCTTTCTCAGACAGAGAGGTTGAAAATGATCTGCTGCTGGGAGCTCAGCCTGGTTTTCTAAGGAAACAACAAATCAAACACTGCAAAAAGCAATGAAGGTTGGCACTGGGGTGGTGTGGGTGTTTTGGCTGCTTCTGTGTTCCCCTCTCCTCCTCCTCCCTGCTATTCCAACATGAGCTGACTCCAACAATGTGACCCAGACTATCTGCCCTGGTTGCTCTTCCAAATTACATCCTGCCTGCAGATCTCCTTAAATTCAGCTCGTGCTGCTTGGTGGTGCCCAGGAGCTGATTCTGAGCTGGAGGAGCCCAAGACCCTGAGCTCAGCATGGTCAGTTCAGCCCCAGGGGCTCCTCCAGCCTCCCCAGGTGCCAGCCCAGCTCCCACCTTGCAATGCTAGGAAGCAGATTTGGCCCAGAGTTTTAAAGCAAAGCAAAGCCCTGTGCAGATGCCCAGAGTTGGGAAAAGCACAAATGGTTTGCCTTGGCCTGCTGAAATGTTGGCCATGTTGTTTAATTGTACCTTTGTACACCGGGTTCCAAGAAGGAGGAATAAAAGCAACTCTGTGCATTTTATTGCTGAGGTCAGGTTCCTGTCTCCCCAGCCCTGTTTCTCATTCTCTAATCAAACCATTCCTCTTAATACACCCAGTTCCTAAAAGTCTGCTTGCCATAAAGTGCTTCAGCCTTAGAATCTTATTTACTATTACCTTAACGGAAGGGTTTATTCAGACTTCATCTATAAAATGCTTTGTGTAATCAGTCCAAAGCTCGAGATCAACTGCAAGGCCTGAGCCCAGAAATCAGCTCTGCCAAGCCCAGCCACTCTCAAGGTGACCTTAAACCGGGTTGCAAAAACACTCTTGGGAAGTTCAGAACAATACAGCACATTTAGAGGAGACCATCCCAGCCTCAGCAAGACCAAAAATCCTTTGTGAGGATGCAAGGCCAGCCTAGAATAAGCTGGGTCTGGGCCATCTCACTTCTGGACCTCATTTTTCAAGCTCTCTCATGGTGAAGTCAAGGAGAATCCCACGTCTGTGCCCAGCTTGGGAAAAGGGACCAAGTATCTGGTGTGCCTTCAGGAATTCTCCAGGGTAAAAGCATGGCCTGGGGAAAAAAGAGATTTTTGTGATCATTCCACACTGTTGGGAGCCATAAAGCAGGAGAACTGAAATGCCACGGCCCAGTCATTTGTTCCCAAGGAATAATCCAGGCCACTGACTTGTGTCCAAAGGTACAACCCTTCCCTACACACCTCAAGGTGGTGGTTTGTTATTCAAGACTCTTTTTGCAGAATTAATAAGAAATAAATCAAGTCTCTCCTGCAAGTGACTTTATGGGGTCGCTGTGTCTTTTTACAGATCCCTTGTAGGTTCCCTCACTGAAAGAGATCCTGCTCAGCACGAAGCATTCAGCATCATGAACAGTCATGTCTTTATAGTCACAGCTTGGATTTCACATGGCTCTAAATAAAAAAATAGCAAAAAAAACCACCCCAAAAACAAAACAAAACAAAAAACCAAACCAAAACACAACAACAAAACAAAACAAAAAACACGTGCCCCAAACGCGTTTTCTGGAAACATTTTGATTTTCAAATTATGTATGTACCCTAAAATGAGAAAAATCTTTGACCAAGAAGAGCTGCTTGTTGAGAGCAGCTTGCTCCTTATTTCAAAGGGAAAATTGAAAACACTTATGAAGGGTGTAACTATTTACCAGTCCAGAGCCTTCTTATAAACAAAATAATACAAAACATATCCTCCTTGCTGTTTTGTTGTTTAATATCTTCCAGCGTATCACAACGTGGAGAGCAGAGCAGAGGAGAAAATAGAGCGTATTTCCAAAAAGCCTTGCAACAGGAAAAAAGGGCAAAGAACAACGTGGTTCAGCTTTAAATGCACAGAAAACATGAGACAGGTACCAGTTTTCCATCAGAACTGAAGCTGAAGAAAGCCTCTCGTGCAATTTACCTGCAATTCCTGTTGGGCACATCAGGAAAAGCGAAGAAATCTGAAGGCCAAAAGAAGAGTTGAGTTCATCCAACTGACAAATGCACATAGGAAATCCTTGAACTTCTTGGACAACCTCTCCACAGAAATTCAGCCTGAGAAAACAGCAACAAAGTCAAGCTCAGCATTAAACTGTTCTTATTAAACATTGCTCCCCATTTTATTGACAATGGCGATGCTCGTCATAAGTGCTTCAGTCACAACATTTTACCCACAGAGAGCCCTGTGACTGTGAAAAATAATTCCATGTGCAAAGCCTCAAACACATCCCTGGCAGATGGGTTTCCAGCCGTGAAGGATGGGGAGGATCTTTGTTCCTTCCCCTGGGGGGGACAGGCTGTGACAGTGCTTAAGAGGCTGAAGAAGTGGAGGAGCTGGTTTGTTTTAAGAGACAGAACCAAAAGGCTCTCTGTCCTTTCACATCTGTAGAACAGCTGGATTAGCCCTGTGCTTCATCCAGGCATTTGGTCAGGTTTTTGTCCTTTGTAAAGCAAGCATCTAGAAATATGCAGTGAGGGAGGAGTGATGCATTTGCTGACGCTGGGCTCTGCAGACAGCATACACCTCAGAGGAGCAAGCAGGCACGTAACAGAAATGCCATGGGAAGTTTATTTCTGTTTCCAGGCCCATGTGATTCCCTGGGAGAGGGCAGCACTGCCCAAATCCATGCAGTCTTTCCAACCGTAAGAGGAAACCACCCTCAGCAAAGTCACAATTCACAGCTGGGACCTGCAAGCCCCTCCAAGACCAAAAATCCTTTGTGAGGATGCAAGGCCAACCTAAAATAAGCTGAGTCTGGGCCATCTCACTTTCGGACCTAATTTTTCAAATTCTGAAGCTGTTCTGAAGCTTGGTCAGTGGTGGGGCTGTCTCCAGGCCAACTGCCCCTGAATTTTGGGGTGGGTTGGGCGTGTTTGACTTTCCCCATCTCACTCTGTTGGTATCACCAGCGTGGGGCTTTGGAGGCTGCAGCCAAAGTGTGAAGTAGGTCCAGCAGCAGCAGTGAGGTTGTGCCAATTTACACCCCCCAGGGTAGTGCTGATGAGGGTTTGCAGTGCCTGAAAAACCCAGCGTCCCATTCACACCCTGAGAAAGCCATTTGCAGTTTCAGCCTCACGAAAAAGCCAGCCCAGAACACCAGTTTGCTTTCATTAGGGAAAAATAAGTTTCTGGGACGAAACTTTCCTCAAGATCCTGATTCATCTGGCCAAGCAGTTGTATTTGGAGTACAAATTGCAGTTCCCAGATACCTGGGATCAGATTCTCCAAGACATCAAAAGAGATTAAAAGATTTACCACAAGGCAGAGAAATTGTGTCTGTAAGGATATTCCTCTAAAATCAGAATTACAGAGCTCAATCCAAGATCTTTGGTTCCTGCTGTCCAAATCCAGACCATGTAATGTCAGAACTGAGGATGACACCACTACAGGGCAGGGTGGAGGGGTTTTCTGTGAAGCAACAGAGCCACACAGAGTAACTGGCCACTTCACTGAGCACAGAAAAACTGTTTCAAGCAATATGTGTCTTTATTTAGTATTTAGATTGGCCGTGCGCTCATTTTCCCACGAGAGAACTAAAACTTTCCATAGGAAAAGTCAGCTCCCAACTTAAAATGCCACGAAATTCAGATGTCAGAAGTTCAGCTTTCCCACCAAAAAAAGGTTTGATCAGAAAACGGCCATACCTCAGACCAGTATTGCTAAAGCAGCCACCAAAACCCTTCAAATGTCCTGGGCATCCCTGTTCCAGGCCATCCAAGGAAATACTGCAAGCTCTGCTGGCCATGGACAAAATCCCAGTTGCTTTCTCAGGGCAAATAATTCACAAAGGCAAGCACAGAATTATGTTTATCTGCTCCATGATCAAAAGAGTGGCCTGACTTAAGTTTTTGGAGAGGTTCCAGGCAACCTCATGTCCATTCCAAAAATAAACCTCAGATTGATGCAAGTGGACATTGTGCCAGAGGACAAAGACAGGGGTAAAGTACAAGAGTACAAGAGCAGCAAAGTGAAATGTGGAACTGTTTGTTGTTTGCGTCCTTTGATGACTAAGGATGAGAAATCTTAGCTGGAAATCATCCACAAAAGGAACTTCAGAGTCCAGCATGGTGGTTTGGGTGAATTGAAAGCAGTTGGATTTCTGAGCAGGCAGCTCTGATTTCTCTCTTCCCCAAAGCCATGAGTCAGGCTGTGCACAGGGATCCAACACGAGCAAAGGCACAATGAAGGAAAATCCAGCAAGCTCCAACGCGTGGCTGGCTTTCCTGTGGCTCAGGACATGGCTCCAGTTCCTTTCTTTGGCTCTGAAAGCTCCCAGTTAAGGTTGGTTCCTCTGGGTGGACAAGGATGTGAGCAGCTCCTGCTTTTATTGTGATGAGGCACAAGCCCTGGAAATCTTGACTCAGCCCAACGGGGCTGCAAACGATGCAACGACATCCCTGACGTTATTGGAAAGATGTTCCACAGCCTTCCTTCTTCCCAGCCCTCCTGTCCAGGACCCATAACTCACCGACCTGGAGCAGCACTGTCCTGCTGACAGGCATTTCTTGGTGGCTGATTTCACCTCCTGGCACACCATGAAGGCTTTCGTGTCTGCTCTAGACGCAGTCAAGGACTGCAGTAGCTCTGTTATGTTCCCTTGAGCCCTTCTTGCTTTTCTAACACCTATTTTATTCAAACATGGTCTCTCTTCATCAAAGTTCATTTTATTCCCTCCGGTCTTGTTACCAGCTGCCCAATACTGAGGTATACCAATTCCCATGTCCTTAAAGCACTCATTCCAAGACCTGTCACAATGACAAGTGTGTGGACCACTGTCCCAGCTGCTGTGAGGCAGAAGAGTGACTAAAGATCATCCCATCAGCCCCATCACTGTCCTATCCTGTTCTCCAGAGTCCAGACTTACTTGGAAATGCCCTTCTCATTTTTGCTGTGTATCACCTCACAACGCCTTGGTTCTGGGTTTGGATTGGGAACCACCTTTCCTGCCCTGCAAACCTCGCTCCTGCCATAAAACAAGTTCAGACACCAAGAGCTCAGGTGGCACGGAGGGATGAGGCTGCAGGAGAAGGTGTGACTCCATCCCAGGGTGGCAGGAAGGGATGAGGCTGCAGCACAAGGTGTGACTCCATCCCAGGGTGGCACAGAGGGGTGAGGCTGCAGCAGAAGGTGTGACTCTATCCCAGGATGGCAGGGAGGGATGAGGCTGCAGCAGAAGGTGTGACTCCATCCCAGGGTGGCAGGGAGGGATGAGGCTGCAGCAGAAGGTGTGACTCCATCCCAGGGTGGCACAGAGGGATGAGGCTGCAGCAGAAGGTGTGACTCCATCCCAGGGTGGCATGGAGGGATGAGGCTGCAGCAGAAGGTGTGGCTCCATCCCAGGGTGGCAGGAAGGGATGAGGCTGCAGCAGAAGGTGTGACTCCATCCCATCGCCCGCTGACTCAATTGGCACTTATGAGGTTTAACGAGGGTGATTATGCTCGGGAAGAGGTGCTGCCGTGCCCCGAGGGCATCGTCTGTGCCGGGCACTTCATCCAAATGTGACACCGCCCAGACATTGCTCCACACAGCAGTTTCAGCAAAGGGCCTGAAGCAGAGCTCAATAAAGCCAGGGAGGAAAGGAGCAGCGGGGCAGTTTCGGTTCAGTGAGAGGCTGTGACCAAGCTGTGCATCACCACTCGAAAACCCACAGTGCAGCTTCCAGAGGAGGAATTATGCGGCTGCGGTTCCAGCCTTTGGGCTTCCTGTGACACATTTGCCTGTTTTTTAGTTTCTGTGCAATATCCTTTAACAATTTGGGAGGGCTGCTCATGGCCTCTGATTAGAAAATTGATGAGCCAGGGTTACGAGCCCTTTCCCACGGCAGGCATTGCCACACCTTTTTCTCAGTGCCAGAGGGGACAGCGCGGCCATCGACAGCCAGAACCATGATCTGATGCCATCTCCTGTCCTGCTTCTGCCGTGGTGGAAATCATTCACCTCTAAAGACATCCTCTCAAAGATGCCACCACTGCAGAAAATCTACATTTTCCTGCATGGCTGGTTTGGAGCCTCTGATCTGTGCAGAACTGGGCTTCTTGTGCAAACCAGGAGCAGAGCTGCAATGACCAGCTCAGGCCCTGGTTTATGAGATCCATAAATGAGATCCTGACAGGGTTTTGTCAGCCTTCCTTTTCAAGGGGGGTCTGTATTCTTACACCCTGTGCAATACTCTCTTCCTGTGCAGTCAAAACAGATGTTGAAATCTACAGTAATTCTCAGTACACTCATTAAAAATGAGTCTGTGGTTCATTTTTGCTTCCTCTTCCAATAATTTTCTTGTCTCCCTCCTTTCCCAGGAAAAACCTCCCCCGCCAGCAGCATGAGGGGGTTCCCTGAGCTCAGTCTGTGCCAACAGCTGCTGCCACCACTGTCCCCTGTGCCCAGCCTTGCCTGCCCCTCTCTGCCACCAGGGAAGGGAGAGGAAACGTAAAGAGGGGTGGGTGTGCAAATCCCAGGGGTCTCAGGTCTGCCTTTAATTAAAGGTAGGGGTCACAGAAGATAATGAGAAGGTACAGGAGAGCTCAGCTTAAAGTGGGGCTTTGATGAGGAACTCACATCTGCCAAAACCACTGTGCCCATGGGGCTGGTAGGTCAGAGGTGTGGGTGGGAATGGGATTTCTCTCTGCTTTGCACACCCACAGCTCTGGGAACAACTCCTCTGCTCATCCACCAAGCCAGAGGTGCTCCCATGGATGGGATGCAGTTTATGAAGATGCACAATCTCATTGCACCCCTCAGCACAGTAAACTGGGCCTACAAATGGAGCAGCAGCTGCAAGGGACCATCTACTTGTCCGTGAGCAAGCACAAAACCGTGTCCATCTCTGCTGTAACAACCAGAGCTGGGCTCTCGTCCAGGCTTGTCATCCTTGGCAGTTTTCCAGGCTGCCTGTGCTGTTTGACCAGCTGAGTGAGCTGTTCCATTAATTTTTCCTGAGGAAAGTCCACTGGGAAGCTGCTGATACGAAGAGGCAAAGACAACGGCTGTGTTGTCTGCCCAGCCACCGAGCTGGGATGGTGCCCATAATTTCCAGAAAACCCAAATGTTAGCTCAGGAAAAGCCTGGCTGCTTGTGGCTGTCTTTTCCCAGTGAGAAAATTTCCTTTACATCGCATTTAGCTGGAAGAATGACATCCTCCAGTGCCCCACAGAAGATGGCTTTCCTGGGAGGAGGCAGAGTCTTTAGTCAAACTCTTCCAGGTGCTTCCAGGGGAAGGGAGAAATGTGTCCTCAGCATTTCTGGACAATTTCAGCACCATGTGAGAATCTGTCTGAAGAAGATTTGCAGGACGTGCACTCATGTCCTATCCCCCTGAGACCCTCAGGTTAAAAGGAGAGGAAAACTGGCTCCATGTGTCCTTGCTTGGCCTTTCAGTGCCACCACAGCTCCGTGGGAAGCACTGTCCCTACAGCCACAATGTCCCTTTTCTCTTTCCATTGGATCAACTCAAAAAGCAAATGTGAAGAGGAGCATCCATTCCCAAAAAGAACCTCCACCTGCATGGCCACACGGGACCAAAAAGCTCTTACCTTTCAAGCTGATGTGTGTGCTAATTAATGAATCGACAGCTCAGAGCCAAAAGCTCTCACAGAGCCCTTCCAAAACCAGGATTTGGCTTAAAGGAGCTGAGGAACTGGAAGCAAGAAGTAATTTGGGACCACCTAAGTGGCAGGATGAGCTGCAGAGCCAGGACACAGGGTCGTGGAATTACTGATGATGCAACTGGGTCTTTCATAACTGGCAGAATAAAACACTTTTCTGTTGGGGAAGAAAAGGAAAATACGTTTGAAGGGGTTAAAAGCATAAGGATCACGTCTCATCCTGACTTTCACTCACCCCCTGGATTTTGGGGACTGGTTTTCATTCAACATGCATGGCAGAACTTCCCTCAGATTTCACAGAAATAAGGTGTTAGACTCCAGTCTGAGTCTTGTCATGGCCCCTTGCTCTTCATTCCTCCTTTAGCTCCATTCCTCAAGAAAAGCCTTTCTCCTTTACAGTTCTGTCTGGAACTTAGGTTTTTTTCAGCTGACACTCCTTCTCAACTTCAACAAAATAAATTTCTCCTCTCTTCACCCAGATAACATCTCAGTCTCCACATCAGCCAGCAAATGCCAGTGAAACACCATGGGAAAATAAAAAAACGAAATAAACAACAAAATGAATTAAAATTTTTCATTAATGCTTTTCAACTCCAACAAGCTTTTGGGAAGCCACATTTTCAAACATGAAGAGAAATTACTGAAATAACTGCAATTTCACTTTTTAAAACTCAGCGTATTTTTTAATTTTTTTAACATATTTTGATCAACGAAACCACTTTTTACTTAACACTGCCTCGCTACAAAAACGAGGATTGGCTCCCACTCCATTTTGATCCTTAATGAGAAAAAAATGCTTGGGGGGATTGGGTAGTTGCATAAATTTTACCTAATGTGGTTGGTTTGGGGTTGATTTTTTTTTTTTTCCTAAATGTCAGTCAATGAAAAAAAACCCTCATTTATCTGTAATTTGCAATTCTGGAGTCAGATCCTCCAATTCCCTGGGAATGCCCCACTATTGACCCTTGGATGAGGAGAGCTGCTCAAAGCCCTCCCTGCTTGGGTCCCTTCCAGGGAAATTGCTCCCCTCGTGGGACTCAGACTCCAACCAGATTCACTGACCCAAGGCCTCGGAGCAGCTCCAAGCCTGTGTCTCAAATGGGAAACGTTGGCACACAAAAAAATTTTAAAAAAATTTAAAAAAAAAAAAAATAGAGGAACACATACCCAATTCTGTAATATTGCACATGAAAAAGGCCTGCCTCACAGGTCCTGCTGATATTTCTGCTCCCAATGTATGAATTACTAATATTTAGTATCTGTGACTCACTGATATTTACTTTAGGAGGTATTTTTATAAGGTTTGAGTGTTTTCTGGATGCAGGAGCTAACGGAGGCTCCTCTTGTTAACGGCCAGGGAGCCCTCCCTGAACAAACTTCTCTGGTCACTGCTTAAACTGGGCTCTTTTTGAGACCCTGAGCCTCCAAGGCTGAGCACTGAGGCTGGCAGGGATGGCCCTGCTGGGCCACGGCTAATTTTAAATCTGGATCCCACGGCAAAGGAAAAAAACCCCTGGATTTTACTGGCAAAGCTGTCCCAGCCGAACGCCGTGTTCGGGTTACGGGAAGAGGCCGCGAGGCAGCGCGCACACGATCCCTTTTTTGGGTACTTGGCATGAATTTTATCTGAAGTCATGGATTGTATAAGAGAAGAGCAGAGACCTCACACAACTCTCTCCTGCGTCAGTGCAGGACACGTGGGGACCCTGCACTCCAAGCCCCCCCGTTGAGCCACAGCGTGCCCACGGCCAAGGGGACAGGGCTTGGCCGCTTTTCCAGTAACTCTCCTTAAAAGTGGATCACAAGCACTTTCTGGAAGTGCACCCAGAGCTGTCCACAACATCAGAGTTGGCTCCTAAAGTCCTCTCCTTGGTCTGGACAGGAACCTCTGGAGCTCATGAAAACTCGGGTGTTTTCTTCACTTTATGGCTCTCGTTAAAATGGTGGGTGTCCAAACAAATCCCCATTTAGTGCTTTGGATCCGCAGAGATCTTTGTTTGCTGATAGTGAAGCTGTTCCCAAGGAGAGCATTGGCCAGCACTGGGCTACTCCTCTGCCTGCATCTGTTTTGCTGTAAGGGTTTGAGACAGCCCGACTTCCCCGGTGTCTTTGGAGAGGCACTCACAGCCTGCTGAGCTGGCCAGCTGCCCTCAGACGCCTGAGATGCTTTCATGACTCTGCAGATGAGAAAATTTCCGTGGTCTCCCCCTCTGCACCCAAAGCCTGTCCTCAGAGGGTGCTGCATGCCTGGCACTGGGAGGAGATGCCTTCTCTGCCTGTGCTGCTCAGCCTGGCTCAGTGACACCCCCAGGGGATGCCCCAAATCACCCCTCCCTTGCCAGCACTTCAGAGCAGCACTTCTGAAGGGTTGTCCCCACTGTTTTATCTCAGACACAACGGCCACGGGTCCATCTGCAACTGTACCTCAGAATTCATCTGTCTGCCAAAAGGCCTTTAAAAAAACCCCAAACTAACCAAAAAAACCTGATCAACAAAGACTTAAAAGAACAATGGTTGTTTTTGATCATGACTGCCATGACACTGCACACCTTTACCTAGGCTGCTTCTGCCAGGTCATCTCTATCTGTGTCACCCATGGGAAAATGTCAGTCCCTGCTCGTGCACCATCCTGGTCCAAACAGAGGACAGACATTCCCACATGATGGAATGTTTCCTTTAACTTTGGAAATTATAGGAGAAAAAAAAAAAAACACCTGGGAGGACCATCAAGGTATTTTCTAGTCCATCCTCCACTCAAAGCAGGATCTCATTTTAGGAGCTGCCATCCAGAATAATCTTAAAAACCTGGAATGTTGGCTTGGAAAGACCACACAGACAATCTGCTCCAATCAGAACCTGTACCAATCTTGGGCTCAGTGTTTCCTACTACATTTTAACCCCATCCCATGTCAGTGGGGCTCCTTTGGGTGTGAAGAACCCTCTCTCCCTTCACTGTACCTTTACACACTTCAGGCATCCTCTTCCTCACATTTTTCATCCTCAGAGGTCTCTCCTGAGATCCAGAGATCTCCAGAGATCTCTCAACTTTCTTGGGAGCTGTTTTAGCTCTCAGCCTCTCTTTCTTTCCTCCTGAACTTCCCTCAGGCAGTTGAATATTTTCCAGGCAGTAACAGCACAAACCCAGACAATGTCATATTGCACCAGAGACCTGAACAGAGGAAGCAAAGGTGAAAGGTGATGGGCTTAAAATCTCACCTGCCTTGCTGATCCTTTCACAGCTTCTATGACTTTTATTTCCTTGGCCATAATGTGATTGTTTTTAACTCTTTATCTCAGTTGGGCTGAGCTTTTCCTTACTGGTTGGTCTTCATCATTCCTTGTCTTCTTCCCTTCCGAGTGTCATCTGATTTTTCAGCCTGTTTCTTCCAGCACAGGTACTGATGCAGTTTTGAAGCCCCCTGTATTGATATAAACCATATTTTCATTAAAAGCACATCAAGTAAGATGGTATGAATGCCCCTACCTCCTACAGTCAACCTCTATTGGGTTTTACTCTCTTTTTTCAAACTTACAAAGCCTGCTCAGCTGGTGGAGAGGGAAATTAAGGTGTTTTTGATATATCTTTCTGACAAACTTGTCCTCTGGCCCCCGGGCTTAGTTCATAAGGTGGTATTTTCTCAGCTTCCACACGTGCAAAAGGGAGATGTGCAGAACCAAGCCTTGAGGCAGCTACTGAAATAAAAACTTCAGATATCAGTCAAGCACTCCTCAGGACAGCTGTATGTGTTGGCAGGTCCCCTCTGGTGACAGTCACCCACAGCCCCTAAACCACAGGAACCCAAACCTCACAGAATCAGCCCTTGTAAGACATCCCAAAGCTCCGAATTCATTTGGCTCCCTTCTGCCTTCGGCTCTCACATTCCACCTGCGCCTCCTGACTTTTTGCCTGCTATAAATACCCCTGTGCTCCTTCTGACACTGAATCCCCCTGCCAGTGCCCGAGGGGCGCTGTGGACAGCCCTCCCCTGGGTGAGGAGCAGAGGGAGCTGCACAAGGCAGGCCTTGTCTCTTGACTTAACTCCCTAACCCAACTTTAACCACCGTCAACAAGATAGAAGGGTGGTTTCTGTTTACACTGAGGCTTCTCTGCCCTGCTCTCCCCACACCCTAAAGTGGCATAAATGCCTCCTAAGTGCCCTAAAGTAGGTCCTTAGTGTAAATGAGAGCCAACCCCTCCGTTTGTAAAGCGGCTTTGAAAACATCGGGGGCATCCTATAAATGACTGTGGGTTTTTGGAAGGACACCCACCCCAAGGTATGCCCGAGCTATACATAGGCTCTGATGAGCTCAGCACGGGCTGAGGAGCAGCCAGCAGAAGGCAAAACAACCAGCAACGAGATATTTGTGCCTGAAGCAGCAAGAGCAAGCAGAGAGAGCCTGGCTGTTTGTTGATCCCCAAGGATTCCCAGCAATGTGGGGACATCAGATCTGCCATCCTCACCCAGCTCCACGTGGGTTTCTCTTTCCTGCCCCCTCTACCTCCCTTCAGCCTTCCAGTCGTTGTGCCTCCTCAGATAAAGCAGAATCTGAACCCCACGCCAGCTGGGAAAAAAGGAATTAACTTTTCTCCTGCCCGCCTTCACTTACCTGGGTTCCACACCTACTGTGCAGGAAGAAGGCACAGCTTTGTTTGCCACATGGCTCTCACACAGAACTTGTAATAACACCCATTTCTGGTGGACCAGCAGAGGACAAAGCCCAGGGCTTGAGCAGGAGGACACAAAACCAGAGACAGTGTCAAAAGATGGGAGGGTAACCCGAAGGATGGGTTAGGGTCAGCCCTGAATTTTGAGTGCTATGCTGTTTTGCTCTTCAGGCCAACCAGGACCTAAGTTTTACCACGGAATTCACATAATCACAGAATGGATTTAGTTGGAAGGGACCTTAAATATCATCCAGTTCCAAATCACAGAGTGGGGCATTTTGTATCACCAACAAACAGGAAATCAAACAAATATTGCTGTTAATAGGATGCTCTAGGCAGCCTCCCAATAACCATTAGCCTGAATTCCCCTCTCTGCTTACCTTCAAGCTCTGCTTAGGAAAATCTTCCCAAATATTTCCAGCAAAGGAGGAAAAAAAGAAGGAAAAAATTTTGCAGCAGTGAGAATAGGGGAACGAAAGCACAAAGAACATTCAAATGGGCAGTTTGGAATTGCAGAGCATGCAGGAGCCATGAAACTTCCCTTGGACAGAAATCACTGGCAGGGCAATAATGAGGTTATCTCATTAGTCCTAGGCTGGGATGCACAGGGAAATACTGTTCAACCATGATTGCATCAACCCAGCCCTGAAGTAAAGCAAACATCTCTGGATTTAACATTAATCCCCTTGTATAGGCAATGAAAAACACAAATTTCATGGCCTGGTCAATCAGGACCCCATCCCATGGCCCAGCCCACATTTTTGGTCAAAATCCATCTGTGCTCGTTGTCTGGAAGATGACTTATGAACCTCCCTGTGTTGCTCCTTTAACCAAATGTGGTTGGATCACCAGGAAGAAGCTTAGTTTAATTTGTGGTGCTGTCAGCAAGGATGAGCCTGGAGAAAATTTCAAAGGGAATTACAAAATCTGAATACTTTTCCTTTCCAAAAATGAGGGTACAATTCACACCAGCCTGCTCAGGTGGGGAGGAGTTCACCTCACTTGTATTTTGCAGCACTAAATCATTAAACACGATTTCCAACCCGTTAATCTAATTCAGCCCTCATGTTGCAGGGATTCACAGGCAGTGATTTTCCCTTACTCCCACAATGTTTCACTAAGGATACCTCTTACTTTTGATGGGCAAAGATTGAGTTTGAATGCCTGGGTGCTGGGTAGTTTATTTGTTTGTGGAACAGGCTTTGCACATCCCAATCTCATTTGGAGTCTCCAGGGGACACTCTAGTGCCCAGGATTCATCCCAAATAGCTCTTCTAGACACAAACCCCACTCTGGCTGAGCATTAAAGACAAGGGAAGCATTCATTCCGGGAAGGTTTTATTTCACAAATAATTCAGAAATCAAAAGAAAATGGAAGGGCAGGGAGGAAAAGATATTTTACAATTCTGTATTTAGAAAAAAAACAACAAAACACATCTGGTTTATAAACAACCACGGCCCCTCGGAAAACATGCAAAGGCACACAAAAATTTACAAGCAACTTTTATACATAGGAAGTAAAGTACATCATTTTTCATAGAAAAAAAAAAAAAAAGGAAAAGCAACTCTATGAACTGGCCCTAAATATTTAGACTGCACAAGTGGCCAACTGGAGCCTCCTCAACCAGCTGTTGGCTGAAAGTCTTAAAAAGAAGGAATGAGTGGGGCCAAGGCCCCACCAGCACAGGCTCTGGATTTCACCCTGGTTGTGTTTCCTGGAGATTTGGCTGAGCCAGGTGTTCTGCAATGACCACACCATCGCCTCCAAATCCCAAATTATTGGAAAAGAACAACCAGGCAGCATCAGCTTTGGCTACACCGGGATGCTTCAGGTGCCTACAGATGTGCTGAGCTGGGGCTGAGGAGGAACAGGCCTGGTCAGATACAGACATCATGCATCTTTAAGCTGCACTGAAATATAGCAGGCTGAGAAATGTCATGGTATCAGAAATAAAATCTGTCAATATTTGGCTAAAAACTGGTACTGTCCCACCTATTTATGAACAGCTAGCACACATGATTGCAAGGCATTGACAGGTCATGACTGCCTTGGAGGACCTGATCACCCCTAATTCTGGTGGAGGTATGTTTAAGTTAATAGCACCCAGGACCTCGAAAAATATTTGTGTAGTAAAGTCACAATTTCTCTTTTGTACAACAAATACAAAAATAAACAGATACAGACTTAAATTAACATCGGTTTCTAAAAATCCAAACCAGTTGGCTGAAGATAAAAATACGCAATTGTAACTTGAGTTAAGCATTTTAGGATATTTCTGTTGGAGTAATAACCCTTTCCCCTGTTCCCTTTCTGTCACCTAGGTACATCCCCAGCTGTTTGGATTTTTATGTGCTCACAGTAACCCCCTGGGTTTTACTCCAAGAGCCCTCACGTTCCTTTCCATCACCTTCCACCTGTAATTTTCATGGATCCTACACCAGAGTCGAGGTGTTTTATGTGCTCTTGCAGTCCCCATGAACCTGACTGCACCCCTCACTCTCTCCAATTCAATTCCCAGCCCATTTGGCCCAGGATGTCCCAGATTCTTGCTGCAGTGTTGGATGGGCTTGAACCAGACCATGCACACCCCTTTACAGTGGGCAGAAACAGGGAAGCCTTTCCTCACTGCCAACATCTCAAATGCTCCCAACCAGCAGCTTTTCTAGGATATGTTCCAGCTGTTTTTACCATTAATTTACTTAGTAAGAAAAAGAAATAGTTCAGTTTTCCTATCTAAAGTCAATACTGTACACCTTGGAGGACAATACTACATGAACAAAGATGACACGAAGGGTCACTTCTCTCTATCCGCCCCAAAAGTAGCTTTTCTGTGCAGTATTTCTGGAGACAGTGCAAAGCAGCTCCAATTTCAGGTTTTACAAAAGGTTTCTCTCCAAATCCAGATTTTAGGGAGAAATAAATCCCAGTTGTGGGACAAACTCAGTGATAAATGTCATTTAAATGTCATTTCCCTGCTGATTTCATGGTGTTTACAGAATTAAAGAAGCATTTAATTATATAAATGCTTTTGGTCTGTGTTTTGAAAGAGCTTGATGAGATGGCTCTTATATCTGTCTAGATTAAACCAAACATGTTCTGGGCATAAGAGCAGCTGTGAAACATCTGCCAAATAGAGGGAAATATTTTCCCCATTTGTTATCCAGTATTACAACTCAGTTACTGAGCAGAAGGGCTGCACATTTACAAGAACTGAAGAACCACTGTTGACTTTGTCTTCTCATGACCGACCAAGTCACTGGATTTGTGTGTACCAAAAACCCACCAGATCTGTGTTTAGACCAATCATAAAAATTAATTTCCAGTATGCAGCAGAGAATATTCTTCTGCCTTAAAAAAGCAGCTCATGCTGAGCCCTCCTCTTGGCTTTGAAACGCATTTGGGTGCACGTGAAGACAAAAATATCAAAATATGGAATAACATCATTACAACACCTTAATGGGTTTTGCAAAACCCACCATCCTGGATATCAAATGCTCACGGGTACAGCATTTGAATCGAAGGGGGGGATCTGTTGGCTTCACAAATTGGACAGGAAAAATTAATCTACCCCAATTTATGCCGCATCTTTAAAGTCTCAGAACTGCACACACCACAAGGAGCTTCACAAAGGGAAAGTGAACCTGCTTCCTACAGATGCAACCATTCCTAGCAGAAATAAGATTAATTTTATCACTACTTAACTACTATAAAACAACCAGCACTGCTGTATAAATCAGTACACTGCATTTAACTGAAGTTATGGCGTGGAGTATAGGATGAGATGTGCCAGCACAGGAGCCCCGATTCTCTGACTGCTCAGAGGTTGCCAGACTTGCAAAATACCTGGGAGTGTTTGACCAGCAAACACTAAACCTGCTCTTTGGATTACCTGGTGGCCTCATTTGCTGCAGTGAGGATCTCTGCCACCATTTTACGCCCTGCTCCAGGCCTACAAAACCTCAATTTTGGCTGCCAAGAACATCCCCAAACCCCATCATCGGAGGTATCCAGCAGCCTCACACTGCAGTGCTGCTGCAGCCACCTCAGTGGGAAAACACCACTTTTCATCCTCTTTAGCACAGAAACCATCCAACGTACACAAAAGCACTCTGTCAAAGCCCATGTCTCCCCAAAATATTCAATTTTTCAATGAGTTGCTCATTTCAAAGTGCCCAGCGCCTGGACAGCCGCTCACTCCCGAGTCTGCTCATCCTCACGCCCATCCCAGGAGAAGCTTCACACCCACCCCAGGAGAAGCTTCACGCCCTAAAAACACCATCCAGGCCCAGGCTGAGAGCCCTGAACCTGCTGCAGATGGAGCTGCCGCCGTTCTGTGTAGCAACACCTCTGGTAAAATGAAACTTAGAACAGTTTGTGGTCGCTGAATGCCCCTAGAGAAACAAAAACACGAGACGAAAAGATACAAGGCTGCACGGGTGCGATGAGATGCCAACAGCTGAGTCAGAACCCGGGGTCCTTTCTTGGGGGTTTTTTTTTTCCCCCTTTTCTTTTGGAATTCCCTGAAGGAGGTCGGCAAGGAGGGTACGGGCAGAGCTGATGCCGTTCAGAGGAGCTTTGGCGTCCCTGGAGATCAACAGAGAGCTCTCCCAAAGAAACCTGCACCTTCCCTGGGGGATTACTGCTTCACAGCAAAGATTCGGAAGGCGTTCCCATCTGAAGGATTCTTCAAGCTGGAGACAAAGGAAAGAGGAAAAGAAAACAAACACGGAATGAACCAAATGAAGACACCGCAGAACCCAAACAGGCAACTCTGAATTTCTCCTCTCTCTTTCCTAGCAGGAGCAGGAGAAGGATAAAGGATGAAAAAGGAGTGGCACAAATCCATGGTTTCACCTTTTCTTTATGTTTTCAATCCAAATCTGTAGTGCTGATGGCAACAAAAGGAGCTGGAAGACAACAGACTCTCTTACAGCCCTCGCTTTTATCCGAGGAACACTGTGCTCCCTTGTGCAGAGATTCAGGCATAAAGAGGAATATGTTTTCCTAAAAAACAATTGTCAAATAGGCTGGCAGGTTCCCAGGGCCTGTCTGGTTTGGCTCCTAGTGCTGGCAGTGGGAATGGCCAGATCAGCTCAGGTTAAATGACAATAAATATGGATATTCTTTTTCAATCTGCAGGGGTGTCCCCAGATACTCTGAACTCCAAGCTGCTTGGGGTGTCTGTGTGCATGGGGAAGGGGAGTGTTTCTGTCTCCAGGTCCTACTGCACTGAAAAAACCCAGGAAAAATACAAAATTTCATATTCCCACAAAATAAACATTGAAACAGGGGTAAGGACCCAGTAAACCCTCGAGGTAATATTTTCCCATACCTGTTTGGGTGTGTATCTTTACCCAAGTTTATTTCCAGTGTCCTAAAGGGTAAGGGTTTACCTTAATCTTAGAAAAGCTATTTCACTGCCTGGTGGATCTCACAGCATGAAGCTGCTCCTTATTGCTGAGTGTAAATAACACTTTCCAAATCTTCATCCCTGCTGTGAGGAGGTCTCTGGTTTCCCTCACCTCTCCAATCAGCACTGGCTGCTCACATTGCACATCCCTGAGAGTGGTGGGATTTATTATTAGCCAGGGCACAGTTTGCCATCCCAGGAAAAAGTTGTCTTTTAGTATAAAAGATAAGTGAAAGACTAAGATAGAAAAAACAATTCAAAGGAACAGGAGGTTTTTCACCTAAATCCAATTTATCAGATTGGAAAATGCTGACCCTGGTAATCTATATTAAAACCCCCATATTAACCAGCTATAACTTTCCTGTCTTAGCCTGATTTTATTTCTTGAGATGCTCTAAAGCATTCTGAAATATCCATTGTTAGAATAGAACCAGCAAACTTGATAGAATTTCTTATGGTCTTTACAAGAGAAGAATTGCACAGAGCAGACAGTTAGCAGTGACCAAAAAAATCCCCTAACTGTGGGAAATTCTATACTTGCAAAGACAGCCCTGGGAAATCAGTGCCATCACACCAAATCTGAAAAAATACATAACAGATTGAAAGTGAAGCCTCAAATTAGAAAGGACTGGATGAGCTGTGACCCGATTGTTGTGATCATGAGGAGGTGCAGGGTTTTGGAAGCACAGATTTGCCACTGGTCACTGAAACCAGCATGATTCGCCCAAGAGAAACCACAAAAAAACCCCTTCAAGGGTGGCAAATTCATCTTCAGAAAGTGTTTGATCATGTCCCGAGAGGTTAATTTACTCATGCTTCTTTCAAAGAGAATGGAGGACACGAATCAACAAGTAAAAATGAATCCCACACCACAGAACTGAATGGAAATCCAAATTATAAAACCCACATCATGACCCGGGCTGAAAACCGAAAATACCTGTGCTTTTTCCCTGATGTGTTAAACGCACAGCAAAATGTATTCATCTGGACTCGTGCTGTAACAAAATCTGCCAAGGCTTAACAACACCTCCCACCTTTCCCAGCAGCCTGAACTGTCTGGGGGAAGGCAAGAGCGGCACACCACGCTCCATTTGTTGGGGTGCCACAACTCACAGTGACACTGGCAAGTCACATCTTCCCAAGCCGCCAGCCTGCCGAGCTGATACCCGCTGATTTTCACAGGCAGCTGGACCCAACGTGGAAAAGAAGAGGGGAGTGCAAAGGGAAGAAATCCCACCTCTCCGACTGGACGCCGTTCTTTAAGGAGCCAACGTAGGTTTTCTTCTTTTCTACAGGCATCACATCCACAAAGCCACCTCTTTCGTCTGAAATGACCCCTGCGTGCACTGCAGTCTTGCAGATACTGGAGCTCTGAAAAAGATTTAATTGTTTTTACCTGTGCACTGTCTATATTTTATATAGGAAGACTTATCCATTCCATAAACAGCAAGAGAAACAGGGAATAGAAAAAGGAAGAGTTATGAAACTATTTTGTCCCTCTTTTGGACAAACTAGGGGCTAGATCTTGCAGGTGTGTCAAAATCCCTGAGTGGAGGAAAATGCACCGTCACCGCAGAGGACAAGCAGATTTTTCCATCATTCTGAGGTGGAGCTGCACCTGTGAGATCATCAGAGAATCATGGAATGGTTTGGGTTGGAAAGGACCTTAAACCTCATCCAGTTCCACCCCTGCCATGTCCAGGGACACCTTCCACTGTCCCAGGTTGATCCCAGCCCCATCCAGCCTGGCCTTGGACACTGCCAGGGATCCAGGGGCAGCCACAGCTCCTCTGAGCACCTGTGCCAGGGCCTGCCCACCCTCACAGGGAACAATTCCTTCCCAATGCCCAGTCCAAACCCCCACTTCTTCATCTTATCCACGGCCAAGACTGAATTGAGGACAACTTTCCAGCCAGTGCCTCTTGGCACTGCACCAGAGAAACCTCTGAGGTGAAACTCTGTGCTGCCGACCTCAGCAAAGGTTATTCACACAGCTGCTTGAAAAGGAAATGCTTCTCCTGAATTAAGGCAAATGCCCACTAATTATCTGGGACAGTTCACATCCTTCTTTCTAGGAAAGACAGAAGGGCTGCCCCCATCGACTGGTGTAGCTTTGGACGGGCATTACCCCACGAAACAAAACCAACTGTGGAGGGAGACTACACTTCTGCAATGACTAAAGTTTCTCTGTTGCACATCCCAGATGTGCAGAGTCAGAAGAGCTGGAGGAACACAAACCAGTAAGAACTGATGACTAAGCCCCCAAAGCATCCAGGAAAAAGGGAGCAAAAGCAGAGAAGGCTGCGGGATTGTATAAACTTGGCCATCAGCTCTCTGCAGGGTTTACATACAGCAAGCTGGAAGAACAGAAAGGAAAAACCAACTCTGCAGAGCGAACTGCAGCAGGTGAAAATCCCAAGCCCAGAAATGCCCTGATTGCTGAAAATCCAAGTACCACACAACCAGTGCCAAGTGCAACTGTTCCCGTTGCACACGTACAATACGGCCCATGCTGCTTCCCTCTCACAGCCATATATGGCAGCTTTGCCTTGTCCCCTATATATTTATCACTTTGGATGGCCTATCTCTTGGCAGCCCTCAGAGTTTTGAGTGCCAGTTTGGTATTTTGCTTCTATATATGGTCAAGGGAGCAAGGGAATGCTGTGTTTGGAAGATATGCGGTGAATTTGCCCTAATACGTGGTGGGAAATCTATAAATCTAAAACTGGCTCGTAAAATTAAACTCTCCTGGATCAATTTGCAACACTCTCCACTGGGAGACATCCTGAACAATGTTCTTTTGAAAGCATTCCTGGTTTGTTTTTTTTTTTTTCCAGGACTTGCTGTTCCGCCGCTCACTCAAAGCTTTGACCAACAGACTCTCCCCAAACCTCCTCTTATCACTGTTGGATTACAGCCCACTCGTGTCCCAGGCCAGGCTGTGCTTTGATGAATTGATTGGAGAGCTTTTGGAAGATGAGATATTACAAGAATAGTGCCTTCCCTTCCAGGTTCAGGAGTACAGCAGTATGGACAATACAACTGTTTTCCATGGCAAAGCCCCTCGGGATGCTCTGAGACCACTTCCTGATGAAATGAGCCCCAGGGCACACACCATAAAATGACAACATGCTTCCTAGTGGGTCATTAATAATGTTCTCTGACTATGAGCTTAATCACCCAGAATTGCCTCACTAGTGTTTAATCATTCAGTTTATATCTCCTGAGAGCTGACTCCCAACTCAGTTTGCTCTGGTGACAAACTGCCTCTGTGCAGGCCATCCATCCATCCATCCATCCATCCATCCATCCATCCATCCATCCATCCATCCATCCATCCATCCATCCATCCATCCATCCATCCTTCCATCCAGCCATCCATCCTTCCATCCAGCCATCCATCCTTCCATCCAGCCATCCATCCTTCCAGCCATCCATCCTTCCAGCCATCCATCCTTCCAGCCATCCATCCTTCCAGCCATCCTTCCAGCCATCCAATCACTGCACAACTGTGGATAAAACCTTATCTCAAAAGTGGGGAAGTTGTTCTCCTTCCTGGCTCCACAGGGCTCCTGGGCAGGGATGGGGATGGGTTTCCCGCCATGGATTATGTCACACCAGGAGCCAGGCAGAGTGACAAGGGACAGAGTCTCATGGAACTCAAAAGCTCTTTTACAACCTTCAGAAAGATCCCTGGCAGCATCAAGGTTGGGTTGGACAGGGCTTGGAGCAATCCAGTCTATGGAAAGTGTCCCTGCCCATGGCAGGGGGTGGAACTGGATGAGTTTTGAAGTCCCTTCCAACTCAAACCATTCCATGGTTCTATGATCATCCCAGAACCAGGCCTGTCCATTTTTACCATTGCATAGTTCTAGTATTTCATTCATTTACCCCAAAATTCAAGTCTCTACATCCCTGTTCCACAGTCTTACTAATTTCCCCATGAACAATTCCCTGAACTGCTTTTCAAAGCAAAGTGCAGACGAAATGGGGCTAAGTGCTTCATTTTCTTTTAGACAGCTTATTTAAGAAGACTCAGTTGGAGCCCAAGTGCCCCCAGGACCATGAAGGTGCCACACTAGACGTGAAGTTGGCCTCTCAAAGCCCTCCCAGAAGATCAGCACTTGTCTCATCCAGCTCATTGCCTGCTTTAATTATTCCTCAGCAGTGGGCTTGGGTTAATTCCCAGCATCCTGCACAGGCCTTTCTCCCTGGGAAAAGCCTTCCCCCAAATTCTCCTTGCGTGGTGTGGTTATTTCTCTTCTCAACTTTCCACTCCAAGCATTCCCAGCATCCCCACCTCTCCCTTTGCAGCACCATTCAGAGTCACCTCAAACTCTTTGTCCCAGCTGGTTTCACCTGCTTTGCCACCAACCTCATGCCAACCTCAACACTTTCCCGGCACCTCCACATCACCCTGTTAGCACAGTAGCCCCAAAAAAGGTTAACCAAACCTTCGAGGAAGTGGCCAAATACTTTTTTATTATTATTGCTTTTTGTTTTTCTCCCAAGCCACCATCCATGCCCCCGTTTATGAAACAATGCCCAGGAGGGACGGTAGGAAATGGGTTCATTAAAGGACACTAATCCTTTTGCGTCAGCACAGTGCCTGCCTGGGATGCTGCTCCTCACCTAATTCCTTTGTAATCACAAGCCCTGTTTGGGGGTGAGCTGAGGGAGGTTTGTCCTCTGTAAAAAAGAGAAAACTATTTCCCATTTCCTGCAGGTGGGAGCAGGCAGGAGGCAGGTACTGCAGGGAGGCAGCTGCTCCGTGGATTTGCCTGTGAGCTACTCCAGGATAACCTGTTTGTGCAGCTCTACCTTCAAAATAATTGGTCCTGAGCAAAATTAAAAATAGTGTGGTTTTCTTGTTTTTTTTGGTTTTTTTTTTTAATTGCTTTCAAAATTACTTCTCCAAATTACTGTCTGATTCCTGCAGGATGGATTTTCTCAGCAGTCTGCAAAGCTCCAGGGTGACCTAAAGCTGGGGGTCCACAATGTGCTGACTGCTTCCCCCAGGCACTCCAAAGCCACGAGCCTACGGGCTGCAGGGCAGCCAGGGAGCTGGCATTCCTGAACACAGTCCCCGATGGAAAAAAGAAAATGAGGGAAAAAACCCAAAATAACCAGGCACCCGCAAATGGAAAAACATTGAGAGCCAGTTTTTAGAGGCCTAATATTAAGAGATTTCAAGAAAATGACTCTGCCTAGTTTTAGCATCAAGTCTCTGCTCATCCCTGTGAGCAGAGCTCAGAAAAACAAACACATAAAGCCAACTCACACACTTTCTTTCCACTGCTCTGAGCTCTGTCCTGGCTGCTCAGAAACTGTTCATCTCCCAGAAGGAGGAGGAGAGGGGAGAGAGGTCTTTTTCTCTCAACTCCATACTGTGGTAGGATGGAATAAAAGCCCTTTGGTGCTCATCCATAAACCCCAAAATGCTTTACAAAGGTAAACAAATCATGCAACCACGATTTCACAGCCAGAGCCCAAAGGCTTGGGAGGGTTAAGGGACATGACCAAATCTCTAGGAAGGAGTCAGTGCTGGGGAGTAGAAGGGCTCACCAAACCCAGTGGCCACAACCTAAGGAACTGTAAAGTGACGCATCCAAGTCCTTCAGAATAAATTGGCGTTGGAGAGCAGAAGGGCTCCCCAAGCCTGCTGACCCCATCTTTCACCCCCATTTGCCCATCCCCACGTGGAATAACCACAAGAGAGTGTGAATGTCTCCCCTAAGCCCCAGTGTGACCCCAGCTGTGGGACAGCACTGTCAGGAGATGCAGGGGAAGGTTTGTACTCACATCCGCGTAAACGTTGGTGCCGAACACCGGCGCCCAGTACGACGGCTCGTCCTTGCAGTGGGCTGGGCAATAAATCCTGGAAAACAATGTATTCAGGTTTATTCTCCATATCACTGCTGGACAGGAAGGAGAGCTGCATTCCTGGGAGATTTCAAGTGCCTGCATCTGGTCTGCAGGTGGCAACGGTGAATTTGATTGCTCGCTCCCCTCAGATGACATTTGCAGAATGGCAAATAGAGGGATTTGGACCACTAGAAGAGGGATTGGTCTTTTATGACCCTCTCAAGGGGGTGTACCTGTATTTTTGCTCTGTGTTCTGTGCACCTAAAATCTCTGCATGTGTTTGTGCCTCCCTGCCCTGTCACTTAATCCTGCACAGTTTCCAGAAAAAAGCTTCTTCCATGTTTTAAGGTGGAAAAGAAAACCACATCCAAAACCCAGCAGATGCAGAAACAAAAAGACAAAGAGGGTGCAGTTGCACACTCACACATGAGAGTGTGCAGGGACAGGATTGTGCAGCCTGGCTGAGACCTTATTTGAAGCCATCCAAAAACACAAGGAGAATTTTCTACAGGGATGCCAGGAAAAGCATGGTGGCAGGAGGAAACACCATTCCCAACCCCCTCCTCCAGTTCAGCCAGTATGATCAGCTCTTCTCCCACCAGCCCTCAAACTCAGGGCCCTCAGCACCTCTGTCAAGCTGCCCTTCCTTAGGGTAGAGGGTTTAAACCAAACAGGTTTGTGTTACCTTGGGCAGTGGCTCGCTGGCTTTTTGAAGTGGCACAGTTCAGCTACTGTGGTGTAACAATCCAGAGTCTGTGCTGCCAAGATAAACGTGGAAAGGCAAATTATTAGACCCAAAAGCTCAGGCTTGCTGCAGAAAACACAAGTCAGAGCCACACAACGCATTTGGTGAGACCCTTGTCCAAGTGAGAGCACCAGGATCCCAGGATGGGGCTGACCAGCTCTGCAGCAGGAATCCTACAACCACACCACAACCTGGCCTTAAAAAGGTCACAGCTTTCAGAAGAGACAAGCAGCTGATCCACAGCACAAGGGTTTGTTACAGCTCCAGATGTGGAGCCCAAACATCCTGACACCTGCAGTTCTCCCTGAAAGGGGCTCAGGTGGGTCTAATCAAAAGGATGAGTCTGCGTTGGAGGGATTTCTCAAAGATATTCAAAAAGTGGGGCTTGTTTAAAAAGTAGAGCAGTGTTTATTTATATGCCCATGGGAAATGTGATGACTCACTGTTAAAAAGTAATTTCACATGTCTTGTGTTTTTCATTGCATTACTGCACTAGGACATTAGCCATTTTTTTCTGTTTTTGTAAGTGCTGACACTTGACTGAGGCTTTTAAAGATGGATTGTCCAATTTCCATCCCTTTACTATCAGCAGCTGAAGTCTGGAGCCCACCATGATCCATCAGCAGGAGATGCTGCTGGAATTGGCTCGTTATCACCGATTTCTCTACCTTCCTCTTAGATGCCCCCAGGAAAATGAGGTGGGAGGTGGTGGAATTGCCCAAAGTGCGTGGACAGTCACTCTAAGGTTCTAGATCACCCCAGTCCACCACTCCAGGGCTTGGTTGTGGCACAGAACCACTCGACACAACCAGTGAACATGAAAAAGAGCCCTGAAAGGCATGATGTTTTTAATTACCCCCTAAAACCCCAGCAACAACATTTCCTCCCCTCAGCTTTTAAAACTTACTTGTGACTTTGGAAACCATGAATGCATTTGAAGGTTTACTTTTCCTGTAAAACAAGCAAACAAACAAAAAAATTATTAAAAAAAATTAAGCGGAGTAGAATTACTTGGATCACTGTGTCTACATGAGAGCAGCAAAGATTTTGACTGGACATCTGCTCGTGTTTGAAGCAGACACCAACAGCCCTTGGTGCAGGCAGTACCTGAATGACTCCACGCCGTTCCTGGTGGACTTCACAAAAGCAGGTGTCCTCCCTTTCCTCGTGATATCCACCAGCCCTCCCTTGTTGTCCAGGATCCCATAATGGATTGCAGCACGACAGATGCTGGAGGACTGACGAGAGGTAAATAAATGGGGTGTGAAATAAACCAAACAGGTCTCGTTCGCGGAGCAACGCTGCCCGAGCGCTACGTGAGAAACGGAGAGGAAACGAAACCACCACCAAAGCACCCAGTGGAAAACAAGCTGAGCACACTCCTTTGGAATCTGGTTGTTAAATCTTCCTCTCCCAGCACAGCCCGATTCTTTTACTGCTATTATTTTAAGCACTGCCCTGTTGAATGGCAAGCTTTTTTTTTTTTTATAATAACAAAACCATACATTTAAATACAATTTAGAGGAAAAGTGAGCGACCAGTCTGAAATATTTCCAGTTCTCGACAAAATATTCAAACCCAAAATATTTCTGCTGACGCCACTTGGAGGGGCTGGGTGTCTGCAATCGCAGAAGTTGCAGGGCAAAGACACATCAGGGGTGATGCAGTCACGCACCAACAGCTGGAGCAGGGAAAAGAAAACTGATTTTACCCAAAAAAACCCTTTTATCTTCCAACTCCCTTCACCCCAAAGGTAGTTTTGGAAACCGCTGCAAAGTTTTGGATGGGAAAATGGTGCCATGCTTTATTTATAAATTACCTTACTAATTTAAGATCAAGCAAATCAGCCCCAAACACCGTTTGGTTACAAAATTTAACGGTGTTTTATATAAAGTTTCTGTTCAGATGACAGCTGCCCACATGAACAAAGAGATCTTTGTAGGAGCTGCCTATTGATCCTCATCCCTCACTTCCCATGGGTGTCCACATTAAGGACAACTCCTGACAAAATCACGTCTGGAACCACTTTGCCTTCCCAGAGTCCGTCCCTTTTTTCAACACCAGGATGAGGAAAATACAAATAATCTTTATTAGCAGCATTTTACAGCACCACAGCCGGAGAATATGAAAAGCCAAATTACCCCAGAATGGCTGGCATTTCCCATTTCTGTCATTACCACTGACTCCCACAACTTACATCCAGGAGCTATTAAAAGGTACTTACACTTTCATAATAAAATGTTCCAAAGATCTTTCCCTTACTGTACAAGCAGCCAGCTGGGCACAGATACCTAGTAAAGATATATATCTATGAGGGTGGCAAAAAACAATTCAAGAAAAACAGACTTTGACTCTATTTCATTTAACAGTCATTCCATCCATTTCACGTAGCTCTCCTGTTTTAAAAACAAGATTGCAAAACAGCAACTTTTTTAAACAGTTGCTCCACCCTCCTCAAGAGCCCGACCAATATTTAGGTTCTGTGGATTTGGTTTTTCTCCAAGTGATAAACTGTCCTGTTCTCTGCAGAAACCTTAACCAGAAGTTCTTGACTGGCTGGGAGGGGACGAGCCATGAATTATTGGTCTGGCTTGGACAGCAGTGGAATGCTCGAGAAATGACTCTGCCAAAATTTATTAAATTATTTTGGACAGTTGAAACTGTGGGCCATCATGGCTGAATGAAATCAACCAAATCACCCTATTGCCAGGCTTGGCTAGAGGATTGAATTCAGAGAAATTTAGGGGATTTTTTTGTTGGGTTTGGGGGTTTTCCTAAAGAGATCTACCTAGAGAGTCACACAAAATACATAGTGCAACCTATCCTATGTGTGCAAGAACTGAGTAATATTTAGTAATAAAATAGAAATATTTATTAAATATTTATTTAAAATATTTAGTAATAAAAAGTAAATATTTATTTACTTTTTCCCCCTCAGCATTCCAAGAAGTATCAATAAAACCCTACCTGTTGCACGTTGAGCCTCTGCACTTGTCTCTCATCTTGGTTTCACAGGTAATGACTTGTGCTGGGGAGAAAAAAAAAATCCAATAAATACATTTTTTTAAAAAAAGGAAATTGCTCAGCCTGCTCCTGAGCTACAGAAATGAGCAACCTCCACACATCTTTCTGGAGGTCTTTGGTGCAGCAAGATAAAATCTGATTTTATCCAGCCTGGAGGTGCTGGAGCCTCTTTAGCCCTTCACCTGAGACAGGTGTCTTTGGAATATTAGCAAGGAAGATGCAGCTGACAGCTGAAGGCTTTGATTTACAGCCCGAGGTCTGCAGTCAGAGCTCTCATTCTCCTTTTAATTACACACCCTCCAGATGCTGGCAGATAAACTTGAAAAGGACCCGCTGGCTTGCCCCACCTTGTTGTCTCAATCAGTGTCTTTTAATTAACACCGGTTGGAAAACAACTCAGGAAGCACCAGCAGCTCCACAAATAACCTCAGAAATATCCTCATGCAAGAAATGAAAAGGAAACAGGCTATAAACCCCAGAGAAGTTGTGAAGAAGGGTAAGTGCTGAGTGTGGAGTTTTTTAAAGCAGAAATAAACAAAATATTTCCTAAATTGATTACTGGTTAAGGGGACTTTTGGTACACTGATATTTTACTGAGATAAGGAGAGCATGGGCTGCTGGAGTCAGTCAGAGGATGTCACGGAGATGCTCTGAGATGGAGCCCCTCTGCTCTGGAGCCAGCTGGGAGAGCTGGGGGTGCTCACCTGGAGAGGAGAAGGCTCCAGGGAGAGCTCAGAGCCCCTGCCAGGGCCTGAAGGGGCTGCAGGAGAGCTGGAAAGGGACTGGGGACACGGGATGGAGGGACAGGACACAGGGAATGGCTTCCCACTGCCAGAAGGAAGGTTTAGGTGGGATACTGGGAAGGAATTGTTCCCTGTGAGGGTGAGCAGGCCCTGGCACAGGTGCCCAGAGCAGCTGTGGCTGCCCCTGGATCCCTGGCAGTGCCCAAGGCCAGGCTGGATGGGGCTGGGAGCAGCCTGGGACAGTGGAAGGTGTCCCTGCCCATGGCAGGGGTGGCACTGGATGAACTTTAATGTCCCTCCCAAACCCAACCATTCCAGGATTCTCCGAAATGACTGAAACAAACACAAAACTTTTGCAGATCGATCTGCAGAAGGCACAAGTTGTTTCTGAGAGCTTTGCTCACCACTTCCAGCAGCTTTCTGCACAACTAGCAGTGAGATTTCCCACAGGTCACCTCTCCCTCCACTCCAACATCCTCCCAGCTCCTTTATCCCTGAGCCTCCTCCTCACTTTCCACAGCTTTCCCCACACAGGTGCTTCAAAACTCATAGGAGCTGAAAATGAGAAAGGCTTTGTCTTACTCATGTAGGATTCTGGGGTGATTTTCTTGGGCTTGATGATTTTGCTGCCTTTGTTTTCCGGAGGGTGGAACTGCACCGGCTTCTGCTCGGCCACCTGCGGGATCTCCACCTCGTTGGTCTCGTCTGTCTCAGCAATGATGGGATCCTCATAACGCTGGTCTTGGGGCAAGAGGGGATTCAGAATCATTACAGTGTGCTCACAAGGGTGGCCAGGACAGACAGGCTCATGTTTTGTGGGGATGGTTTAGTTGGACAAGGATTTTAAGCAGCTGGGAGATCAAAAATACCCGTTGGGTGCAGCACGGGGCTATTGCCAGGACACTCCTCTCCTGCTCCTCTGCACATGAAGCAGCATTTGCAGCATCTCACAAAAAAAGATTTGAAGGTATCCCCACTAATTAGTGAAAAGAAATGCTGATATTCCTGCCTCTGTTTCCCACTGAGCTCTTCCCTCTGGAGGAAAACACAAATTTGCTCATATTCCATCAGGGTATCCCCTTCCTTCTCCCTGCTGCAGCCCACCTGCACCCTGGGGTCCTCCTTCAAACCCCACAAGATAAAAAATGAGAAATGCATGATGGCAGCAAAATAAGCCTCTGCTTTGGGCAAATCTCCAGGGAGTCTCCCTGTTTTCAAAGAGCCCAATTCTCTGGGAAGCAAAACACTTGGGAGGAGAGAAATGACCCCAGGAGATCTTGGATGCTGGGGGTAGCACTGCTGAACTGGAGGGCTCACCCCAGTAATATGTTTTTCTCTATTGACCTCCCTTCCAAAAATTCTCCACAGGTCAGGGAAAGCCCTTCAGGATCCCCCTCCTCTCCTCCAAGGGACAAGAGTTGTTCACGTGCCTTTTGCATCCCTGAAAACCAAGGTGAGGAGGAAGGCAAAGGCTCCATCCATGGCCCCAGAGGGAGCAGGGCAGGCAGCCAAGCTCTGCCCACCCACGGTGCCTCTGCAAAGCTCTGGAGAACATTGCCTTCCCCAACAAACCCCACCAGGACGGGATCTCTCCTGCCTGCAGCCTGCCACCCCTCAAAACCCCCTGCCAAACCCATGGAAGCTCAGAGCTGCTTCTCCCCATCCAAGCCCTCTGTTTTCAGCAGGAAAACGTGCTGAATCCCAGCTCCAGATTTTCAGCAGCTCAGGGAATTCTTGTTTTCAGTGGCTGACGATTTCCCACGTGTCCCGACGTCGGAATATTGAGGATGGCTAATTAAAAGGGGCGTGAAGCTGTGGCTGGTCCTAATTAGAATGTTCCACAGGTTTGCACCAGCCCTGTCCCCCACCCCAGAGGTGCCCCAGGCCCCAGCAGGTACCTTTGTAGCAGAGGTTGTTCTGGCAGCTCCCCCCGTAGCTCGGCGGGCACTCGGAGCAGGGACGGCCGGTCTTGTACGGAGCTTCTCCAATCCAGTTGCCCCTGGGAGCACAGGAGAAATGAGATATCAGACCCCTAAACACCCTTCCAAGCCTCCAAAACCAAAAACACCATCCTGGCCTAGAGCAACCGAATGAAGACTAAACACCCAGCCTTGTAGGAAAGATGTTCCTCCTCGTTCCACCTCTAAAATGACACTTTTTAGGGGTTAACTTAAATCGTGTGCCACATCGCTGTTAAATTACATTCCAATGTAAACACCAGGATCCTGTGTCAACAGAAGTAAATCATTACTTCTTTTACTTCATTACTGCATTTTGCTGAAGAACCTCCCCAGATACAACAGGCCATTCTGGCATTCTGTCCTGCAAGTTTTAGGATGAGGAGGTTGAGGGAGCCGGAGTTAAGCCGTGGCTGTAAACTCCTGGGTTACGCTCTTTCAGCTGTCTCCACCTATAAGGCCACATGAGGACAGCGTGCACCGATGCCAGAGAGAAAAGATTAAGCAGAAACTGCAGAAACAGAGAATTTTTCCGTCCAGCAGCTCTGAATGGATGACGTGTAAATCGCCTAGCCTGCGGAAGGGGCTCTGTGGGAGATGCTGTTATCCCTCAGGAGCAGCAGGTTGTTAAATCCCACCAAACCACGAGCAAAATGTGCTCATCTGACACGGGGAGAGGGGCTTAGAGAACCCACCCAGAGAGCTCTGCCTGGGACATGTCAGCTGCAGCCCCTCACTTCTTTTTCCTTTGCATTATTCTGCACCGTGATCCCCTGAAGTCAGATGCTCCCCAAGTCACTCCGCTTGCACGGAACGATTTCCCTATTCCATTTTGTTTTCAAGTTTTAAATTGCCAAGGTCTTCAAGTGGGAATGTTTCTCCTATTAGCCATTAAACCAGAAAACATTAACTGCCATTGCCAGGTAGTAAACTTCTCCTGGATGTAGTAGGCAAGAAATATGATTTTCATTTTGAAATTTAATCAAACCGTCGAGCTGGTGAGATCTTGACTGCTGCAGTTATTTCAGGGTTTTTTTGGCATTAACCACCACCCCATCCCTTCCCACCCTCTGACAGCAGAGAGCAAGCCTTGCTCAGCAGCACACGCCAGCTCCATCCTGGCCATCTCCTGCTCCTCCTTCCCCTTCCCATGGCAGGAACATCAAAGCTCCAGCCTGGCCCCAGCCTCTCATTCAGTTTTCCAGGCAGCTCCCAGCAGTTTTGAACCAGCCCTGTGCTGCTGTCTAAAGAAAAAATTTAAAGCCACAACCACCAGTCTAGACTGCCTGAGATCTCTTCCCCAGGTCCTGAGCTAGTTAAGCAAGCTGCCAGTTTTGGGGGAGCAGGAGAGAGCCCAGCTGCTCTGCCTTACTTGGGGGAGTAGTTGCAGACCAGGTAGACAGCGTTCTCCCAGATCTCTCCCCACACATTCATCTGCTTGCAGACATTCACAGCACAGCCAATCCTGTTGGTCGTGGCCCAGACTATCTGTAAGGGAGATGGAGTTATTGAAAACAAGCAAATTACCCCAATCTAGACACAGGGGGACGTGGGGAGCGTGGGTTCAGACCCCTTGGGGTCCCTTACCTGGGTGTAATGTGTGCACATGGCACCTGTGCACCTGTCTGGGCACCACGGGTTGCACTCGTGAGGATATGGGAATGTGTAATCTTTCACTTCATCATACCAGGACTGGACGTGGAACGCTGGCGATCGATACCTGAGGGGGGAAAGGGCAGTTGGAATCGGGATGTTCTGGTAGAAGTTTTCAAATTTAAAAAAAAAAAAAAAGTTTTTTAAATGTGCAAGATGAAGGGTTAGGGGGGATATTGGGAAGGAATTGTTCCCTGGGAGGGGGGGCAGGCCCTGGCGCAGGGGCGCAGAGGAGCTGGGGCTGCCCCTGGGTCCCTGGCAGTGTCCAAGGCCAGGCTGGATGGGGCTGGGAGCAGCCTGGGACAGTGGAAGGGGGCCCTGCCCATGTCAGTGTACTTGGAGCTGGAAGATCTTTGAGGTCCCTTCCAACCCAAACTGTTGTGTGTTTCTATGATTTTTTCCCCTCAGATTCACAGCCTGACCTGACTCTGTATTATTTATAGGTTTGACATGATCCTCAAGTGCTGCTGACCTGAAATGCCCTCTCACTTTTCCACTCAACTACAAAATAACTTGTAGTTTGGCGGAAAGCTGTGTTTTGAAAGTAAACAGAAGTTAGGCTTTGCCAACCACCTTAAACCAAAAGCCATCATGTACCTATTTTACCATGGGGCCATTTGCTCAGTCTGGAAGTTAACTTGCAGCCAATTCTGTGAGACCTTTCAAAGTGAGTGGGCTTTTCCTCACTCCCATCCCACCAGGAGTTGGTGTGGAGTAGCTGGTGCACTGCACTCCTCTCCTACCATTTTTGAGCAATTTGCCCCTGCACCAAGCCCCCCGTACCCTGTGTGTAACCTCTGCCTCGGATACCACGGTCTGAGGCAGTGCTGATGCTGTTTGGGGAGCAAAAATGGTGTCAAAAGTACCTGTAGAAGCTCATACACGTTTTACACGCTGCGTACACAGCGAGCAAACAGAGTGATCTGCAAACCCTACCAAACCCACTGCTTTTTGATTGCTTTCAACAGCTCACAGTGAGCAAGCTGCCAGCAAGCAGAATGATATCATTACCCACTGGAGCTTATCCTTTCAGCCAGCTTTTCATTAAAAGTCATTCATTAGAAGTATTTTAAAAACATCCATCTCATGATGTCATGAAGCGAATACTTTCCGAATCCTCTTTTACAGGGGAGGAAATGGAGGCAATCAAGTTATGGCCCGTTCCTGAAAAAGCTGAGATAAATCTGATTTTTCTTTCCTCTCAGGGACAAGATTGGATCTTCCTCCATCAGGAGCCCATGGCCATCCTGAGCACTTGTAGGACAGCCAAGAACAGCACGATCTTTTGACTTTGTTTCCAATGAATTAACCACTCTACTTTCCAAACATTCGAATGGGCCCAATTTTTACATCAGGCTGATTTCACACCAGCAAATTTCCTTTGCATTCCACCAGGTTCTGCCTGATTTACAACAAAGATAACTGGACTTCCACCCAGGAAATGAGGGGAAAATGCTCAGGGCTCCTGAGCGAGTACAAAATGTTTGTGGTGCAAAGCAGGTTTAACCTGGAACAAGCTTAAAAACAGGGGCTTAAAAATAAACAAGTTTCACCTTGAGATGGAGGGGAAAATCCCTTTGGAAGCCTTCATGTCAGCTTTCCTAACGGGGTTAATGACTCTAGTTTAGCAACTTGTCCCAGGAACTAAAAAAACCCGCAAAGGGTTTTCAGTAAAGAAAAATGAGGAGCCAGATAAATATTTATAGAAAACATAGCAAGAGACAATTAAACTCTGAACTGAATCCAGACAAATTCTGAGCTGAATGCAGACATTGCTTCTGAGAAACTTCAGCCTCCTGCTGCATGATGCCAGAACACCCCCTGAAACAGATTTAGGAGCAAGGGTTCAGACTTCTGTACCTCAAGGAGAAGGAGTGACTTTAGGTGTGTTACAGAGCTGCTACCCTGAGATCCAGATGGATAGAGGAGCCCAAATCAGTGCTGGTTTCCTGGGAACTCTCAGTGGAAGGTGGCTGCAGGCATTAACCATGATAACCATCCCATCAAAGCCATCACAATTAATGACCCCCAGCTCTTCTCCCACCTCCCCAGTGCTCTACCAAGCACCAGAGCAAATCTTCCCAGCTGTCTCTGAAGGAGGACCCCACAAAGCACCCTTTGCAATGGTCCTGTAGGTCCCCAAGTCTCACCTGCCCCAGTGAACAGCCAGGTTCTGCCCAATGGACCTGATGAGGTCGCTGGGCCCGTGGTCCCAGATGCACTGCTGAGCCCAAGCGTGTGCTGACCGTTCCAGCTCCTCGTCCCAGGTCTTCAGGGTGTGGGGAGAGAGAAGAACAGGTCAGTTTTTCATCTCAAACTCGCTAGATCAAGAGATTAAACCAACAGCAGGTAGTGGAGAAAGACCAAGGTACAGATCACCACGTCTGGCCTGTCCTGGTGAAGCCACCACATTTCTGTGCTAAAATCACATTTCTCAACGTGTTCCCCTGCTGTGAGAGTCCAGGGCAATACAGGGTCTGTGATTTTCCCCAGCTGATGCCATGCTTCTGAGGAAATGCTTCACTCAGGACATCAGAAAACACACAAACCCACGTGGGAGGACCTCAAGAACAAATCCAGACCATCCACCCTAAACCACAAGATATTCTTGGCAGTTGTTTTTCTAATATGTTTTTAAAAATTAAAAATTAAAATCCGAGGTTGGAGATCCCATGATCTCCAACGTGACACATATTTCTGAGTCCTGCAAGAGTTCTGACATACACTCAGTGCTTTGATGGATTTCAGCATGATTTTTCATCCATTGTCCTTACAGCTGGGATATCGTGTGTTTCTATGATCAAGGGGAACCCCAGCAGTGGAGAGCTGTTGGAGTGGAGAGCTCCACTACCTCCAGCACCACACAGCTGGAGATCTTTGATCCAACCTCTTAACCAAGGACTGGGGGCCTGGGTCTCTCAGTCTCAGATCCCCTTCTCCTCCCAGAATAAATGAGAGCCCACCAGTGGATCCGGTCAAATACATCAGAGATGGCAAAGTCCCAGGGTTTTTAAGCTTTTTCCACTCTCACTGAAACAGGCATCACGTTAGAAGTGACAAATCCCGTTTCTGTTCCCGCTGAGGGCAGGATGCTGGGGTGAGATCACTCCTCATCGAATATCACACAGTTGTGAGCCAAAGGAGAGCTCCAACACGACACAAAGGCAAACAGGAAAGCAGCTCTGCTGGCTCTGCTGCCCAGGAGAGCATTTGTTCTAAAGGCCAGACTTGCTGGGCCCAGCAGCCAGTGCTCTGAATTCATTGTGTAATTACTGACAGCTGCCCTATTCAGAGCAGCCCTTAGAGGATAATTCGTCGGGATTAAAATATTACCGCACATTCCTGCAAATAAAACCAAAGAGAAGAGAGGCCTTGCAATGTGCATCCAGCCCATCCACGTGCCAGCACGAGACTGTCCTCTTTGGACATTCACCATCACAACCAGCTGCTCTTTCCAAGTCCTGTCTTCTCCAGAAGAAAAGCAACTTCTGGTCTCAAACATTTCGAAGGACTTGTCAGAGCCTGGAGGGCTGCAGGGCATCCAGGCTCTCAAACAAGTTTAAAAACCATCAAGTGCTCATTCTGAGCATATCTGGACACAGTCTTGGGCAGTTATAGCTGGGATGGAGAAAGACTGTGCATCCCTGGATAAGACAACAGGAAAATGCAGTGTCTCCTGGAACTTGATGTGTCTCCACTATCTCAGTGAGGCAAACATGACCTCATCTCACTGAGCTCAGGGCCCAGGCCTCCCAGAACAGCTTATCATGAAGCCCTCTCAGCAAGCCAGATTGCAGCAGCATCCCAGAGCTGCCCCAAGCCCTCCAGCTCGGCTTTGGACGGAGCAGTGACCAAGCAAATCAGTCTGCAAAACCCCGTGTGGACACAGCTCTGCCACAGCGAGCAAAACCATTTTCCTTCTCAGCCCTCCAGCTCCTTGAAAGTGGTGGGATCAGCCCCACCACACATCCCCAGCCCTCTGCCCAGGCAGCCTCCTGCCGCCGTGCCGAGGCGCGGCTTTTTGTGGTTTCCCACTCCGTGGGCTCGGCAGTGAGCGGCCGCAGCCGCCCTCAGCTCCCATCCGGCACAAAAGCCACAGAAGCTCTCCCAGGATGTTCTGCACTCCCAGCTCCTCAGACTTTCTACCCAGCTTTATTCCCTGCAGCCCCGGAGGCGGAGATGTTCCAAATCTCCTAATTTAATGCAGAGACGTCCTGAGCAATAGGCCATTAAATGGGAATTAATGCCAGCGGACGCGTTACCCCTCCCTTTGATGCCTGCGGATAAAATGAATGAACTCGGACAAAAGACACTTAACAGGTAATTGGGAAGGAGCTCCATCTCTGCACGGCTTTTTGCTGCATGAGGAGAGAAGCTCGTTTCTGCAGGCATCAGATTACAAAGCCATCCCATCTAAATTAGAGCAGTTATTTGCCTCTTGCTTCTCAGACACGAATGCGGTCAGGAGGCTGGAATTATTTCAGAGCAATAAATACAGGGGGGGAAAAAGATTTCAGACTTTCCCAGCTATACTTGCAAGACTTCTTTATGCCAATGTTCAAAGCAGTATCTAGGAAGATGACTGAAGCCAGAGGGGCAACGAGCCTGTGCTCAGCTTCCTTCAGAAGCAGAGGTTGAAAATTTTGGGGGTGTGTGTGATTCCAAGTGGTTTAGCACATGGACTCTTTCTTCTCCTGCATGTTTCTAATGGCCTTTCAAAACGGAGTGGACAGGGTAAATATAAAATATATGCATGGCATACACACATCATACCACAGCTTGTAGATCCAGATTTAATAATGCATCCCACAAGGAGTCTGCTCCCTCAGCCTGACGAGTCTGCAAACCCCAAGCCAGACACCTGAATTGCAGTGATCAGGTTACTCGCTCATTTTCCTCCCCAGCTCAGACTTTCTGCAATACTGGCAGCTCCCTTTTAAAAGTGGTATCAAACTACCAGGACTGACATGTCCTGGCAGAGGTGTGGAGATGCCTTTTGCTAACCCCCACAGAAACACTATCCCAATCCTGACAGGGAAAGCCACCACCCTACAGTTGAGAGGAAGGATGCATACCTTATACATGAAAACAAACTATTTTCCTTCCAGCAATCTGCACTGAGAACGATTTTGCTTTATCCAGCTGTCTCTGAGGCTGCCACAAGAGGAAAGATTTCTGCCTTTCATCACTGCTGAAAGCATCTGACTAAGCCATCTTAAAAGGTCACCATGCCTTAGGATCTATTATGTCCTTTTTCCTCTGAGTCCGTTACGTCCTTTTCACTCTGGGACTGTTAACAAGGAGTTTGTTTTGGCCTTGGCACCCATCCACTCTGTTAAACAGCCCAAATGCACTCTGGAAGTGTCGATCATGGAGCTGGTAGAGGGGTTAAGATAATTTTGAACTGCATCAGCTTTGTCAGGAAGCTGTGCCCTGCTCACTCATTTTCCATTAGCACTTAATACCTGTGCCAGCTTTCAACTAATTACACAGACCTAGCAGCTAAATCGTTTCTTTCTTCATTTTTCAGTCCACTTTGCCATTATCCCATACATATATAACAATTCTTTTGATCTCCAGATAAGTCACAGGACTCACTGTGTTCTTGCTTTCTTAATAAAAGCGTCCAACAACTGAAGTTCATCCAGTAGCAGTTAAATATGTCCCTTTCCTGGAATGTATTAGGTCCCATCTCCTTTTTAGACCACTTAAATACACCAGATATGGGGCTGGGAGAAAGGATTTCACAAGGGAGTGTTTGGAGGTCGACGGCCAAGAACAAGCTCTACCTACTCATCCACAAATTATCCCAGCATATCTCCAGTGACGCTGCACTCCAGCATCAAAGAGAAAGAGGAAAGTTTATCTGTGGTTCTAAAGACAGACCATCCTCTTAAACGAGTCCAAATGAGAAATGTCCTCTGCAGGACAAAGGATTAACGAGAAATTCCCGCTCAGCACATACATGGCATTTCCAAGCTGTACTGGGTAAACACCAGCAACATGAAAGGCTGATTATGGCCCTTCCAAGCAGCACCATCTCATACTCAGCTCCCTTCTTCAGAGCACATAAGGCCCTTTCATTTGCCCTCAATCACCCATAAAAACCACTAGAAAAGCTCCCTGAGCAAAGGCAAACACCGGAGCGCAACCGCGCCGCGAGCGCAAACAGCGGCCGGGCCGCGGACACTGGGCAGCCGCGGCTCTGCCGGCCCCACGGCCAACCAAAACACCTTGGGCTTGCTCATGCTTTGTGTTTACCCTCTGGACATCCATCAGCTTGCCTCTTCTGGCAGTACTTCCCTGCAGGACAACGCGAGAGCCGCTGAGAAAGGGATACAACCCCCGGTTCTTAGAAAGGCACGGGATTTCTGGCAGAAGCGGGGCCAAAACCCAGCTGGTGTGGATGGAATGAGGGGCAGCTGTCCTTCCTCACCATCCCCTGCCCTCCCTCCTCTTTCCCTTCTCCCTGCAGTCACAAAAGGCAGGATTTTCCATTTGCAGCCCTCGCTTCAGCACAGCTGGCAAACAATTTTATATTACATTTAAGTGTACTTTTCTTTTACCCTTTTAAACAGGGTCTTAACAAGTCATCCATCATTTGATCCATCAGCAGGAGCGCACGGTTGAAGTCAGGCTAGGTTTTGGTCAGAGCTATATTTGCACACTGGGAAAAGGCACACAAAAAGTAATTATTTGCCTACATCATTTTGTGGCCCTGTAATATTTTGATGGCATGGCAAAAATAGCTCAAAGTAGGGTCTCTGGCATCAGGTGAAGAAAACATGTTCATGTGAATTGTTGATGGCAAAGGCATATTTCATACTCCTCCAACTTTTAAACTCTCCCTCTGAAGCGGGAGAATCCATTGACCAAACTTTTATTTTGGTTTCCTGAACTACAACACTCAACAACATTGACCCATCCACCCAGGAATTCCCAAAGCCTTTCCAGCTATTTCCAGTGATTGAAATTCTTTGCAGATGGAGCCACAGTCCTCAGGCCCCGTTTCCCTGTGGTCCTGTGCAGGTTTCCCAGGAGCTCTGTGGAGGTTTGGCTTGCATTGCTAAGCTCAGGGTGGTCAGTTTGTGACAGAGGACAGGTGCCACCTCCAGCACTGGAGAACCACCAGAAGATTCCCTGAGCAGACTGTAGTGCAACAGCCTGAGAGCTTTCACAGGGAGAGCAGGGGCTAAACTCTGGGGAAAATTTGCTGCTTTGATGACGTGAAGGTAATGGAAGAACCTGCTGAGGCAGGCTGGGGAATTGCCATCACCGGAGATGCATCCAGGGCTGGGCCAGACGCTCCTTTATGAATAATGGAACCAGTCCTGAAACTATGCAGAGGATGGACTCGATGACCCATCAGCAGCCCTTTCCAACCAAAACAGGCCACTGATCTAAAGCATCCTTCACTCTGGAATAAAAGGCTTCAGGAAACCTCTCGAGAAAAACTTACTTCAGGGGAAATTCGCTACACCCCTTGCATCAAAAGGAAAATTAGAATACAGTTAGGGAGAAAAAAAAAAGAGTAGTAATAAAGTGGTGTATCAGGCTCTAGACTCACCATGTATTCCATGTTAGAGGCCACTGGGTACACCTGACCTCTCAGTTTATTGTGGAGCATCAGTATCTCCTGTCGGTCTGAGAACAAAATGGCTCTCTTGGACCTGGAGTGAGCTTCCCCATCCTGATATTTACTCAGGATGCTCTCCAGGTGACTCGAGTTGGTCAAGACAAAGCACTCAGCTGTCTTTGTCAGCAGCAGCACACATCCAAGAGGAAGGATCCAAGGCAGGGCAGGAGTCATGCTGCCAGCAGAAGCAGAGATGAAGGTGATGGTGGGTTTTTGTGCAGGGACTCCCGTGGCTCAGTGCAGGTCTGGAATTAGGGGAGAAACAGGCAGTCAGAGCAGTGCCACAGGAGCTCTCTGTGCATTTGTCCCCCAACAACGAGGTCACACAGCCCAGAGCTGATCTTGGAAAAGAGTGATGCTTAAAATTATTGCTCACCCCAAAGACAGGAAGACCCGAACAGCACCGCAAGAGGTGAGGACTCGGTTTGTTACACCTGGGAGTTCCACTGATGCTGATTTGGGAGCGAACACTTCCCAGGCATGCAGGAGGATGCCTTCTGCACCCCTGGCAGCCCCGGTGGAGCTACCACCCTGCAATACCCAGCAGCTCTGAGCAACCCCAGATCCACCCCTTCACATGCAGGGGGACATTTAGAGCTACCCCCGCAAAGAGCAGCTGGTAAAGCCCAGAACGCTTCCATTTCCTGAATAAAAGGGAAAGTAAAATCCCCAGCGAGCCGGATGAGGAGGACAGGCAGCAGCAAGAGCTGCTCCCGAGGCTGCGGCAGAGCAGCTGCCGGGCTCTGTGGAAGCGGCTGTTTCTGGGAAATGTCACCGCAGGGCCGAGCAGCCCCGGTCCCGCTGGCTGTGACGCACCGGGGCTCTCGCTGACGCTTCCCGGCGGGCGGGAGCGGCGCCAGGGATGTGAGTTATGGAGCAGCGGGAGCAGCCGCCCTCCCCCGGCCAGATTAGGTGTTCCCGGGCACTCGGATGCCGTCAGCACCGAGAGAGGGTCTCGCTTTGGTCTTTGAACAGCTTCGTTTCATGCCCGTGCCTTGCTCCGTAGTGCTCCTGCTCCACCTGTCATTCCCCAGCACTTCCACCCCCAGCGCTCCCATTTATCCATCTGGCGATCCTTGAGCGTCTGGGCTGGCGTTGTTTGGATCAGGAGCTATTCACAGCAGGTGAGATGTGCTGCTGCAGGGCTGTGCAGCACACACTGCTCTCCAGCGGGATCCAAGAGCCCCTGGAGCAGGATCAATCCAGCCGGGGCAAGAAGCATCGGTACAGACAATGCAAGCACAGGATCTCCCTCCTCAGGGCTAATTTTTGGAAGAAAGCTTCCCTATCCCTGTCTCCAACACGAGGTGGGGATCTGTTTTTGACAGCACTGCTGAAAGCCATGCTGAAAGCATTCCTCTGCAGAGGCAGGAAACAAACCCCAGATCAGCAGGAATTATTCGAGAAATTTCATCCAATGACACGGGATTTGGACACTCTGAGACCAGATGAGTTGGAAGCCAACCAGAGCAGGGAAGAGCCATCTAACTCCCAGCTGGAAAAGCCATGCTTGAGCACAGAGCCCCAGATCCCTGCTCCCCCAACCCACTACAGCAGCATCGGAGAACGGTGGCAAGCACGAGGTGCTTTGCACAGGCAGGGACCCCAAAAAAGCTCTAAGAACACTGAGAACCCCCAAAAACTTGTCGGCTGACTGCACAAAAGACACAGAGCCCCTGTCTGAGGCTTCTTCCTTGGACTGAATGTTGAGACAGACGAGAACCAGCTGCCCTCAGCCTCTCTCCAGGCAGCGCATTAAGCCTTTGCCTGGGTACAACAATGCAGGATGTAATTTGCTCAGTTTAGCTAATAGCTTCTCATCATTTCCTGCTCCGCAGAGCAAGGCGAACACACGAGCCTTGTCCCCAGCTCCAGGCACACCTGGAAGACAGGACCTTCAATGGCATGGGGACAAACACTCCTTTAACCTCATCCTCTTCCCAGCCCTGCTTGCGGCACTCGCTTCCCCCCAGGCAGGAGCCCGACTTTCTAACCCGGCTGCAGAGGGCTAGGGGAGGCAAAAGGAGCAGTTGCTTTTGTAGACTGTCTGACCCAAATTCAGGGAACAATTCCTACTTTGAGGCACTTCCCTGAGAGTTTAAAAATAGCCGCAGTGCCGCGGCCATTCACAATGTGGCCATTTAGCCTCGGCAGCTCTCCCTGCAGGAACAGCCGGCTCTCAGAGGCAGCCGTTGCACCCCTCGTTTGGCCGGGTGCCCTTTGCTAAACAGGAGCCCAAATCCACCACCCATCTAAGGCAAACATTGAACTTTCAGAAAGGGCAGATTGAAAAAATCAGCTGCAGCATCTGAGAGCCAGAGGAGCTGCCCCGCTCAGGGCTCCGCAGCGAAGCCAGCGCGTCTGGCTGGGCGAGCCAGCCAAAACCTCACAACAGATGGTGCATTATTCCTCGGGATGTGCTTCCCTGGGTCCCACTTGCCAGCAAAAGGACACCAGCACCTCTTTAAAATTAGGTCACTTTGGCTTTGTCTTCTATTTCACTCGGGGTGTGCAATCCCTTCCTCTGCATCGGCTTGGGGTGAGGAGCGCTGAGCATCCCAAGGAAGGATAAAGGGATCAGAGAGGGACAGGGAGCAGAGTTCCCTGGCCAGATTAATTGAAAGCAGCTGAAAGATGCTCACGTTTCAGAAAGCTCTCATGGATTTCAGATGTCCATCCATCCATCTCAATATCCTCGTGCCCAGGTGCAAAGAAACCCTGGGACGTGTGTTCCAGCCCAGGCAGCCCCAGTGCCCTGCAGGGCTGGGGCCAAGCCTCATCCAGGGAGGCTGAAATCACATTGCCTTTGAGCTGGGGTTTGACATTATTCACAGAAAATTATCAGCTGACAGTCAGCTGAGGAAGCCTCTGCTGCTGATTTCAAGGGTTCAAGAGGAGCACAACCTCCTTTTAAACACATCAGGCCCTTGACACTGGTGCCAGGTGAACATCTGGGAGCCATCAGAAAGGACTGAGTCAGCAGAAAAGGATTCCTGAATATGCTCTAAAGCCTGTCCAGAGTGGGGAGAAATGGGAGGCCTTCTTCTGGGGTCTGAGGGAGTTAAAGTGCAGCACTGGACTTTGGGACAGATTATTTTTAGAAAGCTATTTCCCATGTAATGGATGGTGTCTGCTTTGCATTGAAAGCAGGAGAGCTGGTCACATCTGAAGCCTGGCAGAGACTCTGCTAAAGCCACATGCAGGCTGATCCTGCATTCATGTCCCCAAGTCACCTTATTCCTTAGGGACATTGAGCTTTGACTGCCTCCCTAGTGAGGCACACGAGTGGGTGCCTGCTCCTGGGTTATGGGTGACATTTGCAGCTAAAACATCCCAGGGCCTGCAGAGTCACACATGGCACCAGCTGACAAGGAAGGAAAATGCAAAGTTAGCTCTGGATGTCAGGAGAGCCTGGGATCTAGGATGAGTTAGCCTGGGATCAGCTTTTAGCCTGGGATTAACTTCAACCTGTGCAAAGAAATCCAGGGGTAAAGACACAACATGATGCACTAAACTCCAGGCCATCTCTTTCCCTGGGATGCACACAGCCCAAGCTGGGCAGAATTGTGTTGTCTTCCAAAGACAAGCAGGATGACAAGTTCCTAGACAAGGGACAGCAGTGACACATGGCACTGAACACACCACAGATTCAGCATCTCTAAGGCCATGGGCCAAACCATCTGGATCTTCCATTTCAATCCACTCCCACAGAACCCAAGTGAGTGAGTTTCTACGTAAAACCACATGGAAAACCCACTGGTAACAGACACCATATGTGGTGACACCGAAATTCCTTTCCTACAGGACTTGAGAGCAGAGCTGCACAAACACAGGCAGCCTGGAGCACACAAATGTGCTCCTGGGGACTGCAACAGCATCCCTTGGATATTTTCAATTTGCATAGAAATCCGCTCCCGTACTTGCAAACTCCTCCCCTTCATTCCAGATTAATGCTGTTAATCTTGCATTCAATTCTGCACTGCGCACATGAGGGAAGCTCAGACGGTATTGTGTTATTTTATAGCATCCAGGCAACTTTTTGGAGAAGTTACTAAAACTGTGCCTTCTCAAAGAGTTTTTTCTTGCACTCCCACCACCCCCAAAACCACATTTCAGAAGCCAGGACTGAACTATACGCTTACCTTGCTGAGTACTTCCAAGTCTCCAGGCGACTGCAGCCCCTCCAAGCCTGCTTGTGGAAAATAAATTAATGTATCTGAAATATTTAAGTGAGGAGGAGGGGGGAGGAAAGGATGGAGTAAGCCTCAGGAGGTGCGAGATGTGCAAGGTCTCGGCTCAGCAACTCGGACCAACTGCAGTCTCACAGAGCTCCCCAGTGGTATTTATGCTCTCCAGGCAGAGGGGAGAACCCTGGATCATCCCCTGTGACAACGGGCGTGGAGCAATAACGAAAAGAGGGAGGGGAAAAGGGGGGGAAGAAAGCCACGAGGAGAGGGGTGTTGGTTGGGATGGCAGCAGCTCAAGGGCAGTCATTGGGGCTCAGAGGAGCAGGACCATCCTCCCTGAGGCGGGAGGGAGGAGGAGGAGGAGGGCAGCCCGCGATCCTATAAGAGTGTTCGCTGTGCTGTCCCCAGCAGTCGGCTCTGGGACTCGCAGCCAGGAATTCCAGGGGCTTGGGGAATCCTCCCCGCAGAGGGGGGACCGCGACGCCCCGGTGAGAGGCTCCGGTGACAAGGGAGAGGGAATTCCAGAAGGGAATTTTCTCTGTAAAGGCACTAAAGCCAGCTGTCTCCCCCCGGCTGCCGGCCCCTCACAGGGAATCATTTCCCAGCTCCAGCCCCCTCAGTAAACCCCATGGCATCCCCTTTTTTTTCCAGAGCCGGACTTCTGCTGGGAACGGGAGATTAATCGCACTCTGTAGTTTGGTGCCAAAGCTCTCCCAGCGCTGACATTCCCCACGCTCGGCCGCTGCTCCGCTGCAAGAGCGGGAGCTGCAGGGAACAGGGAGTGCAAAAAGCTGGTGAACCACGCAGGCAGGACTCACCTCTCTGCCGATGTCCCAACAGCTCCAGCTTTGGCATCCAGCTCCGTGGTTTTACTCACTGTGAAAGGAAACGATTGAGCAAAAGACAAGCTAAAAGTTCCTTCCTTTTTCTTGAAGTAAACAAACAGGGAAAACCCAAACCACTCCAGTGAGTAACAACGCGAGCGTGTCACGGCACCTCTGTGCTGCTGCAGGCATCGGCATCCACGGGATTCCCGTGGGATCCCCATCCCGCAGCGCTGCGGGGTCAGCACATCCCCCGGGATGTCCCCCTGAGGAGGGGCACCAGCCACACCCAGCACCGAGCCAGGGGAGCACCCATCTCCTGGGAGCTGGCACATCCAAGAAAAGCAGCTGCGATTTTTCCAAATCCACTGCCTTGCCCTCTTTCCAAAGATCTTGGGAGAAAAAAAAAGTCCTTCCATTCTTCTAACCAGTCAATATTTATTTCTTCAGGCAAAACACCAACCACTTTTATTTACTGTTTACTGGAGGGAGTTTACAGGATAGTCCCAGAGGTTTGTTTAAACCCAGAGGCCCTCAGAAAGCAGAGGGACATTTATCAAACTTGTTCAACAGAGCAGGAGCAGAGGAGCAAATATTGGCAGCTGGGAGAGCACCGCTGCTCCAAGCAAAGAAAAGAACCCTCTGAGGTCAGCACCAAGGCTGATTCCATCTCTGACACCGTTTTCCTCAGAATTTTTCAAGAAGGAACAGATTGTCATCACTGGGGTTGTATCTTCCAGCCCGTTTCAAGCTGAGATGGGCAGCCAGCCCTCACCAGTCAGTGCCAGTCCCACAGCCTGGAGCAGCCACACCAGCCCCTCCGGCTGCTCTCCCCGCTGCCCACGCTCTCCCACAGCTGTATTTACAAAGAGTTTCTGTTTACTTCCAAACAAGCTGTGTATGGGAACCAACAACACGTGGTCCAGCAGTTGGACCTGGCACTCCTGCCCTGCCAGGAGCCATCCGGTGCAGTTTGGGCAGTTTGCTCCCAAAAAAAGCTCAGACTTTGACACCAACACAGGCAACTCAACGACCACCCAGAACGGGGCTGACAGAAGATTCTGCACTGTTTTACTGTAAAATCACTGTATCCTTTTTTTTTTTATCCTTGCTCTTATGGTTCCCTCTGGATCAGTGAGTTTGCTGTAGGCCTAATTAGCTGAAAGATGCTTCAGCCTCCCCCATTCCTAATTTCACCAAAATACAGTGAATTTCACCCCAAGGCAGTGAACCCTCGTGCCCCCACACAGGCTGCCACCCCGAAACCAGCCCTGACTCACAGCCCTCAGAAGGTGCTGCTCACCCCAATTACCATAAAGCTGAATTAACTCATTTTAAATCTCACATACCGACGTACAAATAATTTCCAGACCTCAGAGGAATTTGGTATTTTGTAATCTCCGCAAATATCCCTCTGGGAAATGAATCCCTGTAGGATGGTTTGGGCTGTCTGATTGCTCCATCAACCTGGCAGCTTTACAAAGATTTGATTTTTTAATTTCTTTTTTTTAATATACACCAGGATGGTTTCACTGTACAAGACATACACAGGGCCTGGTTGTGCTCAGGGATGAGCACAGCCTGGAACAAGAATTTTTACCCACCCCATTTTGTCTTGAGTCAGCAGCTTGGGGTCATATGTTCCACCAAAGCCAAAACAATCAGAAGTTACTTTTAATCATTCCTCGTTATTACTGTCTGGATTATAACGTCTCCATTTCATATGTGGTAAAAGCCACATAAAGCAGGCTGCCTATATAAGTATATATTAGCAGAGAGGCTTTTAATGGAATAGCCAATGAATGGGAAGAGACACAGATTTCCCTGTGCCCTCCTAATTGACCAGGCAGACAGCGAGTCTTGATCTCCACTGAATTAATGCCCCTTTATTTCCTACTCAAACACAGCTCAGCAGGAATGGCCCCAAAGCAGGGCAGGGTGAGAACAGGGTGAGAGGAGCAGAGCTGCAGAGGATTCCCTGGTTTGACTCCTGCTCTGGAGCAGAGGGAGCACAGGGGGATGAACAGGGTGAAGAGAACCCAGCGGCAGCAGGGACCCTGCAGGAATTTGTGATCACCAACAGAGAGAGCACAGGGGGGAGCAGCAGCCCCTGAGCTGCTCCTGACGGGCACAGCCACGTTCAGGTTTGGGGAATCACCCCCCGTTTGCTGCCTGCTCACATCCCCCTCCTGCCTGGGCTGTGTCTTTACCTGAGGGAGCCAAGAAATTCCTGCCACAACCATCAGTCCAGCAGGGTGGAGATGCCCCTCTCTTGACCACAATGACCAGGGGCTACTCCAGCAGAGGGATTAACAGTGTGGGGATCCAAATCACAGGGGGGAAAGCCAGGCATCGATGGATTTATTCCCAAACACAATTATTACTTGGCACTGTGAGCCTCTATTTGTTCTTTCTTGCTGCTCTCCTGTTTTGGGGTAGCCTGGACTGACCACCCAGGTTCATCTACAGCTTTTCCACCTTCTCATACTAAAGAACATTCCCCTAAATTCTTCATCAGCTGATAATAAGTAAGAAAACAACTCCCATAAATCTGTCCTGTTTCACTGGTGACCAGGAAAAAGGTGATGTAAAACAATGAAATAAGGAGCAATTTCAGAAAATTTAGGGGGCACCACTGACTGCACTAAGTACAAGTCAAACGTGAACTAAAATCTACAAAATCCCTCTCTGTGAAGGTGGTGAGGCACAGGTTGTCCAGAGAAGCTGTGGCTGCCCCATCCCAGGTGGAAACTAAGGCAAGGTTGGACAGGGCTTGGAGCAAACTGGCCTAGAGCAAAGTGTCCCTGCCCATGGCAGGGGGTGGGACAAGGTGAGTTTCAATGTCCTTTCCAACCCAAATCAGTCAGGGATTCCATGAAAACCCCTCATCTTGTTCCCACAGCTCCCAATATTCACCGGTCACATCTGCAGACTGAACAGTTCAGGACCTTTAACCCAGCACCCATCTTTGGAGATTTCACCCCAGACCAGAAGGTGAACTGCTATCACAAGCTCTGCAGCCACCACATCTGGTTATTTACCAACATAAATGACTTCCAAAAAATCCTTTGGGTCATTAAGACAGCCTGAAATAAACCCCCAGTTGCACCAACCTCTGACATGTTGGGAACATCCCCTGCACGTTCAGGGCTTGCTCTTCACTCCTAGAGAAAAGCAGCAGATTTAGAGCACATTTACAAAGACAAACCCTCTGCTGACAGCTCAGGATCCATCCTGGCAGAGCCTTGGAGCTGGACCCCCTGCACCTGGCCCAGCCCAGCACTGCCCTCTGCTGCAGCCCAGCCCCGAGGGACATCATCTGCAGAGGACATTGTGGAAAACAGCAGTTTCCTACTTAAAACACCTTCCCCCAGTGCCAAACACCTTGTGGCTTCAGTAATCCTCCTCCCCCAGCCCTTCCCCTGCACATCTGGCTCATGGCACATTTGCCTCACAGCCCTTTAGACCTGCACATCCAGTTTCTCATTTTGAAAACTTCAGGTCTTAATGTGCATTAAAAAAAAAAAAACAAAACAACTCAAAACCTGGTTTAAACTTCAGTAAACAACCACCGGATTTACGGTGTGTCGTTGTGGGTGTTGGGGTTTTTCTTTTTCATAATCAAAAGCTGCAAGCCCCTTGTTTTGCAACAATGGGAGGAGTTAATACAGAAAATAAAATTGTGGCTGTGTGTCCACATCACTGTTGCCACATACTTTTATTTCCCTTTTAATACACTGCAGAAGGACTTTAGTGACAAATACATTTGTAATATCCTCAGTAAAAAATGCAAAAATTCACTTTCACGTCATACTGAGACAATTCCAAGTCATACTGAGACCATTTCAACACTTGATTTTTAAACTGGCAATGACTCATTAAAATAGTAACATATGTAACCTCTATTAAGTAATATATGAATTACTGATCACCTGCAGTTTTCTCTGGACTATTCAGGTTAACCTGCACTATCAGAAATGCACTTCATCACAATGCAGTGGAGACAGAGCTAAATAAATACTCAACACAGGTACAGGATTAATTAAAACCAGGATTTCTGCTGTACAGAAAACCACTTCAACCAGGTTCCAGAAACAGGATGAATAATAACCAGAACAGAACAGAAAGTTGAAAACCTGGTTTCCTTCTTTTCTGGAACAACCTCTCAATCTTCCAAGATTTCAAGTTCTCACCAGTGGGGCTCTGGGGCAATTCCCATCACAGGGATGCCCTGGAAGCACCAATTCTTCAGCAGTCTCAGCTCCAGGAGCTGAGATTTTCCCTGCAAACAGCCAAAATCCAAGTGAGCTTTGCACAGAAAATTGTTTTGGATTTGGTGGAATGTCACCAAAATCACGAGCAGTCACCATCTGTAAATCAGAAAATACTAATAAAGCATGAGCAGCAAAAACATAACAATGCATTTGGAAATCCAAAACAGTGCCAGAGCATCATTAAACTTCCTCAGCACAGTGGGACCACCCCAAAGACCCATGGGGTTGGGATGCTCCTTCCTACAGCCGGAGCTCTGGGCAGGAAACTCCTTCCCCTGTGGGACAGCACGAGAGGGCAGAAGAGTCAGGACAAGGCAGGGAGCTTCCACCATCCCCTGATGAAATAAGNCCGGCCGACACCACGATCGCCCGGTAGAATAAGGACAACGCAGGGAGCCTGCACCATCCCCTGATGAAATAAGGACAAGGCAGGGAGCTTCCACCATCCCCTGATGAAATAAGGACATAACATCACTACCATCAAAGAATTAAACAATATATAGGAGTTTTTTAGAGAAAGCAACAGGAAGCTGATCAAGGAAATACTTTTACCAGAAGTTCTCCAGGGCAATGTCAGCTGGCTGAAGAAGAGACAAAACATCATCTGCTTCAGAAACAGTGCAGGGTTTCCAGGAGGACACAGAAGGAATTCCATCCCCTCTCCTCAGCTCTCAGCTCCCTTTCCCTTTCCCCTCCAAGTTCAGCTCCACTTGAATGCAAAACAGGAACATTTCTCAAGTTTCAAAAAGTTGCAAAAGCAAAGAAAAATCATCTCCACTTCATTTGGGGAAGGTTCCCTACACCTTGAGAAGTGCTACACAGAAACCTTTGGAGTTTCCAAGGGTAGGATTCACACCTGAGGAAAAACAAAACCCACACACACACACACCTTAAACCAACTTTGTGACTTTTATTGATGGGCGACAACTTTATACTTCTAGGTATCACTAAACTGTGTACAATTAGGAACTCAACATTATAGGAGAGCAGACAGCAAAATTAAACAAAGCAGACTTAAAGAAATATCAATCTTAATTATTTTGCCCATTTTCTTAATTTCATGTACACAGAAGCATAAATGCAGTTTGAAATTTCTTAATAGCAATAAAGTTACAATCACCCATCTATATAGACTAACATCTTAACTCCAAATATTTGATCTGCAATGTGTACTTAAGCAGTTTCTCATCGCACAATTATTAAAATGTGTCTTCCTATCAGGAACCAGCAACTCTGCAGTTTGTACATGTTTTGAAGCACAAAGGACCATTTCCATCTCATACACATCGGCTCATATTTTACCACTTATCAAAAAACTATTGGGGAAGCAGAGAGAGCTTTTTAATTTTTTTTTTTTAATTTTTTTTCTTTTTTTACTGAAGTAAAGATAAAACATTTTCACAGAAATCTACAAGTTCTGTTGCTGGTGCAGGGTTTTTCTTCTACTACGCAATTAGAAAGTGGGAATTAAATGCTAATCCCCGTTTTATTATCTTAGGATTCAGCATTAACTCGGACGAACTTTATTTAATATTTTTTTTGTGTGTGTGATTCACGAGGCTTCCAACCGAGCGACTTCATTCTGCAAAGTCAAAAGTCAACACAAACTACGTCGTGCACAAACGGCCGCTTCCTTTATCACTCTAGCCCATAGTTGCAAGGGGACAAAAAAAAAAAAAAAGAATAAAAAGGAAGGGGGGGGGAAAAAAAACGGGAAAAAAAAAAAAATAAAAAAAGATTCACTCAGAAGAGCATTTCCAGGAGCAGAAGTGAGCGATGTCGGCGTTCTGCGGGGTCACAGCAGGTCCACCTGGCGGTAGTAGAGCAGGTAGGCCGTGCGCTCCAGCGCCGCCTTGACCACCTGCGAGTGGTGGATGACCCTGACGGCCTGGTCGTCGATGCGCAGCCACCCGTTGAGCCCGATCTGGAACACGTCCGTCGTGTAGTGCCCGCCCGTGGCGCTGTTGCCGTGGTGGTACACCACTGTGGGGACACACGGGTGGGGAATGGTGATCGGTGATCCCACACACACACACACACACACACAGAGTGCTGGTAGTCTAGGGAAAAAGCTCTGGGTTTAGGGCTTCTCTGGGTTTGGGCTGTGCTGGTCACAGAATGGCAGATGAAAGCTCGGCTTGTTCTGCGCCCTGCCTTGGGAAGCAGCTTGGATGTCCAAGCTCTGGGCCAAGGGAGCATGGAGAAATCCACAGGTGGGCAGAGAAACATGGAATGGTTTGGGATTGGAAGGGATCTTAAAGCTCATCCCATCCCATCCCCTGCCATGGGACACCTGCCACTATCCCAGGGTGCTCCAAGTCCCGTCCAGCCTGGCCTTGGACACTTCAGGGATCCAGCTCTGGGAACCTGTGCCATGTCTCTTTACCCTCACAGGGAAGAAAGTATCCATGTGTCCTAGGAGACAAATCTCCATCCCAAATATTCCCCTGGTGGTATTTCTGATGGTTACTGGGACTGGTTTGCCCATGGGGAAGTAGAAAATGGGATTGTCCAGCTGCCTGCAGTCAATGCCCATGTCAATCCCAAAGGGGTGACACCCAGAGGCTTGGGTGGGATGAACACCTTGGCTTTGTATGGCTCAAATAATCTTTAGATCTGGAAAAAGTGAAGGAAACTGGGAGAGTGACAGTTTCCAAATGCCCTGGGATTTGGCTGTAAAACCAAGGAGTTGCTTTAAGTCCCTGTGTCCTGCCCCATCCTTATGGCGGGCAGCTTCCCACCCTCACAGGGAAAGATTTCCTCCAACATCCCATCTAACCCTGCCCTCTGGCACTGCAAAGTCATTCCCCCTGTCCTGGCACTCCTAGCCCTTGGCCAAATCAGTATTTCTCCAGCACACCAAATCCCTAACCTAAACAAACCCCACTAAACACAAGAATTTCACACCCACGAGCTACTTCAGGGCCATTTAAAAGGAAACACTTAATGTAACCCAGTGTTTCTGTTGTTCCAGATGCAGAATCTGCACTTGCAATAGAGGGACCACACAGATAAAATACCTGCAAAGAGCCGGTAGGTTCTTTGGCCTTTGGAAATTTTACTTTTCACACCAGGAGATAGTAGCTCTGGAGGAGGAAAGAGTCACACATTAGAAATTCCATATGAAGAGGATCAATTCTTTTTCAGAGAAACTAACACTATCACAAAGGAGAACATTTAATTGAAATTTCTTCTGCAGCCTTTAAAGAATGGTCATGGTTCTAATAACTGGTAAACAAGGGTGTGAATTTGCAGGTTTGCTAAACACCGTGGCTTATGAAAGGTTTAAAAATACCACCAAAAAATGAAGAGGGAAAAAAAAAGACCAGACTGTTCCATTTTTCCCCTTTCATTCCTGCTGTCAAACAGTAACAGAATCAATTTCAGATTCCAAGTTGTGCTTACATTCCTACAGGAAAATTGCAAAATAAAATATTAAATAAAACAAAAGGGCACTGCCTGACAAGGTCCAGACCTCAGTTGAGATATGAGTATACATTGATTTTATTTATTCCTATTTGAGCTACTGGCTGGCTAATAGTCCATTTGTCAGCTGAAAACAAAAGGCATTACTTTGGCAAGCTTCAGATGCTGGACAATTTCCAATCTCACACTATTTAAAGTCAGTATCTCCTAGGATACTTGTTAAATAAAGGATCCTTGTTTAACCTCTGCACAATGGATTGTCTACCTTCAGGCTGCATTTTCAATAAAACACCTGTTTCCTTCCACCAGCCACTCATTAATTAAATAACACGATACTACTCTGAATTAAATTTGTGATAAAAATATCCAATATTGGCAACAGTCTTGTACAGACAGGGACACAGATCCAAGAGAATCACTTCCCATATTTGCCCTCAGCAGCCTATATCCATACTCCATAAATCCACAGGAAGCTCTCATTTGGCCAACCCATTGTCTAGGAAGTGCCAATGGCTTTAAGATCTTCCATCAGAAAAAAACCCACAAAAGATTCACCCAAACGACCAAATTTTTAGACAACGATGAAGACAAAATCTTGTGTGGGAGAAAATTCAAACACAGACACTTGTAGGAAATACAACATTATCCTTCCCATGAAGAGAGGGCAATTCTGTTCAGAGATCTTTACCTTTGCTGATTTCCAGATCAACAGTGTACTCAATATTCTTGATCAGCTTCTGACATCCCCCGGTCTTCTCGTACACAAAGCGTTTGAGGTGCAAGACGAGAACGGGGGGCAGCTTTTCTAAGGTGAGCCTTCGACTGATCTCCACCTGACACACAAACCCAGAGGAAGAAAACCTGTCATTTTTTGTTACCTCCTCCAAATCCCTCCTTTCAATAAGGAGTAAGTATTTAATTTTAAATACACTAGCAGCAAACCCTCCAGATTTGATATTACTGCAGTATTAATTTATGATGAATGCTCGGTTGTGACTTAAAGCCCACTGGATCTTCAATCCTAACATTGTTTCAAAGGAGAACTCAGAATATTCAAAGAGAAAAGCATGAGTTATGACCACACTTTTCTCTACTAAATAGTGATTTTTATATAATTATAACCAAACAATCCACAAAATTTCTGCTTGGAAACCAGGAGCTGAGCTCAGAATTGCAGAACAAAAATGTTTTTCCTTCCTAGAAATGAAGACATAAAAATATTTCTCAAAATAACTGCTTAAGGTTTTTCTCCATTTTTTAATTGAGAAAAATCTCTTCATTGGTAACCATGAGCATATTATTTTTCAATACATGGCTTGATTCTGCTAGNTTTTTTAATTGAGAAAAATCTCTTTATTGGTAACCATGAGCATATTATGGCTTGATTCTGCTAAAACCTACATGTTGAATAGAAACTCCTAAGAAAAAGTAATCTCTTTCCAAGGTTCTACAGATAATATGTTCAGTGGTTTCACTACAATTTGAATACAAAAACATCTACTTCAATTTGAATTTCTTTTGGAAAAAAGATCTGGAAGACACTGTGGGTCCTTGTATTTCCATCCAAACTTTGAAATACCATGCAGCACCTAATTTGAATACTCATTTCTTCCAACCCAGCAGTGGGTTGTCAGTCAAAAACTTTAAATTATTTGCAGTAAAAGGCAAAAAAAAGAATGGCAGGCAAACCAAGATCTTTGTGGTAAATCATAATCAGCTTGCAAATGTTTCTTTCACATGGAAAACAACTGGAGAAATGTACGTTCTGAATACTCCAAGTAAACAAATTTCTGCTATTCATCTTGAGCTGTCAAGGGAAATGAACCATCCTTTCTTTATCTAATCCTGTTCTCACTTGGAGGATTTTGAAAACTACAGATATGAATGTCAGAGGGAACCCTGACAATTCCAGAGTTACCAACAGTGCACAGGGAATTCCCATGTGAGCAATCCCTGCACACCAGAGATGCCTTTACTACTGCCCACCACCCACAGGAAACAAGGCAAGGCCATAGTGAGGGAACTTGAATTATTATCCTCTATCACAAACTGCCAAATCAAAGGCATGCTCTTCCTCCTTTAAGTACTTTTCTGCTACAATTATTACTATTGTGCATTATTTGTAAAATCAAAAGGTATTTACTCTGAAGAGCTGCTCCTTTACTAACAGCATCTGGCAATCCCCAGGAACCAGTAAGTTATGATATTGAACATAATATTATGTATCTTTACCACAGTTCAGCCTGTTAATTTAGAATATTCTCCATTAAAATCCCCAATCAATTACTACATCAACTCACACCCCAGCTATTTACAGGCCTGGCTTTGTTGCAGAGCTGACATTTCACTGCTGCAGGACACTCTGCAAAGCTCTGCACCTCTTTTGTTCAAGTGTGTTCCAACAACTCTTTGGTAAGCCAGAGCTCCATGAAAACCCTTTTAAATTAAAAGGTTAGCACTTGGCTGTGAATAAGGGGTGAACAGAACACACCTCTTGCTTGGTTTTGGTGGTGTATCCCTGCACAGACTCTCTGGCCACCAAGCTTTCCAAGGCATCCTGTACGGTGCGGATCTTGTCCGACTGGATGTCCAGCTGCAGGGTGAAGAAGAGCTGCAGCGTGGCAGACTCCTTGGAACTCTGCTGGTAAACAACAGATCTGTGCACAAACAAAGAAATCAAAATGTAATCAAGTGTGGTTTTCAACCAGACAGAACCTTCAAGGAAGAATGAGTTATTTAAGTAAATCAATTTATAGCTCATTCGAGGCAACACATACAAATAGAAAGGTTAAACATCAGGTTTTAACAATCTACCCCATTTTAAAGGATTTTAATACCTGCTAAGAGTATTCTGAATGGGACTGTAACTTAATTGTTTTATTTTGCAAAGTTATTGGATAAGCATCCAAAGCTTAAAGAAAAAGACGGAAAATTCTGATAAGCATTTTAAAAAATTCACCTCCTGGCTCTTTTTGTTAGTTTAGTTTTCCAACAGCTCTTCACAAGAGCAAAGTGCCAGTGCTTGTCTGTATTCTACTGTAAAAATCACTGCTGATTGCAGATTCTCCAATAAAACAACACAATTTTTTCAGTCACTTCTCTTAAGACCGATTTCAGAGTGATTTTAAACCGTTTGCTTAAATCTTGCCATAGGAAATATCAACTTTGATTCATTGAGCACTGGCAGTTCATTTTCTTCATCTAGACTTTGTCCATGTATATAAACTATTATGTTATTGAAACCAGAATTGTAATTAACACAGCTCTGACCCATTTGGCCATGCTGGAATATTTCCAGGTCAGGTAGGAAATGTTAATGTTCAGGTTAATTTTAATGCTGAGGATAATCAAGAGCCCTTTTTACTCAGGCAAAGCACTGAAGCACCAACAGAAAGCCCGTGCAGCTTGATATTGGCAAATATAGGATATTACAGAGGGAAAATATATAATATTCCTCTAGAGGGAAGAGAATGCATGAAAAACAGCAGCACCTTTATTTTAAAAACCAGAAATTATATTGTAACACCTCTTCAGGACATTTTCTTCACAAGATATGCAGAAATTGATTTGAGCAAAAACCTTCACTGGGTTATGATTTTTCTTTAACAAAGTCCTTTATTAGAATAATTACAAATCTCAGCCGGACATGGGAAATAGCATCATTTTCAATGAAAAATTACTCAGGCACTGCAAGAATTCTCAGGAAATCTTTGTACTTTCCCACTTAAGCCTCATATTGCTAAGAAAGACTCCATAGGCTGGGGTTTTTTTAAGAATGCTGCCTAAATAGACATTTAATAGACTCAAGCCTCTCAAGGACAGAGTAAAAATCCCCAAGCCTGAAGTTTCCCCAGCCAAAGGATGCCAACTGGAATCATCTTTTCCTCACTGCTTTTCCCATTGGATTTTTCCAGTGTCTGATGCTCTCATTTAGTGGAATTCTACTGGCAGTTTTACATTCAGTCCTTCCCATTTCCACCCCCGAGGATGAAGCTTTCCAGCCTCCCATGGGATGCTGTTTCTGTGGTGAGTTGTGCCCTGGTGTGAAGGTTAAATAAAGTGGATGTGCTGCCAGCAGATGTTGGATTGGATCCTGTGGTTCTGCTGCTCAGTGCAAGTTTTTGCCTTTTTCCAGTATTACCTTTGCTTTTTATAATTTTCTGTGGACTTCTGCAGAAAACTGCCATCATCTCAGTATTTTTAATATAAAAACTGATGGAATCATGTCGAGATCTAAACAATTGTGACAAACTCTGGTAAATACACCTGGGGTATTAACACCACCCTGGGTATGTGAACCATCGATGCAGGACTCCATCAATATCTACAAACATCTGTCTGTCAAATTCTATGGAAAATATAATTTTATTTACCAGCTGTCTGGCTCAAAACCCAGAAGAATAAATAATTTCAGAGCATTTCTAAGGCAGAAGGCACTAGCCCACATTATTCACACTTCTAGACTCAATACCTGGCAACACAGAGAGTCAAACACCAGCAATTAAGTGTCTGTCTCCAATTTATAAATAATTCTTCAAGTCTAGCAGTTTTGTTTTGCTGTATGTTTTTAGCAAGTGTTTACTTTGCTTTCATTTTAAATTATACATCTCTCCAAACAAGTCAGGAGGCTTCCTTTCCAAAAAATGTTCTTTCAGATTCTACTTTCTGCCTTTGTCTGGTATCAGACCTGCATAAGTGATATCCCACATTCTTTTCATTCCAGTACCATCTTGTAGCAATTTACATTTTTCCAGACTTCTTTTGCCTTTAACATTTCTTTACTATTAAACAGAGCTTTCTCTGGGAAGCATGAAGGGTGTGAATAACCTAAAATTCACAATTTTATGTTTTAGTTCATTGTTTTACTGTCTTAACTCTGTAAATCTCATTCTTTCTCAGTATCCTTATTTATAACATGAGATGAGACTCCTCAGAGGTCCTAAAAATTAGGTAGCTCTAAAATGCTTTGCAATTCTTAGACAACATTCAAAGCATAAATATTCCACACTCTTTTTCCAGATGCAATTCTGGGCTTGGGATCTCAGCACATTTAAGACATTTAAAAAGATTCAGCCACTGCAAGTCAAGAACTTGTAGGAGAAAGCACTGTACCTTATGTGACCACCAAAAATATCAGTGATTGGAGTCTGGACAAAGTCAGCCTGGCGAGTGACCGAGGACTTGTTACGAGGTCCCACCTGCTCCCACTCATCCTCGCTGCCTTCCCCCTGCTCCTCCTGCTCCTCTTCCTTGGGAACACTCTGAGCCTCGGGCCCGTTGGACACCGCCACTTCTTCAAGTGACAAGGAAAAAAAACACATCGGGGTTTAGGACAGATAAAACATCCAGGCAGAGAAAGGATGAAAAAGGCAAAAAAGATAAAGGATGAAAAAGGTTTTTTGAAAGGCAAAAAACCCAATACGAAAGGCAAAAACCCCAGTACAGACGATCTTTTGAGGATAAAATGTTTTCATGCATCATAGTTTTAATTTTAAAAAGAGAGCAAGCATATTCCAGGTTTGCTCCCAGTGTGACACATCCATGTATTAACAGAAGGCAGCTCACTGATGACTGTATGTAAATAGCAAAGTTTGGTATATTTTTAGTAGTGAATTTATGGGGTAGAAAATTAGAAAGTCAAGTGTTATTCTGAAAACAGAATTATGCCATTATTAAATACAACTCCTTTTCTGCACAGGTATTTTATAGGGAACCCAAGGCTTAGCAAATATTTTCCCAGCCAGTGCCAAAGTCAGGAGGTTATAAACTGAACACAGCTAAGGAACAAAATATGGTACGACTTCATATCCTAAAAAATTTACCCTACTGAAGAGAAACTGGGTAACTGGTGATCTGAATTCTTACTTGGCTAAGGCTTGCAGGATTTTATTTGTAAAGGGGGTTCAAGCTAAAGCCTCTATAAACTAAACTGACATTTTACTCTGCATATAAATTCTGGCAACTCTTTCAAAGTAAATTCTGCTCCAACTTTGTGAGTAAGAATTTTCACATAATTCAGTATGTTGGCTTGTATTAGACAGATTTAAAAAGGATCTTAACAGCTGGTTTAAAGATCAGTGAAAAAGACACGGATGTATTTTTGAGCTCCCATGGAGAGTCAAAAACCACTGACACTGCAAGTGTTATCAATGACAAACAAGACTGAGCAACCAGAGTTAGCCCCAAATAATGCTTAGCTGGGCTCAGTAAAAATGTGTAATGTCGAATTTTGTTGTTTAGAAGAACGAGGGATGTGACTTACTGTCCTTCAGAGTATTGACAGAACCATGATGCCTTTCCAGAAACCTGGTAACTCTTCAGATCTTTCATAAACTGGGCAGAATGGACTTAATGTATTCAGATTTTAACAAAATATTATTTGCTTATGTCCCAGTCCTCTAAAACATGGCATTCTGACCCTATCTCAACATCTACTCCAAGCATTACTCTGTATTATGGGATCACCACACAAAAACCAGTACTTGAAATGAACTGTTTGCTATAAAAAAAAATCCACTAACTGTCATTATGTGGAGAGAGAAGTTTCTTGAGGCTTAGCATTTCTTCATGTAGTCCATTGAGGATAAATCCCAAGTATTCTTCAGCATCCTCTTGCCTGCCCTGAACAAAATATTTTTTTCAATTAATTCTATGACATTTTCATGGTTTCCTTTTAAAAGAAGGTTCATGATACTGAACAAATGCAGCTTTCTCCTATTAATGGAGCTAATTTAGCAACTACTCAGTCTAAAGCTATGTCAAATAAAGTTTAAATTTTATTATAAAACTAACTCTTTTTTTAACCAGTTAAAATCAAACTGTGCTAAGCAGTAAATACACACATCAGCTCCACAATGGCTACAAGAATTCTGCATTTTTCTCAATACAAATCCCATTTAACATGTTGGAAGTTGAAATTTTTTCCCCTCCATTTCTTTTACAACCACTGTTAAAAGCTGCTGTCAAGCCAAGGCCAAATCAAAGGATAGTTTGAATTATTATCTTTTCTTTATATTGAAATTAAACCTGAACAGATATTTTGAAGTTTCTGGACCTTCAGTCTTAGCTGAATTTGTCATAAAAATGAACAATGGCTCATTTCTTAAATGTAAATCAATTGTTAACTCCATTACAGAAAGAGATGTTCCATTCCAACAGTAATTTTTCCATTATTCTGACATATCAAACTGCCAAATCTGTAATTAACATTTTCCTGTAATTCAGGTCCCAAGACAGTCGAGCTTCATCACCATGAACTCTCAATGAGCTGATTTCAGTGGCATTTGAGCAGAGCCTGAGGCTTGGCTTTGCAGGGGTTTAAGGACTGTGACTGCCCTGCAATGCACTTCCACAAGTTGAGGATTTGAAGTCTCACCTTTTCTGACAGACTTGACTTTATAACCGTCAAGAGCCTGTAGATGTAGGTTGGTTCAAAGGCAGCCCCTGGTCGGATGTCTCTCACTATTTTATCACCTAAAGCTGCAAGGTGAAAGAGAATTCATGTAAGTCATAATAAATAAAAGGTTTTTTTACATTATACCTGAACAGTCTCTTCACACAGCACCAGTTTTGGAGTCCAGCACTTCTTTTACTAATGGTTTTATTGTAGTTTTGGGGTCTTGAGCTCAGAAGTTATAAGACACAACTCTTCTCTGTAAATATTTTTTAAAACAGACCATCTTTTATAAACCTACAGATAGTCAGGAAAAGTTCTAAGAAGATTAACAAGAATATCAACAGCCATCATAGAAGAACACTTTTAGTGCTATTTGCATTTTTGTATTTCTTTTGTACTCAAAGAACATGACCTTAAACCTTTTGTGTATTTGCAATTCTGACAGATGACTTTTGCTCACTGCAGAATAAAAACCCCAAGAATAGCCTGACAGAATGTTCCACCTAATGGCATTACAAGGCCCCAGGACCATACTTGAAAACTACACAAGGAAATGACCTACAAGTAAAATAAGTTGCATAAGCCAGTAAGATTTGTTTCACAGACAGAAACCACAGAAATGTCTGAACTGTTTAGAAATCACTGGAACCACCAGCTCCTCCTGATATTTCCTTATCGTGTTACATAAAGAAAAGTTTCAGGAATGTGCTTGTTTCTACAAGTTTGCAATACAACAGACTTGGTTTAAAATTAAGATTAGACACCTGAAACCTTTAAGATAATTTATTTGCATCAAAAAATATGCTATTCCTCACTACATAATCATCATTGAGCCTTCCAATATGTATTAGGAGAAATCAGACACATCTGAAGTTTTCCCACTGGAATCAGAAGCCAGGATAATATTCCTGCAGGCAATCTCCAACTGCTTAAGGGGCCTGTTATGGCCTCATTTTGTTCCAAATCAGTGAGTGTTCAGGATTTAGGGAGAAGAATTGAGCAATCTGATAAATAAACAGCTGGAAATAAGGAAGGAAGTGGAGGAATACACAGGGAGTAGGAATTGATTTTCTTACAAAGGACATGTTCTTAGAAGAAAGCATCTTCACAACTAAGTGAATCTTAAACAAGAACTGTTCCTATTGCACTTGCACACTTGGTCCACCAAAGAGAAGAGAAAAATCCAAGGTGCAACACTTCCCCCCACGCAGATCTTTACCCCAAAGGCTTCTCCCCATCATTTTCTGCTTTGTGCCCCTGTTCCCACTCACCTTGCTTTGCTTTAGGAGGTACAGGCATATTAGTGAACTCATTCATTAAACGAACACTGAAACAGAAGGGAAGCAACTGGACATGAGCAGCAATTTAAGACTTAGAACAAATAATAAAATTAGGTAATTGTCATTCTGATTGCCAAAACAAAATCAAAGACTATCACCACGAAACCTGGGTAAAATTCAGACAGAAAAATCCACCTGATCACTGCAGTGAAACCCAGGTGTTGGGCTGGTCCTTGCACCTCCCACAGTTCATTTTTGCACATTAAACACTACACAAAACTGATATTCCCAAGGCAAGAGGAATTATCTTCCTTGACAAGCCAAGCAATTGGAAAAACATCAAGTTCATTATAAAAGCATCACCCAAAAACACACAAAAAACTTCTGGATACATATCAACTTCTAACAATCACTGTTAGGTTTTTCTGAATGAGTTCAGTCAGATCCCAGACCTTTATTCCTTTTTTCCCAAGCTACTTACAAACTGTCTAGCATTGGTGTGGAGGTGCACGGCCTCTGCGATTTGGAATACATTGGAATGGACTTCATTAAGTGATACATTGGAGGGCAAGCAACCAAGGCTTGCAGGGTCTATACAGTGGCATTAAGGAAATATGAAGAAAAAGGCATCTGTGTATTAACCAAACATTCAACTATATGCAAAACTACACAAAAATCAGAGCTGCATTTTTATCAGGCAGGTCAATTCAAGAATTTAACTGGAAAAGTGGATGAAGCTTTATCACAACGTTAACCAATAATGTAAAGAAGTTATATTAAAAAAACCCCAAACCAGCATCTTGTAACATGCAGTGATTTCAGCGACATTTTAATCATGGCAAAAACTTTAATTAATGGGTAAGGAAACATTTCATCCAGGAGGAGAGGAAAAGAACTTTCATAGGAAAGACTTGAGAGAATTAACCATTTGAAAATTGGCAGGAAATAACCTGAAACACATTTTCTGACAAGAATGGAGGAAACCAGCTGAAACTTAAAGGTGCTGAGTCACTCCTGCAACCAAAGCACAACCTGCTGAGATGTGAGACAGGCTGCAAAGAGTTGGGAGCAACCTGGAAAACTCCAGAGTATGCTGGAAGAATAATACTCTGAACATATCACAACTTGGTGAGAGCAGTGAACAGAGGAAAAACACTAGAAAACTGCAGGGAAAGGGAAATGACAAAATCAGGGATCAATCTCAACAGCTGAAGAGAGATTAATTTGATCCCCACCGTGTGCAAAAAGTAATAAATTTCAGTGTAAAACTTCCAGATTGAAAAAATGGGAGCTAAGATGTATAGTGTATACAACCGAGTGAGTGCAGAACTGGTTATATATGATAAAAGCTTTCTTTAGAGCACAGTCATTGGCCTAGAAATACTTTATTAGGATATGCCATGATCACTCTTGGAATTGATATTAACATTTTTCACTAGCAGTACCAGCACTAGAAGTATCCCAAGTGTCACTTGCAGTCAGCCTTGCTGACATGGGAAATCATTTTTCTTAATTATGAATATTTTTATTAATATCATAATATAGCATGGAGGGAAGGTGCTTTCTGTTCCTCAGGATAAAAATTATTTTTGCAGGGGAATACAATTCAATTCATTAAAAGCAAGCCCATCTTCCATATATAAGATTGTAGTAGGATTAATTTAAATTAAATGCTGCTTTACACAGATGTGACAGTGATAACCTGCTCAGCACAAACCCAAATGATCCACTTAAACTAAAAAAGGAAGCCCAAGTGTCAGAACAGCTACTTCAAGTGCAAAAGACAAATAACCATTTCAATGGATGCACAGAGTTACAGGGAAACACTGCTAGAAATCACCAGGGTTTCAGTCAGGGAAAGTTACAGTTCTGAAATATTTTGACACAGGTAACAAACAGGGTTGCAGGGGAACCCTGCACGCCAGGTTCAATGATCCAAAATCCCCCCGGATTTCTGGCTGCTACACTTCAACATTTTAACCACAGGAGCAGGATCTGGGAAAACAAAACACTTTTATAAAATACTTACCAGAACAATCCAGAAAAACTCTGACAGATATAATATAAAAATATCAACTTAAGAGCATTAGTTTTTTCCCAGGGAAGGATACAGCATTGATGTAGCACCAGTTTCCTTTGTTGATCAGCCCTCGGGGTTGCAAAGACACTGGTTTATGTATTAGTCTTACATTTTCCAGTATTTCTGCAGAAGGAGAAACAGTAAATTGAGCATCAACAAGACTCTCGTGGTCATTAAACAAATATCTGCTGCAGCATTACACAGTAATTCAAAGCAATGAATAAGATTCCCAGAAACTTCAGCAAATGATTTCCACTCCATTTAACCACTGCTCACATTCCAAATCAGACGTTTTTCCTCTTCCGAAGACATCCCGGGATTCGGATCAGGAGACGCTGATACAAACCCGATCGCTGTCATTCCAAAACAAGACCTATTGATTTGGATGTTTGTCTTCCTAAACCCAGGTATTTTATTTATATTGCCACATAGGTACAGACACAGATGTAAAACGCCATTAGCTGGAATCACTTGTCATCAGTTTTATGTAGTATTTCCCATATTCTTCTGCTTTGAAGAGGGATGAAACCAACATAGCAGTCTCGGTTTAGAAGTTTCACCATCCACTATCTTACAACAAAATCATCTCAGGGCAAACACACAGACAGATGTTCCCCTGATCTTCAGAACAGGCTGTTTTATTTAACACTTCCCAAATCCATGAGACAACAGCCTTACATAACGTAATTCCTACTCCTTCCTGCTTTCAAAACTTTCAGCAATGGCCCAAGTTTAAAACTTAGAAACCACTGCACATTAGTCTGTCCCAGTTATGAAACCAAGAACAACAAAGGCAGCTTTTCCAGGAATCCTGACCTGTTATTTAGGTACCTAAATAAGAACTGTTTAAAGAAAATACTGGAGCTCATACACTTTGAGCTTGCAAAATAAGGTGTATATAAGACAAAATACAAATTGCAAGTAAATATAGCAATTGTGTACCAGTGGGGTTATTTATTTTATAATAAATATGAGAGGCTCTAAAGCTCTCATCTGCTATAGACTTAAAGAATTTGAGCTGTTCACTACAGGACAACAAAGACAAAATAACATGATATAGGTACAAAAGCAGAGGTACAAAGCTGTAACTAAGCAGAGAAGGCGGCAGAACTGCAAACAAAATCCACATCCTTCTATTGCCAAGCTATCTCGCTGTCTATAAGACTGTATTTCCTCCAGATAACATCAGTTCAAAGCAAACAAAATTGACCAAAAAAAACAAGCTTGACTCAGTTGTCTATTACATAAAGAATATGCCACCTGAAAGAGCAGACAGCAAAGAAATGTAAAATAGAAGATGATGCAGCACAGATGCAGAATAAGATTCTTTTCTATTGAGGGCTAAAATATGTTATTGAGCTACTGCTAGAGTACTTCAGAATGTAATTAGAGCAGCAACATTTGAACTGTCTTCACACTCCATATTTCTGTTAACGTAACTCACTATTGTTGAAAATAAAGATAAAAGTAATGGAAAAAGTTTCTATTTTTTTTATCTATCACTAACTTTTTACATTAACTTTCTTCTTCCCCATTTTTGCATCATGCTAAATAAAGATATTAAGAAGTACTTTAGCATCCTCTTGTGGTCACAAAGCTGCTTTTTGAACAGGCTCCAGTGCAATTCCTGGGAGTTTTGGTTCTTTTAACAAAGACTTGGGTTTGTGTACAGCAATTACATTCAACAGCACATTGCCAGCTTACATCTAACACACATGTAATAAAAGAACTTTTATAAGTGTATAAGAAGAAAAATACAACTGTGAGAAAATCTTAAAATTCCAAAACCTGTTGGAAAGCTCATATCATCACCTAGAAAACTCATTTCTTTTGGAGGGTACTGATTTGTGAAAAGAGGAAATGTTACAGATATTTCGGTTGGTAAACAGAAAGCATTTTGCTGAAGTTCATTCACTGGGTTTTGTTATTACAATTACCTTTCAATTTTTTTTTTTACAAGGTGATTTCCTAAACACAGGAAGTCCAGAGCTTAATGAAAGAGAAGCCCCGTGGATGTGGTGTTCATGCTGAAGAGGTAAGGGGGGGTTACAAGTTAGGAACTGAGCACTTGGCTTAAGGCCCTGATTTAGAGAATATTGTCTCTGTCACTCTGATCTTTCCTCAAATCTGGACAATGATTAAAAAATCCCAGGACAACACTGCTGGATGACCCTGAATAAAAACATTTCTGTAAGAAGGCAGTTTGAATGTACAAAAGGCTGCATGTCTGAAGTTTATAAAACCCTCCAGACCCTGGATGTCTCCACAACTCCTTGCTCTAGCATTTATCTACCTTTACAACGAGAAGAGAATCTTCTACTGTATAACACCGAAACAGCTTTTTTACAATCTGAATTAATTTCATTTTATCACTAGTCCTGGCAGAACTATAAATCATCATCTTCTTTATGACTTTGTTTTGTAAATTTGGATTTACAACCACGGTCACATCAACACTATAATCCCAGACAAATTAACTCTGAATTTTCCATGTTTGCCCACATGGTTTTTAAATCTGATTTCCATGTTTGCTGCTGCACTATGAAATTTTCCTTCAGAAAATTCGGAAGATTGCCCAGAGACTGCCACTGCATCAAGTCCTCAATAGCAACAGCAGAATTAGTTATTTTCCATGTTTTCCATGTAAATTGCTATTAACACACACGGGGGAAAGAAAACTCCGTCCTCTTCAGCTGTACTAAAGACACTCATCAATTCCCTAGAACTTCCAGATCCTTTTCTCTAATACTTCTACCATTAGTTCTTCTCATTGTACTTGCATTTGGTTTCTGTTCTGGTGCCTTCCATACTTGCATTTATTGGATTCCCTTCCTTCTAATTTAAAATTATTCTGGATTTAGTCAGATCTTAAAGTTTCTGTTCTTCAATTCATCTGAAATCCTGCCTGCTGTAAACAGATTTTATGGGCAGAGTTACCCCATCATCCACAGCGAAAACACTGCAAGAGAACACGATTCAGAAAATTGTTTTAGATTCTCTCACTGCAATTTTTCCAAAGATCACCAAGAACAGTTAAAATACTACTCAGAGAATTGATATTTTTCCAATCACTTATTTCCATAGCTGATTCCCAACATTATATAGGCATTGTTAGTAATCAGGTTATAATCGTAGGGGACCAACTATGAAATGTGGCAAGTAAAGCCTTGAAGATCCTTATTTTTTACCACTATCATTTATAACCTTATTATCCCTTAGATATTAATCATTAAAATGTTTGTCCTAGCATGTAAATTAGGCTGTGGTGCATAATTACTGCCCTTGTGCCTTTCTAAACATGCAGGTGCAGCACCTGCACAGCAGGTACATCTTGGACACTTGCTAAATCGACCTCTTCAGTATTTGTTTCTTGTCAAGATTAACATGAAATTTCTCTGTTCTATTTATTTTCTAGTCCTGATCATCTCTTTATCTTGTGTAGCTTCTGCCTTTGAGGCTCAAGGAATCACAGATCTCTGCAGGCTGAATTAAGTAGCATTAAATTATCGTCAGGGTGCCTGTGAATCATCAACCTCCCTTGTAATAACTGCTGAAATTGAAGTACAAACCAACAATTTGTCCCTGGAAAAGCAACTTCTCTTCTTGTGTGCTGAGCACCTGCTCTAAATAAAAACTGTGCAGAAGGACCTCGGCACTCCAACACTGGGTTGTGTGTTAATTTGATTTGTTAATTTTGCCTGTTAACACAAGATACTTCAGGTGTAGAATTTACCTGTGTCCAGCACCCTATGGCACTGGTGGTCAAAAATTCAGTCCCACTGGCATGAACTGAGGCTGCTGAATTCCCAGCTAATCCAACAGGAAGATCTCAACTCAGCCAAAGGGAAAACACCTGACAAACACACAGATCCTCACACAGTGATGATCACTGAGGCAGGAGATTTGAAATTAAATATATACAGAACAGAGCAAATGATCTGCCTGGAAATCATGAATTGAAATTCTTGTAACACATTTTTGAGTCTGGGTGGATGAACAAAGCACTCAGGTAACTGTTTTCCAAACAGGGCAGAGAACACTCAAGTATATATAAAGAAAATAAAGAAAAACACCTTTTTCCACAGAGCAAGGCACTGATCACATGATATTCAGATCTTCAAGTAAACATTTTACAGCAAAATCAGCAACATCTGAATTACAGGAATTACGGCAGTAACTCCTACCTAAATCAGCTACAATGAGCAGATGAATTCCTTTTATCTATACTCAGATTATTCCTCTGCCCCAACAGCAAGCTAATAGTGAAGGTGCAGAAGAAAACTGGATTAAAAGTAACATTTGTGTTTTACTACACTGAAGACAAAACAAAAAGCTCTGCTCCCACCTGGTGGCAAAAAATAGTACAGGAACAGTGAAATACTAGAAAGTTAACTTACAGCTGGAACAACTTGGACAAGATAAAAAACCTTTTCCATTTATGGCAAGCAATCCTAGCTTTATGATGGTCACAAAATAGTTTTAAGTTAAAAATCATTACCAAATAATACCTTGAGATTTTAAGACATTCTCCATATGGGTTGATACAGGCTGTAATCACCTGCTTTTATATATATATATATTTTTCTTTTTTTTCAATACAGTGTTTGTGACACCTAAGTGGAAAATACACTGAAATATAAATTATTCTGACAGCTTTTCTCTTAACAGACAATTCTGAGTAATGAAATCATTGCTGAGCAAGGAGGGGAGGAGAGGCAGCACACAATTCTGGGGACTCTGAACATCATCTCCAGGTCAGCTTCTGTTCAGAGTGGAAATCTGACTTGAAGCTGTCACATTCTGAACAGCACTGAACCTGTAAATTAGCTTGTAGCATAAACAGCAGGACCCTGCACAAAGCCTTCTCACACATGGACCACTTCACAGATTTAAAATAATTACTTTGGCTCCAACACTTGTGAGTCAGTGACATAAAATGCACCCAAGCTGGGAGAACTTCACAATTTCTGCCTCAATCTGCACAACCAACCTCCTGCAGTTTCTAGCATTACCTGTTAGGATCACAAATACGACAGGACCAAGAATCAAAGCTTTTGTATCACTTATTCCCTGTCCTGATGTCCCCTCTGGACAGCTCCTTACGGTTATTCTTGAACTGGGAACAGGTGGCATTGGTTATGGATAAAGCAATAACGTTTATAATGGTTAAATTGGAAGGACACCCCCCCCAAAAAGCATATTAGTAAATACGACATTTCATGAATTGAAATTTCTGAAACAAGATCCATGTAGCCATTACACTTCAACTGCTGTTTAGTGCCCATGAATTTCAGCTACTTTGGCATAAATACAGAAATAATCTTCTTGTAATGGAATACACTACAAAATTGTAATGTAATAACTGGATAATTTAACACACCATCTTCTGTATAAACCTAACATATTCTCCTTTTTGTAACAGCACACAGCCTATTTGAAACCACAGATCACTTCCACAGACTGTTTGACAAGTTGTTTGACAAGCAGAAATAGCTTCCCTCTATCTGGGATAATGACATGGCAATGCCTGGTTGGAATGTTTACTCAGGGGGATACAAACTGGCTTATTCAAATGACATCCTTCATGCAGTGTTTGAACAGTCAGCTCATTACCAGAGGAATGTTCTCTATCAATATTGCACCCTCCTGTTTACAAGCAGAGTTAATACCCTTCCAGTGTAACATCCACTCGTGTGTATTAACTATACCTGCAATCTTTATGGCTACGGGATCCTCTGAAACTGGAACAGGCCCCTCTTTGACTTCAACCTGTTTTTCAGGGACCAGAGGAGATGTGGCAGGAGGGGTATACTTAGTCTCAACATAGACCACAGATGTGGAAGCAGAGGGCTTGGAATTGTGAAAAAGACTAGCCCACGATTTTGCAGGCTGATTAACAGGGACTGATCCTGCAAGCGGGACCGTTGCCTCAGTAGTAGGTGAAGCTTCCTCAGGCTTAGCTTGGTCTGAGTCAGTGCTTTCCACAGTGTGCAATTCTACCCCATTGGCAGCTGTGTCCTCCCCAGAGGATTCAAGTGTTTGTCCATTAGTAACGCCCAGAGTTTCAGTAGTATCAGTACCAGCATAAGCCTGTACAACAGCTGTCCTTAGGGGGCAATCTCTGACGGCCTCCGAGGGGAGGCACAACTGTTCAGAGTGAGCAAGGCGGCATACCTCGGGCTGCCCGGCAGTCCTGCCGGCGGCTGCGGCGCCGGGCTCGGCGCACGCAGCTCCGGCCAGGAAGTCCACGGAGCTGGCGGGGCTGCTGCAAGTCCTGGGCGTGGCCAGCGAGGGGAGGTCTCCTGCCAGCTCCGCGTCCTCCGCGCTCAGGCTGTTGAGTCCCGCGGCCGTGGCGTGGCCGTTCACCAGCGCCTCCGGGGCAGCCACGCCGTCAGGGACATCTTCCAAGTAACTGTAGTATCCAGGGGGTCTTTTCTTCTTCTTTTTCCGCTCCCTCTGCCCGAGGCCTCCAGCCAAGCCGTCGTTTTCAGCGTTGGAGCCGCTGTCCAGAGCCAGGCTGGGGTCACTGAACTGGCAGTCAATGGAGTTGTAGTTTGTGTCGCTGAGAGCATCTTCTGGGGTTTTCTGAGCAGGTGCACAGCTGAGAATGAATTCTGGAGCCTGAGGATTCAGAGTACTCGAAATACTGTAGTCGGTGTTATTTAGGACAGATGACTGAGTCTCGATAACTTCATTAACACCAAATTCAATTCTCTGATACTCTTCCCCTGGACAAGAGAAAGCAAATCTCAGTTAGAGAACCACATCGAATCAAAAAGCTACAAAAGCAAGAAAAACACTCTCCTATTTTCCTGTAACTCAGAAAACAAAGTACACTCCCCCAAACAAAAGCAATTCTCATTCTCAACCACAACTGTTTTCAAAAGATCATTTTCTTAAAGACAGCAGAGCATGATTCAGGTTTTCTTAGAGTTATGTGATTTCCAAATCACTGCACAGCTCCTGCACATAACCCCTATTAAATTCACCTCTTGAGAAAAACTATTGAAGACCAATGTCTATAGGAATAATCTGCATTAAATTAATTACTGGATAATTGCCTATAAAATATACTGTAATATTTAATTCCATGCTTTTTTCAAGCCAGTCTGTTCAACTAACAATCACAAAATCCAAGCCTTTGCCTTTTTAACTTTCCTATATGTGAGCTTTGCTTTTTGAGAGGCTGAGTTTGGTTTTCCTGGTGTGATTTACTATAAATCTTAATAACTGAAAAATATATGTATTAATTGCATGGAACACTACAATTAAAGCTTTTGAGCCTCCAGGCTCATTTATAACTTCTTTAATTTTATCACAATTTATTACTATGTGAGACCAATGAGATATATGAGTCCAGGATTTTATGACACAAAATACAACACATTCCTCAATAGAAATCAGTATTCAACTTGTACATAGGTGTTGTACTGAAAACTTATGAACAGGTTTGTTTTATTGATTTATTTATTTGCCCTGGAACTAAAGAAATACTAAGAAATATTCTCATGGCAGGCTGCAGTATCACAAAATATTTTCAGTCATCAAGTTTTTCAATTTCCTGGAATTTATTTATTGTTATAATGTATGTGTGCTAACTGGGAACACTGACTACTTCAGCTACAACTATTTCTGTAACTATCAAGTGAAGATATAAAATTAATGAAACAGTTTCAGGAATTTTGAAGGTAAGCTAACATTTTAAAACTCTGCAGGTGTTTATGATATGTATGTTACTGTTTCAATGACATTACATTTTAATATTTTGTGTTTCCTCAACGACAGGGGCTAAAACATTTCCAATTTTTAAGACTTACTACAGAACTAAACAACACTAGATATTAATTCCAAAGGAATTCAGTGGATACAGCACTAAACTTTTAAGATTTTGCACAACTTACATTATGCATGACATGTCGACAAATACTTATTTTCAAGTACACCACAGACTCATTAAAAATAGGTGGACTTTTTTTTAAACACAACAAAAAGCAACCAACAATTCCCAGAAAAGAATTTATTCACACACCTAAGGAAACAATCCTATGAGAAAACAATCTAGTAGGAAAAATTCTGATATATGACTGTTAATATAAAAGTTCTGCAATTCCGAATATTTTCTAGAAAAATCTGCTAACAAGTATTTTAGCTTTAAAAAATGTGAAAGTAACAAGAATCTGCATTTTTTACTATCAAATAAAGAGCAACAAACATTCAATGTGTGTTGAGGTCTGACTTATCCATGCAATACCAACATATTATGATTCAATGAACAAATTATAAAGATGTTAATTGCTTTTCTACTTTGATCTATTAACCTGACTGAATGAAAAGCAAACACGTCAATATCAACTTCAATCTTGCTGCCAGTCAGACTAAAGGAGACTTTTTAAAAATTAAGAAAGGGTAAAAACTCCACACACATCTGGTTTCCCTAAATCATCTTAGGAAGAGAGTGAATTTCAAATTTCTAGTTTTACTCCCTCTGCCTGTGAGAAAGCTTTTTTAACACCCTGTCTGCCATTCACCAGTGAATTTCTGCAATCACTGACAAGCCATCACCACCCAGAAGAGAGGGCTGAAGTTCCTTTTTTAAAAAATCAGCAGCCTGGAGCCAGGGAGGGGGGAAGCTGTGCCTGATGTGCACTGGAGAGGGAAGGGCTGGGAGAGCTCAGGCAGAGCTTCAGCCACTGCTTCATTTGCATGCAAATGTGAAGTTTTGGGGGCTTTAAGGGATATAAATCCACAAGAAAATGATTCCTCATTAGTTCACCTGTTTGTGGAATGACTCCTCAGCTCAGGCATGAACCAAGAGCTGGTTCTTTCCACCCTTTGTTACAACAGCACAAAGCACAGGCCACAATCGGTAACACCCAATATTCCTCCGACCTTGATACAAATGAATCACTGAGCACATTTCAAGTCCCTACCAGTTCAAATAATCCAGGACTACTTCTTTTCTAAAATCCAAGTTAAAAAAAAAAAGAATAGTAATTGGTTCAAAACAAAGAATGTGGTTTCCCTCCATGGGTGAGCCCAAGGTAAAAGTTATCACCTCTGTACCCCTGTCCTGCTCCTCTCTCCCCAGCAAGCTCTCAGCACTTGTGTGACCCAAAGCTAACCTGGCAAAGAACATCATCTCAGGGAGCATTTTCTTCGGGTTTTGGTGAATTTATCAGTTTATTGTGCACTAAACAATCACAAGAGCCCACTCAGGGCTAGTGGGGAGCAGAAAACAGAACACATCTCTTACAGTTATGGCACAATGAACATCATAGGCTGAAACCTTGCCAAGAGCACAACTGATATTGTGGCATTTAACACACAAATTAGGAAGTTACAGTTGAGCAATTAATTAATCTTTGCACCTTACAGCAGGATTAGAATACTAAATACCAGTAGCTACTGTACAGTTAGTCTGTGGAATGACTGGCAGAAGCTCATTTGCTACAAGATTGTGTCAAGTTCATTTGAGAAAAACAGGAGGTAATTTTTTTTTCTTATTTGTTTTGACTTTCCACTTTGCTTCAGGGCATCTTTGTTTCAATCTAGTTCACAGCTCTATTTCTGAATGGACTGAAACAGATCTCTGTGCCATGAACAACATGGCACACATATTGAAACAAGCACCAACAGATGCTCCAAAGACAGTCTATGTACAACCCCAAAATCTGTAAATGCACAGTACTAATTAGTGTGAACAGAGTTCTGCATATAAGAGCTTAAGCCATGATTTGATTATTCCTAGTAGATATTAACAGATATTCTGATTCTGTAATAAACACTGAAGATAAGTATAGAAAAAAATGAAGGCTATGGGGAATGGTAACATGGTAAGTGTGTGGCATCATGTAGAAATACAAATATTCTGTATAACCAAGCATTCCAGTTTAGTTTGCACAGCTCCCTATGCAGCCATCACAGTGATAAGGTGCATGCACAGTACAGTGCAAGCTTGTTAAAGACATTTTTCAAGCAAAACCTCATTTGCTGTCATTACCTAAGCTCAGGGCTGGGAGGGGTTCTCTCAAGGTCTAGGAATGATCTGAAAGACATTTGTACAAACCATCTTTCTGTATGGCTTGTGAACATTAAAATCTCAGTCTGAAAGAACAAGACTTAAATCCAGTTAGACAAAGCAATGTAGGACTGGATGCCCCTGTCACCAAGAGACAATTCACACCATATGGTCTTTTCAAAGAACCTTTCTAACTCCTATTTAAGACTACTCAGGGTCCTAAAACTGGTCCTGTAGTAAATAAAACTCCTGAATTGTCAGAAGTGCTGCCGATCTGCTCTCAAATGAGACCTGTGGTCTTTCTTTCTGACTGCATATGTTGTTTACCTTTAAAAGGAAGGCCAAGGTCTCTAAGCACAATGATCAGGTGTTCTTAAACACTAATGTGTAGTTTGGTCCTCTTTTGAGCACTTTTGAGGAATGTTCAGTCAGATACTTCCATGATTTTCTAAGGAGTCATTTTCATATATATCAAAGTCTCAGCTTGCTTGCTGTCCTCTGGTTCAGGGAGGGAACCAAAAACTAATTTACCTGCTGCTTAAAATACTGTGGAAGTTTGGTTAAAACAACTAGAGTGAGGATCCCAAGGCAGCTCCTACCTACCCACTTCTTGCAACTCTGAAGTAAGGTCAGGCTGTAAGAGGTATGGGTTGAGGCAGAGGAGACCTGGGAGTGTTACAGCTTTAAAAGGGGAACTCTGTAATTTATTTAAGTCACACTTCCATCAAGAGATAAAAAAAACAAACCAGGATTCTCCAGAAAAATAGCCAAGCCAGGCAGAAACAAGAGTCAAAGGGAGCACAGAACAGAGCACTGCTTGCAGAGCAGTCTTGCTGGAACTGTTAGAAAATACTCATGCTATGGCTTTTCAGCCCCCCTCATTTTCACAGCCACATCCTACAGTGTTTCCACAGGACTCTGTGTGGTAGCACAGGGAAGGAGGAATAAGATACCCACTGTAATTAGCTGAAGTTCAATGCAGGATTTTCAAAACCTCTCACAGATGTCATTCAGTAAAGTTTAAAAAACCAACCTGCCTAGTAGATGCCTGTGTAGGTGCTGAGCAAGTTCTAACGCTTATATTTAAAGAGAGGTTACCGTAAATCTCAGGAAAGTGTCACAACCTTGAAGTTTAAAAAAAAAAAATCTTGATTTCTTACCATCATGAAACTTACCTGTGGATTTAATACCACATGAAACTGTTTCATTGTATGGGGGGAGCTGTACAAAAAAGAAATGAAACTTATTTAAAGGCAAAGCAAATCTATGAACATTTCATATCAGTTTCATATGAAACATCCGAATCCTTTAAAAATAACATCATCATTGAGATTTGATTTTCGGAGAGGATGCCTTGAACTCATGCTTCTATATTTATCAAATCCCACACTGCAGCTTCAGGCGTCCTTGCAGATTACCACAAATACTGAAAGATAAAGATTATCTTGGTTACACACTACAGGCTCACCAACTTCTCAAGCAATTCACCTCCCAGCATCAGCATCTTTCTTCATCAACTCTTTTTATGATGAGAAACCTACCCTTTTTTTAGACAAAAGATGAAGATCAAACTGGGAGAGGATGAAACAAACTTTTGCACAGCCAACAATCAGACCTAAACCTTTTGACTCTCAACTTGCTCCAGTGTGGCCCTTGAAATGTTTCAGCCAAGGTGGATTCTTGAACACATTGATCAGTCTAACCATAATATACCCACAGCACAGGGTTTGTAAACACATCTATATAAACACTGGCATCATTTTATGGACTCAGGGTTGACAGAAGCCCTGCTATGGTGTAACCACAGGTGGGCAATTTCTAACCCCCCTCACCTGCCCCTAAACCTCCTGAGCAGCTGAAAGCTTCTCCTGTGCCTGCAGAACTGGCAGCCACTGCCACGCTGCATTCCAGCAGCTCCTGGAGAATGTGGAACTGGTTCTGTAGTGGGAGATACAACACTGAGGGGACAGTGCAGCTTTACAGTGCTATTCAAAATAGTAACTCCAATGGTGTAACAAAGAAAAGATTGCTTTATTGGAATTTTCAATTCCCTAAAGCTACAGATCCTTACATATTGCCTTTTTCATGCACTGCAGACACCAGTGCATCAGAAACGGCAAGAAAAACATTCCTGAAATTCCACTGCAAAAGTATATTAAAAACCCACATGCTGTAAATTCACTGATGAACCTCAATATATCTTAATATATCATCTTTTCAAGTCAAAAATGAGAATCAGTGGGTCATGCTCTGTATTACTTTTAAACACAGGTTCAATGTAATTTTAGTTACAGCTAAAATTTACTCTAAATGTCTGTAACAAATAGTTTATAATAAACCTTGCAATTTTTGTTTTTATCCAAAGCAAAGACCTTCAGAGAAGAGAAAATTTTTTTAAAAAGTAGTCAGCCTCTTGGTCCCCAACATACCTGATTAATCAGCAGTACTTTTGCAAAGCTGACTTGTTCCAGACAGCTGGGTCATGTGAACCATCCCAGCCAACAGGCATGAGACAGAACATGTGCCAAAAATGTCACATGTAAAAGGGACATTTTAGACAACAGAATCACTAGGCTGGACGAGACCTTCAAGATCATCAAGTCCAACCCATGCCCTGACACCTCAACTAAACCAGGGCACCGAATGCCATATCCAGTCTTTCCTTAAACACATCCAGGGATGGTGACTCCACCACCTTTCCGGGCAGACAATTCCAGTACTTTATCACCCTTCCTGTAAAAAACTTCCCTAATATCCAACCTGTACTTCCCGTTAGCTTTAACTACTCCCTTGCCAGAGTCTCCCTTGGGTCTGTGGTTAAGGGACCTCATAGGGACAGCAGCACATGTGGGGACTGTCCCCAACAGGATGTGTGTCAAACATCACTGCAGCATTATCATCTCTGGCTCGTCCTTCTTGAATTTCACCCTGCCTTTTTCAGACCAATTTTACACCAATTAGTGTAAAACTAATAAGCATCATTTTTATTTCATCATCCAGGTAATTAAAACATTGAACTGAACCAGATCAAGGACAAACCTAAGGAACATCATTCAACAGCTCTTTATTTTGACAGCTAACCAGTAAGTGGTACACTGAGAAAATGAAGCCACACTGGTTCTTGTGCTGCAGGTTCATACTTTGAGAACAGCTTTACAGAAGTCAAGATATGACATTTTCATCATCCCCAAACTTAGAGTTAGAACAGCTGATGGGGACACTTCAGGTGACACTACATGGGATGAAAATGTCCCACTGCTGTGACTGCATTTACGGTGGGAGAACAGCAGGATCACAGCTAACAGGTATTACCTAGAGATCTCTTCTGCATCCCATGGACCAGACACACAGCTCTCCCTCCCAAAAAGCAGAAATGCTCTTTTTCCTTTCTGAACTTCCCTCACTACCCACCCCACCCCATTCCCTTTGTGCCCTTTCATTGTTCAGCAGCTTATTACACTAATTATCCTTGGAAAATTAAGCTACAGGAAACGAAGTCACATTAACAATGGTTTGTAAACTGTGGCAAAAGGATTTCCCCATCTACAGCTTGAGTGTTCGTTTCCTTTATGTTGAGAGGGCAGGATGGAAGCATGACTGAAATGTCTGAATGGAAATGTCTGGAGGAAATACATGGAAAGTGACCCAGAGGAAAATTTTTTTTCAAGTCTGGAGATGAAGACAATGGGATAAAACTCTTCCCTATGAAGGAAAATGGTTTCCTCATTCTCTACCAAGAACTACAGAGAATAAGAGCCTACAATACTATGTCAGTATGTAATGAACTCCAACACACAAAGACAACTGTTCCCACTCTGTGGTTCTCTCTGTCACTAATTAGTTCATTATTGATGCACTTCTCAGACCTCACACACAGCTTTCCCTGTGAGCACAGCTCTGAGGGTCAGCACTGCTCCCCCTAGCCAAAAATACTAACAATCCCTGTGCTTCAAAAGGCTCCCAAGACTCAGAAGCCCACCATACTACCAAGAACTCTGCTGGGAAAGTTCTCAGTACCCACCCCTTTAAAAAAGCCACCAAAGCTGAGGTACAGGGCTGGAAAATTCACTGTCAACATCCCACCACCACTGTCAGCTAGTCCAGCTCTGAAAGATGACAAACAGAAGGTGGACTCATTAATTTATGTCTAAAAATTGACTTAGTATCCACATACATGGAAAGAAGACTACTGAATACAATTTTCAGTTTGTAAATTAGCAAGCCAAGTGAATGATAAATATTGGTATTGTTGTATTTCAAGTTCACACAAAGAGATGGAGCTTTCAAATGTTATTTCTAAAACAAGTTTAAAGTAGATCTTACCTCAACAGAGCATCGTGGAGTCACAAAGAACTGATTAAATTCATCAGGGCTGAACTCCCCAAAAATATACTAAAAATAAAAGAGAAGGATCTTTGTTAAAGAACTATTTATATTCAATGCAATTAATAAATTCATATTAAAACCAATTAAGATACTAGAATTCAAAAAGACACATGTGCTGGGAGTCAGAAACTCTATCCTGCATCCCAACTCCCATCTTGGTTCCTTCCTACATCTTTAGCAAAGAACTTTAAGCTTGGAAACTGTACACAAAACATTTTCCTTCAAATTCCCACTGGAGGTGATCACAAAGTGCTCCTCATCCTGTGACCAGTTTAAAAGCATCCTGTGGGGTGAGGAGTTGCATCAGTTCATAAAAGCTCCAGGCAAAGGCTGGTTTGCCTTCTAAACCCACCCCTCAGAAAGGGAAAAAAAAACAAACCAAGAATTACTTCTCCAGAGTTCTGCTAAGCTGAGGAGTTACACAAGACTAAGTGTACCTGAGGACACAAAGAACTGAAACTGCTCAGATGTAGGGAAATAGACAAAAATCATCAATTCTGTTATTCCTGTGCCTGAAACTCTCCATAACAAATCCAAGATAAAACATCTTCCCCCAACATTACCTTCCTGCAGCTTTTCAGATATTTTGCATCTAGATGCTCTCTGAGAAAAAAGCACCTAACAAGACCATAAAGAAAACTACACTAAAATGAGAAATTTACAGAAAACAAAAGATTACCAATGAAAAGGCCTGAGCTGCTGGCCTTAAACAGCACCTGGAAGTTTCTAGAAACTTCCACCTCCAGCTGTAATTGACTGAATAGCATCCAAACATTCAGGACAGAGATATTAGGACAGAAAGAAGTTAAACAAGAAGCTGAATAAACTGACAAAATAGACAAAGAGAACTGAAAAACACCATTCTTGGCATGTGGATAAAAGCAGGTCAGTCTGGCCCAGTACATCACAGCCCCCACTCCCATTTATCTCCCTGTTCTCCCAGGGTCATTCTGGACAATTCTTTGCTCTCCTCCACCCTCCCACCAGAAAAGCTTTTTCAGCAGTGTCGAGTTTTGCTCGTGGTAAATCCTTAGCTTGGCTGTATGGAGACACAACAAACCAGAGTGGGAGTTGAGCCAGAGAAAAGAATTCCTAAAATCTGGGAAATCATCTCTTCTGAAGTGCAGGCTGCTGCCACACACTGCACACACAATAACCCAATCACTGGATTTTTTTTTCCAGACTTTAGGTGGCTTATTCCAATGGAACTTGCTGTTTACACGACTCACAGCCATCTACATTCATAAATTTCAAAGCTTAACTGAAAGCCAAATTCCACAGCAATTACAAACCATGGTTTTCTTACACAAGAAGTGAATTATACACACATCACTTTTACGTGTGGCGCAGTGTGCCCATTTTAATGGCCTTCAGGGTTTTTTAAAAACTAGTAATGTAATCTGGTTCAGACTACAAACAACTCTAACAGTCAAAACAAACTGGAACATCTGTGATTCAAAGGGTGAAGAACAGTTAAACATTTAATGCTTCCAAAACTCTTCCCTCAGCCAGCTGCTGCCCACCAAGGGAGAATCCAACACCCAAACCCAACAGATCCCAAAATTGTACCCGAGTGGCTTCACAGCTCCTGGAACAGGACTCAAGCTTGGTTTATATTTTCAATATAACCAAGGCATTTTTATTCAGCAACATATGAACTAGAATTTATCATATTCCAGAAACAAACCTAAGAAAATAACTTGCTGACTCATCACTAAAATAATGTTTTAGGAGGTATTTTTGATGTGTCATGCAACAGGACAAAACAATCATCTCAAGTCTAGTCTATTAAATGTTATATAAATCCAACCCTAATTTCTCCATCTAATAATATAATACAGTCATTTCATTAACCAACATTTTTAAGCAAAGTATCACAGGTCTGGTACTTCTTTCTGAGCTTCTTTTTTAATGAGGAAACACAACACAAAAATTGAACTAAGTGATCATTAATACTATATTAATGAACTGTTTTAATGGTGTATTCATGCAGAGAAATTCGTGTCTGTGCAACTCTTCCTGCATGATTTATAACACGACTTCAAATATTTACCAACATCTCATCCTAGTCAGACTAAAGCTCAAAAAACCCATCCCATTTGGGCTTGAAATAAACAGAATTTGACCTGCTTTGTTTTTATTTACCAATGCTTTACACCTGCATTAAGTCACCAGTTAAAAGATCCCTGCATCATAACTGAGAGAAATAATGTTTCAAAATAAACTTCAGGCCATAGGACTGATGACATTAAACCTGCCCCGTTTAACCAACCTCCTCAGCCTCATCTCTCCAGAAATAACTTCTGCAAGACAGACAGAATTTTCTACCCATTTCGAGACACAACTATGCACTTAAGTGAAAAAGAACTGTGATATCACATCCCTTGGCAAGTAGAACAATCTCTACCAAGAAAAAAAAAAAAAGATTCAGAGGGGGAAAAAACCCAATGTATTTTAAGCGGTTTGAAAGACACTGTAAGTCCCTGCCTGCTGTCCATCCATCCATCCAAGGGATCAGTGTACCTGGCACTCTACAAGTTACCTGTGTAAGGACACACTTGTTTAGCTCTAACACAGCATTAGCATAGCTGCAGTATTTACCCTGAGCCATTAATTCAAATTTAGAAGGCTTTCCTGCATCTTAAATGCCCAAGCAGTAAGAAATTTTAAGCAAGAGCAGACTAAGATCTTATAAAAAGGAGCACACCCTTACAAGAATAACCCCATTATCAGCATGAGCTTTTGGGGTCCTAGCTTGCTTGTACCCTCAGAATTACTCCACCTAACCTCAAAATTCTCAAAGTTGCCTACTTTTCCAAACTTACAAATAAATATCTCATCTAATCAAACATTTAATTAAATTACTGACACAACTTACCAAGCTACTCACAATCAGCATTAATTTCTCCCCCACTCTATAAATAACATTTTAACACATGGCAGAGATACATCAGCACGTGCTAAAGCTTGGCCAAACTCGTTTCAGATGATTTCCACTCCAATTTTAGTATTTTCAAGTGTGTAAGAAACACACACCCATTACAACTCCATCAAACTGATGTCTTTAATGCCCAGCTAACCTGCCCCACGCTGTCTTAATTTCTGATCCCATACATCACCTCAAGGTCCCACTCAGGGGTAACAGACAGACTTCACAAGCTCCAAGGAAAAGTGGGAGTCAGACACAGACAGCTCAGGGTCAGCCCTGGAGCAGGTGAGAGATTGTGCTGTGCTGGAGATAAGCTGCTTGTCCTGCTCCATCACTGCTGTGCCAAGGCAGCAACAGCCTTTCACCTGCACCAACAACTGCACAGCCCTGAGTGAAGGTCAGGCACTGCACGTGAGCACAGAGCTCACCTGGCCCAGGCAGCAACAGCCAGGCCTAGTCCCACCAGTAACAGAAACTCAGGGGAGCTGGCAACATACAAACCCAAAATATTAAAAATAATACCTGTGAAAAGTTGAGGTTTAATTAATAGCTCTACACAAATTTCATTTTAAGACAAATTAAAAAAAAATTAAGATTTCTCCAACACCGTTAAACTTTCAATTGCTGATTGAATGATTGATTTTGATTTATAGCCTCAGACAAAAACACAGCTGCTTGAACAGCACGTTAAGCATCCATCAATGGTGTCAATGTTCACTCACAGGAGAGCACGGATAAAGCTCTGGAGATCCAGTGTCACACCAAGACTGAAAGTGGAAGAAAATCTACAGAGAACACTGGGAGAAAGTTCTGAAAATTTCCAAATGTAACGATACCCCCAGACTTACTTTTAAAGATATCTAATCCCTAAGAAGCTTAACTCAGTCCCATCTGCCCTCCCTCTCCTTCTCAAACCCTCTCCACAACCTCTCTAAGAGCTGTCTGTCCGTCCTGGCTCCTGGGAAGGATTCCTCTGGTGTTTTTGGGAGCACGTATTCCACGCTGCTCTCCTCCCCGGAGGATTTAACTCTGCAGAGCCATCACTGACCCTGCCCTGAGTGTGCTCAAGGGTCCCTTAGGACGCCTGGGGAGCTTCAAGTCTGTCACACATTAGAAGTAGTATCAGAACAGTATCAAACAGATGCCAACGATCTTCCACTTGTAACTGTATAAAAAAACCAGATGGGTAATAATAACCTCCTCAGGGGGGAGGTAGGGCTGTGTGGGAAGAATGAGGCTTTGTGGAATTCTTGGGAAGAGGGGGTACACGGGACAGCTCTACCTCTGCTACCTTTCCACTTCCTCATCAGGGCTACCAAGCTTCTCCTTTGGGATGGAGAAACACCACCAAAACATACTGATGGATCTATTCCATTCTGCAATTCTCAGCAGTAACCCAAACTGGCCATTTACCAGAGATGTACAGTGTTAACAAACATACTAAAATTACCATGATTTAGCTAATGTGAGCAAACACACACCAACATCATAAAATGCTTTGCTTACACTGCACAATCAAGTATTTATGTATTTTCCATCCATATCTTCCATACTGAGGTTCCATAACCAATCACTTTAAAGAGACAATTACTCACAAGGGCTGCTTTCCACCCTGGTTTTTAAACACTGGTTTCAACATACACCAGTTCTGAACTTATGTGAGTTTTCAAATGTGAATGTCTTCTTGCAGATATCACATGTATGAGACCAAGGATGAAAATAAAACTAACAATGCTTGAATAAACCTTAAAAATGAGGTGATTTTAGACAAAAATCTTTGAACTAAAATCTTTCCCTTTGGATGCTGACACTAACAACAACCAGCACATTAATTAAAGAAAAAACTGTAAAATTAAACATCCTTCATGTAATTCTAAAATGGCATCTTTTATCATGAGGCTGCTGGTGACATGGGTGTTCCAGTACCTCAGATATAATTCATTTGCCTTATTTCCTCCTATCAAGGTCTTGCAATAAAGTTTGGGCATTGAATGCAAAATTCTGTCATAGTCTTGGGACTACAAAGAAATCCACACAACTAAATTCTTAAAAGTAACCAGTTAAAGAACTAGTTAAAACTGTTGTTCTGAACTGATTCCTGTGCAACTGAAGAGAGGATAAAAAAAAGAGGTACATCTTGACTCTCTTCTCAAAGTTAAAATTTTAAGACTAGAATATTACAAAAATACTCTGCAAATGAGAATATTCTTTAAAGTGTAGCATTTTTGAAATATTTTTTTCTACAATGCAAGTTAGGAATATTGAATGGATGAGACTATTAAAGCTGGAACAGTTTTTCCAGCTCACTCCTCAGCCTCTGTCACCAATTTCCATGCTCAGTCTGACACACTGCAAGGAATCATGTTCCCTGTATCGAATCCCTCCCAACATTAATTCTCTTTAGAAAAATACTCATGTTGAACACCTTCCTTAGAGCAAATCCCAAATCCTGCTGGTTGTCAGCTGCTGGTGCTTCCAGTCCCAACAAAACTGGAATCAGTTTTTAAGTTAATCTCACCAATGTAATTACAGCAGTGTAGCATCCAGCTGCATTCCAGGAGATTCTACAGCACTTGGAAAAAATCACTTCATCAATAATATACCCTTTGTATCTTCTATCTGTAGCTAGATTTTAACACAGATTACATAAAATTAATTAACCATAATAATCTAACCATGAAGATTTGTTTTCCACCACTCAGGAATGAAAGTAAAAGTACTTCCATATTTGTGTAATAACTCTTATCACCAAGTAGCATCTTAATGATGCAGATAATGCAGCAGCAACAGAACTAGTTCCAAGAAAGGGGAAAAAGACCCCAAAGGATTAAAATACCTGACCTGCAAGCTCTCCTCATGCTCACTGGATTTTGCTGTGGTCCCCCTAACCACTTTAAAAAACAAATGTTAATGCTACCCCACTGCCTGTAATGAAATCTCTACTGATGTTCCTGTCTAGCAGCACGAACGCTGTCCTGGAGGAATAAAAGGAGGATGAGTACGTGTTCCACAGCTGCTTGTCCTAGAAAAATAGGTAGAAATAGCACTGCTGCTGCATCATCATCCTGGGATCACCTGTGCTACAAGAAAGCCAGGAAAATGAAGTGTCAACTTTGGCTTTCAGAAAGCATTAACGTGGCTTTCATTTACCACCCAACAGCTTCAGATCTTCAGTCAAATTAGTTTAAGCTGCAAATACTCCCACTTCAACTGCTTTTCCATAAAGGAGTTAAAAATACAGCTTTTACAGCTGGATTATTCCTTGCCACCACTAAATGTCTAAGCAGATCGAACAAGTCAAACTAGTTCACATTTGAACTGAAATGATGAAATAGCTGATGTATACCCTAAGCTATACATATATATATTATATATATAATCTTGCCCACCAAGTTACTCCTACAAAGTGGACTTTCAGCTCTGGGATAGTCTGGAGCAGAGTAGGAAAAGGAAGCATTCAGACAGAAGTGTGTCTTCTGGCAAGGAAAAAAGGGCACATGCGTATGACTGCACTGGGGTTTTATTAGCAGAAAACACTCTCCCATTAGTCACCCCCCCAGCAAACAAGGCATTGCTTCCTCACTCTCTACTTCTCTCCCAGTTTCTCGGGGTTTATCAGCTTTTTAATGGAAAATGTAGGAAAGAGCAGCCTTCCACAGGCTATCCTTTCCTCTGAGCTGAAATTCATCCAGTCTTAGTACACAGATGATTACTTAACTGGAGACAAAGTTTTACAAACTAACAGTTCTCAAGAAACGTATTACTAAAATGCTTTAAAAAAGCACAGACAAAATTGTGAAACTGAGAAACAGGTCTGCTGTTTGGGTTTTTTTAAGATTTTGATTTAAATTTTTGCAACCAGCATCCCATAACCAGGAGCTATGAAAACCACTGGCCTCGTATTTACAGCTGTACCACAGCCTAGATAGTATTCTAAGCAAAGCATAAGTCAATATACCCTCTTTAGGAAAAAATAAAGCTGACTTTGATAAACACAAACTTATGCAAATAAAGCCACACTTTAAGGTGGGGCAGTTGCATATTAAAACTTCTAACAGCTGAAAATGCAACAAACCACGAGCAAACTCTCAGTGAAGCTGCCAGTCCTTTATCATTAGCCTGCAGCTCAAAACTAGAACATTAACACATCTCCATAGTGCCTGGAGAAAGATCAGAGCTAGGTAAATGTAGGTCACCTAAGCCCATGAGTCAGTGCAACTCTGCCTGCCCACCATTTAAGCTATCAAAGGCTCAAAAATATAGTGCATGACCAAACCTTCCCTTTTTTCCCCACCCAATTCAAGGGGGTTTTTTTGGATGTTATTATAGAATTATTACAGCTGAAGAAAGTTACAGATTTTCTACACATTTCACATGAATTAATCTGACCGGTTTTATTCCTTCACGAAAAAAAAGGTAATCATCATCCTCAAAAAGTCATTTTCTGGTCAAAGGAAAAGCCTGATCTCTGGCTAGCAGGGAAGCACAGTTGTGACTGTCACATGACTGGAAGGACAGGTTTCATGACCAAATGACCCCTACAGCCTGATGTGATTAAGGGAGCAAAACGTGGATCTCAGCAGTTTATCCTGAATATTGTAACTCAAATACTCACAACAGCAGAGCAGGTTGTACTCTTTTTTTATCAATTATATAACGTCCTGCAAATCCAAGCAGCATACTGAACAATAACCATAGAAAATCCTGCCAAAAAACCAGCCAGTTTCTCACACCCAAACAAGCTCTGTTTATGTATGCTCCTCATCCTATTTCCAATAATGAGGTGCCTGTTTGCACTCTTCTGTTTCAAACAGCAGCTGCCACAAAGTGCATCCAGCCCAAGGAAGTTGTCTATAAAATGGTCAGTGTAGCTAGCACGGGGGAGAAAAAGGGAGTGGAAGAATAAAAACCAACCCATCTCACACAGACACCACGGCATTTCTGAGTGAGCTGTTCCAGAAAGACTCCTTATCTTTCCATGTACAGGAGTGCACCAGCAGAAAACCTCTGCTGCTTCACATTTCAAGATTTTCCCCAGCAGATTATTTTCTGTTCCACAAAATAACAAAGCCCACCAAAACCAGCACGATCTTATTTTGTCAATAATCACAGCACAAGGAGTGCAATGTAACTGTAGTACTTGTATGTGACCATAAAGCAATGGCCCCTGACAGGAGAACTGTATCCACATTTTATATACAACTTTTAATTTGCATCCTGTGGCACACCATCAGGTGTTCTTGAGGAGAAAATACCTTCCCTGCACCTTCCCATGGGACCCAAGGTAGGAACACACATGTTACAAACAAGAGCTGCAATGAAGAGCAGGCGTTTGGGGACTAAGGCAGGAATACCTGGAAAGTGCATTCCAGGCAAGAGCCAGAGGGAGGTAACTGAATTGTCAGAGGTGATTACATCAACTCTTGGCTCTTCGGAAAGCAAAAGAAGGAATTTCTGACACCTTTCCATCACCACTACAAACCCACAGAACATCTGCCTGTGATGAAGAGTAGTAACATTTTCCTATCTGTTTTCTTGCTATGTTAAATCTAAATACAAGCCAAACAAAAATACTTTCCTATCATAATCTCCAAGCTGGCAGTCCTCACAAATATCAAACGAAAAAGAAATACTTCCCAAGTGGGGAGACTGGTCCTTCCTCAGTTCTGAATTCAAGCACAGCCATTGGTAAAACACCTCTGGCCAAGGCTCTATCTCTTCACACCCTCTAAAAGTTTGAAAACACCAGCTCCAGGCTGGTTGCTCATAACTCAAACACATTTACTTCAAGCTCTGCAGGCTCCTCTTGCACTGAACTGGTTATTGAGTCTATGTGCAAAGTGGAAACTCTCCCTATAATGAAGACCAAAAATAATTAAGACTTGCATTATTCTGAATTACCACTGAATGATAAGCTCTGGGAGAGAGAAGTTGGAACATGAATTTCCTCAAGAACACAGCCAGTTTAACTACTCTTTTATTACAGGTGGGGCAGGCAAAACAATCCCTCAGTAGTTTTTTATCTAATACTTCCCAGCAGAAAACCCTTGGTGTTGGCTCTTCCTTTTTTCTCCTCTGTCAAACTAAAATCATGGTTGCTCATAACTTCAGTGCCAGACACCTTCAGTGCTATGAAACTCTAAGGACATGGTGGTAAAATCAGTTCTGCATCTGGAGAACACTGCTTGGGCCACATTAATTAGCAAATTGCCTTGGAACACCTCAGAGCTATCCACCCAAGTTCCGGGCACGCTCCATAAATCCACCTTCTTCTGTGGTTTACAGAATCTGTATTTAGCAAATACTCCAGCAGCTAAGATCCTGAAGGATTGCTCTCCACAAGCTTCTCTCAGTTCCTCAAGGCGGAAAAGCAGCACATGCATCTTTCCTGCCATCCCCACAGTCCCTATTATCCAGGAGGCAGCACATTCCTACCCTGGCCAGGCAGGATGCTCTGGGCTGCCGGAACAAAAACCGGCTTTCCTGGAATGGCCTCCAGCTCCAAAACTGCAGATCTGCTTGGCACTGCCCTGCCACAGCAAAGACTCTCCTCTGTTCTTACTATACCTGAATTTACCTCACAGGCTGCTTTGATCCTTCAAATCCATGGTTTAAAGAAGTAAAACTAACATATCTAGACTTGGATGAGGTTATTAAAAAAGAAAAAAATCAGAAGTAGAGCTCTAGGAGTAAAAAGTGCAAGAATTTGAGTTTTAAGAAATGAAACAAATTAAATACGAGTACATTGCAAATAGTTCAAAAGTATTACAACTGGCTTGATGAGGCCAAAGATGAGGAACAAGAGTTAGATGAAGAGCTGACAGAGAATCAGAAGTTACTGGTAGAGACAGCAAAGGAGAAATAAAGAAATTGAGAACGGGTTTTGTGCCTGCCAGACCACTCTCCCTTCCAAAAGCTGAACTATCACTCAAAATTCTGGAGTCATGTAATCCTTCTACTGTTGTGAAGAATCTCTTTAACTCAGTTCCAGCAGTTTGTATCTCACACTCCCTCTCTTGTGAGCTGCCACGTGCCTGGACAGGGAGTGCCCTTTCCACGCAGGTGAAGGTGCCCACTTTGCAGATACAGCAGCCAATATTCAGAATGGCATCCTATTATCTTAAATATGAAAATTACACTAAAAATTATGCTTTAAAATACAGCAATCAAAAGCAAAGCTGCACAAAAATTCAGACTGCTTGTATTTTCATTAGGTTCCCACTAGTTTGTGTAAGTTTGATATTTTCTTTGCTTATTTCCACTACTTTCATCTTCACAGAGGACAAATACCTCAAAGGATCAACACAGACCCATCCAAGAGAACAATTCCACTCTGGGCAGTGAGGACATTGCTGTTCCTATTTGTCAAGCAAGACAGAAAATATCAAGAAAAGTGGGAAAAGAATGCATATACTCTGAACTACTGCAGCTAAACACTGTGGAAAACTAAAATCTCTCTCTAACAGCACCTCGGCAAACAAAGTCACCCACACAATGCTTTTCACAAGCAATCACTCAGGGCAGGATTTAGGATGGCTGAGATTAGGTGAGGCAAAAATTAGCTATCTGGACTGCATCCTGACAAGGAACACAGATTAGCACTTTCGGAAAGCAGCTAAGCCCACCTGCCCGGGACTCATATGCCTCTTTTATGGCCTAACTTTACATCTCAACTCCAAATTTCTGAAGAGCTGAATGCATAGAACATTTTGCTGGATTCACAACCTCATCTCTTCTCCACAGGCTGAATGATCAGTGAAATGATTACTGTCAAATTGAGAAAAAACGATCCAGATTATTTTTTAATTTATTTTTTCCACTGGTGGAAGGAGTGTTAAAGAAGTGAGGAACCAGTGTCAAGCAGAACATACAAGTGGCCAGGAACAAGGAAGAATGAGACTTTCCCCTCTGCGAGTTGTGACCTGCCAAAAATAGGTTATCTCGTAGAGAAACAGCCAAAAATAAACCAGAGAATATGTGAAAAACACAATGATTGGTAAATGACTCACGGGGATCACAGAAAGGAAACACAACTACCATTACATGATAAAGCCTCCAATATTTTAAGTTCTGTATCAGTTGAAGTTTGAGAGTAATAATTCTGCAGAGGTTCTTGCTCTGTTTTCTGCTGAAGGGACTCCAGCCCCTTCCAGGACTTCACCAGGTGACACACATGGATGTGGGACGTCCTGTGAGGACACCATCCCATGTTCTGACTCCCAGGAAATTCTCAGCCATCCACCTCCTCTATCAGCCCCAACACATGGCAGGTGGAAACCTGAGAGGATCTGGCAAAGCCCGTGAAAGCAACTTTGTATTTTGAAAGGGTTTGCAAGTTAAACTGAAAATTGGTACACCACACATAGGCCACCGCCTCCTGAGACAGTTTTAGAGTTTAAGTATCTGCAAAACAATTTTATGTAGATGCAACCTAGCTGTTAAAACAAATGCACAGATTAATACACTGCTGCCACCAAACCCCAAACAGTAAGCATACTAAACAATAGTATTTTTAAATGACAATTAAAAATTGCTTATGAGTATGGCAGCAGGTATACTGCAAGAAAAAAAAAGGCTTAAAATTGTCAAAATTAAGTAGCTCATTTCAAAAAACTAACACTGATAATGCTGCTACTTTATGTCTTTCCTTGTACAAGATCTTCTGTCAGCATTCAGAATTCTTTTGCACATATGAATGAACAGAATGCACAACACAGCAATCCAGATATTTCCCAACACATTTACAGTCTCAAAGATACCAAAATTCTTTTGCTTTCTGAAGGTAGAAAAGCAATTAAACCAGAATATACCGACTAATTGATAAAGCCAATGCTCAGAGATCAGGGTACACTCATAGCTCGTGTACCCTCCATGCAGGCACGAGTTGAGTCACCACTTCCTTGGCCTGCTCATCCAGGCCTCTCAGAACGGGAGTATCGACACCCAGCAGGAGCACACGCAGCTCTGCACTGGCCCTTCAGCATCCTCAGTGCAGAGACAGAGGCAGGAGCAGCTCTATCTGCAGTGTCCCTGCTCTCACCCACAGCTCCACCGGCTCATCTGCAACTCCAGCACCTCCAGCCCTCCTCTCCCTCATCCATCCATGGCTTTGGAGAAACCACAGAAGTACTATCAAATTGCCATCTGCACCACAATGCAGACAAGGTTGAGGAACAACCATGAAACCACAGCCTCAACCCTGACACTTCTGCACACTCTGAGCCTGTAAGACTTTCTGCTTTCAAACAACACCAACTTCGGCAGTTTTTGGAAGAACATGCTTCCCATGGGTCTGTACATTGCCTCCTTTGGTCCCAAATCTAATTAAGAGATCTTGCAAATCATAATGCCATTTGGTAAAAGAATTAATTACTCACACGAATTTTCAAAACAGTTGTTTTGCAAATAAGGCAGAAAACACAAACTGAACTAGAAAACACAAACTGATTTCAGTTTCACACTAGTGATGTCTGCCATTATCAATATTGCTGGCTACTCAGTAAACACACTGGATGTGCTGGACACCCAGACCTGCCCATAAGCAGTTGTTCATTAATTACAAGCACTTTTTATTTCAAGCCATAACAAAATAAATATAGAGCACACACTCAAAAAAAATTTGGTTTGCAAACCAAATGGCTAAAAAACACCTTTGCTCTTAGCTTATCTCTTTTCTAACTACAAAATTGAATTCCATGAGGAATTCAAACTAACTGTGAAGTCACGCTACCATTAAAATACACAGGCTACACAGCTCAGGCCCCAGTGGAACCCTCTAACCCAGCTGCCAGCAGCACAAAGCAAAGGGGAAAAAACGTGCCCACCTGCCCTACCACACCACTGCAGGGCTCAACACTGATGAGAACACAGGGAACCTCTATTTCAAGCATGTGATTACATCAAATCAGAAAATCACATCAGCCTTAATGTGAAAATCATTAGTGCCAAGTGTAATACAGGTCCATTGCCTTTATCCTCTCCAATTCAGGAAACTCAGCTGTGGCAACACCATGGCAGCATCTGCTACCTGGACCCACAGCAACAAGAGTGACCGCCACAACCCAGTGACCGCCACAACCCAGTGACCGCCACAACCCAGTGACCGCCACAACCCAGTGACCGCCACAACCCAGTGCTGTGTTTGGACTACGGTGAAGTTCAAGAGACTGAGACCATGAACTTGTTGACAGGAACAAACTCAACAGCTTTATTTCTTCTGCTCTGAAAGCTGACTGCTCCTCTTTCACACTTCTGCTTTTCCTGCACTTATATTTTCTGTTGCCTGCAATGCCAGGATGACAATTTTATGCATCTCATTCTTGCTTGCTCTGAAAGCAAACTAACTGCAAAAACTCTTTTTTTGTTATTGTTGTTTCAAGTTCTGTTAGGAGTTCTCCCTACGTGTGATGCAATGTGGAAGCCTAAACTTTGTGTTAAGGGCAATGGTCTATGGTCACAGCCCTTAACTGAGAAGAAAGTGAGTACTGCCTAAATAAGTAGGAATTGCCTCAGTAAGTTACCTTTGACTTTTTTCCAACTTTGTATCAATTAACTACAGTGCTCCACAGACATTTTCAAACAGTTGCGGTTTTGGTTTTGTACCCCAAAGGCAGCAGCAGAACAGAAAGTGAGGTTTTTCCATGCTGTAAGGACATCAGAGTGCTATTTCTTACTCTCCTTGGTCAGCTAGCTATTATTAGAACCCGTAAGATTTAATGGATAGACTAAGTAGACTGGAACTCAAGAGAACTTGATTCTTTTTGCAGTTCAGCTGTTACCTGTGCTGACAATGACTGTTTTTCTTTCTGCTTGACTTCCCTCTCCTTTTTACCCTATCTACTCATATTTAAAATGACAAGGCCATCCCACACTATGTTCCAGCCTCATTTTGAAGCAAATATCCTCCCTAACGTGGTCCAAAACCATTATTTGAACACAACTAATCTAATTGCCTGCCCCTACCAATAAACATATTAACTGAACTTTCTCCATTTCCCTCTCCATCTGGCCTCAATGCTTGCAGCAAGAATTGAAGGGATTATAAGTATCTCACCTACTGCTAACAGGTTGCTATAGTACCTACAAAGGCATCCCACTCCAACAAGACAAAACATCTTTACACCAGAAGTGTTCACTACTTTGTATGAATGATACACGACTTCTGTATTTTGAGTTACAGTGGCAAATCCATTGCTAGCCTGCAACATTTCACAGGGAAAAATGAGGCAGGAAATCACTGAATCACTACAGCAGGCTCTAAATGTTGTATGAAAAAACATGCCCAGTGCACCGAGGGAATAACTCAGTTATTTGTGCTGGTCTGCTCAGTGGAGTTCAAACAAAATAAGAAGTCTTTCACACACAGAATTCTTTGAAGAAAACCTACTTTCTTGCATGTTTTTTTAAATGCATCTTTTCACACAACCTTTAGAGACATGCTCTTCTTTGCAGCTTCTTACAGATCATGCATTTTTCTGCTCCACCTGAAAGCTGAGCCTCGCTTGCGGTATTTACTTTTTGAACAAAGTAAAAAAAATTCAGATCCCTTAAGTGGTTTTCCAGTTCGTGTTACCATTACCCTCGATGGCAGCTCATCTGTATCTCTTTCCAATGCAAATAACACACAGCTCTTCTTTAAAGCTTCCATCCATGATATGAATTCACATACAACACTACAAGCAGCAAATTCCCCAAAGTGCTCCTGCACATTTCTTTCCTACGGCATTGGTGACTACCACAGAATCTCAACAAGCCTTTCTTGATTTGAAGAACAGATGTTTTTTTCGCAAGGTGTATGATTCAAAGCAGCCTTACACAAACACTTTGTTAGGGCTACTGTGATTTTATCTTCCTCCTGCCTAACTACAGGTGAAGAAAAACAGACCTTGTAGCACACACTGAAAATCAATAAATCTTATGCTGTCAAACAAGGATGAAAAGTTCTTACACATATTTAAAATATCAAGAACATCTGGAAATAAATTAGGTATTAGAGAGTCAAATACAAAATGAAAAGACTAATGTACTTCAAAGTTTTACTCTATTAAAGCATTAATGAATATATTAACATGAGCATTAACAAAACAGAATCCTTTTAAGTGTTTTAAATATAACCAACACAGCCCCATTATTGGAAATACTTAAAACACAGTCTTAAATACCTACGTTACCATTTCATAAAACAAAAATAGGGTTCATAACCCCAATTTTAAAATATCAGACTATTCTATTATGGAATGTCTGAATATACAAACACACACACATGTACACACACACACTTTTTTCACCATGAAGCATAACCCTTTGTTCCCTAATCCCCAGTTGTATGTTTAATGATCACACATAAAACACTTCCATCAGAAAGAAAAACCGCAGTTCCAGCATGTTTAAATCTTTGGAAATGAACATCTACATTGCTGAAATGGCATTAGAGTGACAAATGACTATAATCCAATGGCCCAAGGCCAGCAACTTCTATTATAACAGATCTGGCAGTTTTGTACGACACAGCATGTTGTGTGTCGATCACTAAACAGAAATGAGACTGCTCAGTTTACCTATAAACAAAACCCCACTTAACTCTACAAGTATTTTAACAGCTACATGAATGGAAAGACCAGTATGACTGAGCAACTGCCTACAGAAACTGGATTTATTAATAGGTAAATGGCTGGATCCATTCTAAGAAGTCTCCAGATCAGTGCTATAGTCTAGAATGCACAGAATAAATAGCAGTGATTCACAAAACCTGTGGGTTTTAGCCTATTTGCATGCTGCCATATAGTTCCAAATTTAAGTTCTATGTCAGTTTTCCCAGACTTCCTTTTTTTAAGTCAACCAACCCACATTCACCCACTTTACTCTGTGTGGATTCACCATTCACATTTTAGAAAGGCAAATGATCCCTTCTGGCTACCGAAACTCCCAGCTTCAGTTGCAGCCTGAATTCCCAAGATCACAGAAGCCTGGAGTAACTACTCACTCCATGGGCAAAAGATGAGCCCAGACCCTTCTAAGCAATGAAAAAGAAGTGGTGAGAGAGAAATCCACCTTCTTCAGCCCTTTAAAACATGGGGCAGCAACCCAGCAGCAGCAGCTGCTGCAAGACGGGGCACTCACACACCTCCCTCCAATTCTATTCCTCAGCAGCCCTTTCCCACGGCCACCTTTTATTGTGTGTTCAGGGTGTCCCCCACATCTTCAGTGGATTTCACAAACCTGACAGAATCTAACTGCCCTGTCCCCAAACACTTCCTTCTGCCCATGAGGACACTCCAACACTACACGTATGTGCACAAGAAACTCACCCAGCTGCATAACAACCATTTTTTGGACATTATTTTTGAGACGTCGATTTCCTAATCACCACAAACATCAGGCAAGGCACTGCAAAGGCAACACAGCACAAATATCTACAGACTGCTGCTTTTTTAATTTTTTTTTTTGTCTTCTAGAAAGAACCCAGGCTTAAGGAAACATCAAACTACACCCTGCCAGGGAGCAGCCCTCCAAGCCGGCCATAAAAGAGGCAGTTTGCAGTGCAGTATTTCAGGGAGTCAGGTTGCATGCCATGTCTGAGTTCCAGTTCTGCTGGTTGCCAGGCCAGACACAACCTGGGTGAGGATGAGCAGCGTAGGAGCTTGTTCAGCTTTTTTTCTCAGCTCAAACTCGCCTGGTTTTCACTTCAGCTGGGTTTGGGAGCAACGTGGTACATTTAAAATGGCACCGAGTTCATTTGACACCACAGTAATGGTGAAAGAACAAAACAAGCATAAATGATTCATTCTGCTATGGTATCCTTTCTTCTGCTTAACTTGTTTTCACAGGATTTACAAATGATGCGTCTGTATTAATCCTTTCTATGAAAAACAACAGAAAAAGTGGCTAAAACAACTGTTTAAACAGTTCCTACAGAGTTTTGTTATTTCCAAACAGGGAAATAGTTTTTAAGCTGTCTTTTTTTTTGAGATTTTTAAATGCCCTTGATGACAAGTGGTTTTAACTAGATCAGCTTAACATCTTTAGTGTCATGGAGTGATACAGCAGGTTTACTTCTAGCTCACCTTTAAAAAAGGACAGATTGTGAATACAGTCAGCACACACCCAGCAGACTGACAGCAACACTTAAACCTCTCCTGAGATGATTATGAAATAGTGACATGAATAGAGGTACAAACCACCGGCAGTATCTAAACTGTGCAATCAAACACTTCTGTGCTTGCTGAGCTGGCCACCCAAAATCAATGTCCCTTTGGAAATATTCGATATGATGGTGTTTCGGGATTCATTTGTCACAATGTGCAAACTGACTGATGAAATATTTCTGCCCACTATTCCATGAATCCATCATTGGCAGAAGTCTGACTCTGCATTTTAGCTGGAGGAGCAGCAGGATTTCCTTGAAGATGTTTTTTCCCCTGTGTGACAAAAAATGCCTCGATGACGGTACACTCAAATTAGAGATATGGAAGAAGAACACACTTTTGTCTACTTCTGCATCATGACATGAACATAATGACTCAATAATGTTATTTATCTTGTACCCAAAACAGGCAACTTTTATCAAAACTTTCTTATTTTTTCTACTGATCTGTAACACTACCACCTTAAAACAAGAAGGAAACACCTACATCTAAAACTGCATCCCTGAACTTATCTTCAGGCTTTTAATCCCAAAGGGTCCAAACATTGTTACCTTAATTCAGCACCACAGCACTGTTCTGGAAGATGTACTCACATAAATCCCAGACAGCATCTCAATAAACTGGTTAAATTTGAAAAAAAACCCCGAAATAGCTTGTGACAATATCTTACAAATGTGCTTCCCAAATATACATGCTCCACATTATATACAAACTATATAATACAAATAGTATCTTATAATTTAAGCAGCATCCTCAGATGCTAAAGACCTCAAGACCTAAAAATCCACCTTTACCTACAGAGGGGGATGATTTAAAATAGTCTATGCTCAAGTTGCTACTAAAGATGAATTTACAGCCCAGTTTTAATTTCAGCTGTGGAGCACTTCACCATAAACTAAATCATGAGACTAACATTTTTGTTTTAAAGTACACCAACATACCTATGTACAGACCAAAACACGTCCTTATCCTTAACTCTTCCAAATCATGAAAAAAGCTGCATTTTAAACCCCAAACGTATCAAACTGACCGCATACACTGCTGAGGGGGCAGAAAGCAGGGAATGAAACAACTCTTGAGCTGGACACTTAATCCTTCTGATGTAGTTCATTCTAAAAATCATTCACTGGGACAGTAAAAAAAGGTCCAAAACTAAGTGTGTTTCCTTCGCTTTGAAATGAAACTTGAAAGATACAAAATTTTAAAATTTGTCTTAAATCTGAAACCAACTCCAGACACCGCAGCTGCCTTAAGAACACCCACATTAACAAGAGCACACACGTTTTTTTCTCAAACATAAATAAATCCAGCCGGACAAGAAATGTCGGTATAGTTTTCACCGATTACAAACTTTTTTTTTAATGGAAAAATCAGTGTCAGTGCCACCAGTGCACAACTTCATTTATATACTAACTTAACGTCATTCAGAAAAAAAAAACCAAAAACAAAACACCAAAACTTACAGAACTCATAATAAGGCATCACCCTGTTCGAAATGACTTACATTTTATGAAATGTGCTTTCTATGACAGAAAACACGCATCCTTAACAAAATTACGTTTAACGCCACCACAGTTTTCTAAACTTTATTATTTGCTAAACAACAAAGTTGCCCCAAGTCTTGCAAATAAAACACTTCACACGCTTTTCCTGACATTCCTGCTTTCAAGCTCTTTGGGAGGAAAACCTTAAGGGAAAGAAACAGCGAAGCGAACCCATTCAATCATTCGCCCTAAGCACACACTGGATTAGCCCAGGAACCGAGCTGTAAACTTCCAGCGAAAAACCACCACGATTGCAGTTTTTTTTTCCACTCGGTGCACAAATCTCCCGGCTGGTTCAGCCAGTGGGATACAGGGAATCCGCACACGCATCCCCGTGCACGGCGATCTTGCAACACTCAGCCCTTTGCACCCCGATGCGCCGGGGTTTATCGAGTGTTTGGGCGGGGGGGAGGGGGGAGGATTAGTTTACAAATCTCCTTATTCCCTTCTCGTTATAGAATCGTTTCTGCCTCACCCCCCCTCCAAAAAATCAAAAAGAGCAGCCGGAGCGATGGGCTCTGTTCGAGGCACCCTCGGGCGGGGGCTCAGCACCGACAGCCCCCACCCCGGGCCCCGGCGTGGCGACACCGACACCGCCGCGGGGCCGACCCCCCGCGCTCCGGACCCCTCCGGGATGGGAATGCCGCCCCGGGAGCGCCGGATCCACCGTCCTCGGGGGCAGCGAGGCCGCCCCACCGCCCTCAGCACATTCAATGAACGTGCACAATCACCCTGGGCCTACTCCCGGCTACCACGCTCCCCCCCCCACCCCGGGGCCCGCCCGCCGCCGGGAGCCCGGCAGGGTCCGGGCGCGGTGCCGCAGGGGTGCCCGCGGGCCCGGACGGTACCTGCGCGCCGTGCACGGCCATGGCGCCCCGCGTCCCCGGGGAGCTCGGCGGTCCCGGCCCCTCACGCCGCCGCCCCCGCCGCCGCCATCTTCTCCCTCGCACGCACCAGCCGGGCCGGGCGGGCGGGCGCGCGCAGCACCGCGCATGCGCCGTCCCCGCCCGCCCGCTGCGCGCGCACGGGGCGGGAGCTGAGGGCGCCGAGGGAAAAGGGCGGGCGGCGGCTCCGCCTCCCTGAGGGGAGCGGGGCGGCCCCGGGCGGGAAGGCGGGCGAGGAGCCCGAGAAAAGACTCCCTGGAACACCCCAGCGGGCATCTCGCCTGTGAGAGGCTGAGGGAGCGGGGCGGGTTTAGCCAAGAGAAGAGAAAGCAGAGAGGGGATCTCGTTAGTGCATATAAAATGTCGCTAGGGCGGGTGCCGAAAGGATCACAGAATCATGGCAAGGGTTGAGTTGGAAGGGAGCTTGAAGATCATCCAGTTCCACTCCCTGCCATGGTCAGAGACACCTCCCACTGTCCCAGGTTGCTCCAAACCCCATCCAGCCTGGCCTTGGACGCTGCCAAGGGATGGGGCAGCCACAGCTTCTCCGGGCACCCTGTGCCGGGATGGTGCCAGACCTTTTTCCGTGGTGCTCAGCAATACGACAAGCAGCAAGGGCCATAAACTAAACCACGAGAAGTTTCACATCAACATGAGGAAGAATTTTTGTTCGTTGAAGGTGGCAGAGCTCTGGAATAGCTGCCCAAGGAGGGTGTGGAGTCTCTTCTGAGGGAGGCATTCTGACCTCACCGGGGACATTCCTGTGTCACCTGCTCCAGATGTCCCTACCGTGGCAAGGTCGTTGGACTGGGTGGTCTCCAGAAATCCTTTCCAACCCAAATAATTCTGTGATTCCTTGATTAAGTTGGAAAAGCCTTCCAAGACCAAATCCAACCTGTGACCAATCCCTCCCTTGTCAGCCAGCCCAGAGCACTGAGTGCCACATCCAAGCATTCCTTAGACACCTCCAGGGATGGTGATTCCACCACCTCCCTGCACAGTCCGTTCCAATGTTTAATTACCCTTTCTGCAAAGAAATTCCTCCTAATGTCCAAATTTCATCAGTAAAAGGGCACGAGCCAAGGGTCACTCTGGCAAGTGACAGGTAAGGCTGCAAGCCCAGATGATGCCAGAGTGAAGCAGTCCCAACTCTGCCCTAAATAACCAGGGTGGGAATGGGTTCAGGGTTTCTATCTAGGGGAAAAAAAAAAAAAAGAATGACTAAGCCAATCTCATGATTTTGAGAGGATTGAGTCATAACAATACTGAAACCCCCAGGCAAGAAGCCATCAAATTAATCGCTAATTTACTCCTTTTTTTTTTTTTCTGAAACAAACGACTAAAGTCCTGCAAAAGTCCACTTCGGCTGGGAAGCGAGTGATAGAGACAACTTCGTATCAGTGAGAAAGGTGAAGAGAAGAAAAGGATGAGGACACGACTCAAGAACTTTGTATCTTTGGCTGTTCACAGAAAGTGGGGAGAAGATTCCTCCCCGTCTCCACGACAAGGACACGTCCCTCCTGTTCTGTGAAGTGCAACACTTACTTGTGCTGATGACAGTAAATGATTTTGTCTATCAGCCTCTACCCTTCCAGCTGACACACCCAGCTGCCGCTCCCTCGCTTTTGTCTCTCGCAAGTGTTGCTGCGCTGTCCTGAGGCAGAGAACCAGCAGTGAAAATGGCTGGTTAATATTAAAAGCGAGAAACAAAAAAGGGAGACAAATGTTCAGGCTTTTTGCATACAGCGTTTCAAACGTCTGAAAGCCCCTCTCCCCTGGGGAGTCTAATTTACAAGGTAAATAATGGAGTGAAAACCCTTACGTGGCTCGTCTGGTTGAAGGCAAAATTCCCTTCTGCCCACAATGCTGCCTAAGTAAACTGACTGTTTCAAAATACAAATGAGCAGTGTCTTCAGCCTGGACAGCAGAAAATTCAAACACCAAAACTGTTAAAACCCAAAGCTGAGGGTGAAAACTGAGAAAGGATGTCACTGTCTCATTCAGCAACATTTTAAACACGTTAAATTTTATCACATCTTAGTATAGTTTAACTATCTGTTAACATTTTACCGTAATATTTCCTAATAATCTAAGGAGGTTTTTTTGGTAATACCACGCTTTCATGAAACTTACCTGCTGCAAAGTTTCCACCTCGGTTCTAGTTTATTAATTTTTGCCAGTTTTAGTGACCTGTTATTTCATTACTGCTTTCATTGCATAAATCACTTGTATTTTCTTACATCCTTTATGCCAGTGGCTCTGAATTATCCCTGCAAGTCAACAAGTTGCTTTTCCAAATTAAAAAAAAATAACCACTGTCGTATTTTTCTTTCTGCATATCCATGTTCTTAAAATTCGTGGAGTAATGTTCCTAACATGTGAATTTATCAAAAACAAAGGAGATCCACGGCTGTGGAAATAAAGGATGGTCTGACAGCAGCCCGGGAGCTGGATAAACCACTCCCAGGGTGTCTGGCTCCAGGTGCTGCTGTAATTGCTCTTATCCTGCTGGAAATGCAAAGTGCTGGGGACTCCGTGGGATTTCACAAGGTCATGAGATCGTTGCTCGTGACAGTGCCCAGGAGATGTGTACACATGACTTCGGAGCGCTTCTGAGGATGACTTTTGGGGAGTTGAAGCACTCGGGACCCTCACACCCACTTTGGCAGGGACAGAGGGAACACTGTAGCACTTCAGGAGGTTTAGTGCTGTCCTTGTAGAGCTTCCCCCTGCTGCCAAGACCTTCAGGAGCTCCCAGGACTGTTTTTTTTAGAGATGCAGAACCTTTATCCCAACAGTTTCTAGGTCCAGTAAGGGCTGTGCCTACATGAAGTATTTGCAAGCAGCAGTCACCTTCCCTGGCTGGATCTCAGGGAGGGTCAGTTGGCTGATATTAAAAATAGGATATTTAACTTTTCAGTAGAGAACCAGCCACCTCTAGGTAAGCATCAGAGATTACAGAATTATCAGCCTTGGTAATATTTTTTGAACTTTCTGAGCCCTAAATGTCCCAGACCAGCAGCAGCCACTGGGAGCTGGCAAAGGGAACCTGAGAGCAGAAGGGCAGGAATGGTTCTCCAGGTGGAAGACTTCAGACAGGTACTATGGGACACAAAGAGCAGCTATTTAATTCCAAAAATGGGTTAATGCAAACCTGACTTCAAGCTCCACATTCCTAAATTTGCTGGACATTTGTAAAAAATTTGCTGATGTAAAAAGCTTAAGCATGGACTAGTTCAAGCAGAAACACATTTGAAGTATGGACAAGCCTTAGTAAAGATCATGTGGATGCTTGCCTCAGTGTTGCAATTATCTATGCAGAACTTCTGGCTAATTAATTGTGACATTCATCCTCATCTTAAATATAAGTCTTCCCTCTCCTCATTCAATCATCTCTTTCAGTTCTGGAGCGTCAAAAGAACCAGCAAGTCTCCATCTCACCTTCCCCTCACATTCTGTCACCAAACCCATCATCATGAAAACAAAAGTATATCTTTTCCCAAAGCTACTCCAAATTCCAGGAGGAACTAAAAAAATGTGTGCAGCACCAACAACCCCATGACTGGGCTGTGTCCTCCCTGTGTGGAGGTACCAGGAAGGAGGAGGCAGCTGTGAGTAGCTGAGCTGTGCTGACTCTCAGCAGTGCCAGAACCTCTCCATCTGCCCTGACCTGATCCCTGAGACACCCCAAAGCCATAAGTTCAGGAAGGAATAATTAACATCTCGCTCATTTTTGCATTCATGAGAACTGAAGTAGCTCAAGAAGCTGAAATAAAATAATATTTAAAGCCTATCACACCAGCGTTTTTTTTGTCTTATTGGTCAGAGCTTCGCTAAGACATACCAGCAAGGGGAGAGTCACAACTCAAATCTGGGCTTGTTTTCTGCAAGTTAAATTGCTCTCAGAAAGAGTACTGAAGGTTCAATTATTTCTTTACATTCCCTAGACACACGACCCCTTTTTGCTGTCACGCAAGAATCCAGAATCCTAAACAGCTCCCAGGAAATCAGCAGTCTTTGGAGGAAACCACTGAAAGCAGTCTGAAATCTCACAGAGAAAGGCACCAGCACATTTTTCTCAATTTAAAATTTTGACTCAAGAAGACAAATATTTCCATCTTCTTTCTCAAGCCTTCAAAACAACTGTATCTCACACCAGGCTGTAATTTTTCCTCAGGGTACCTCGAGGGATTTGTTATCTAACATCAGAGTTACAGGCAGCAGCTCCTTGACATGCCAATGCCACGATACAGGCATGGAAGTGTGTTGGGTTTTGGTAGCTGCTTTGTTTCAGGTAAAACAAGCTTTCTTCAGAATTTGGCAATGGGAGCCTTTTTAAAAATGAGGTAGAGCAGTAGTTATTTTTCCCTGGGGCAGGAAGAAAGCTGTGCTTCCTGGCAAGAGTCAAACGCTTCACAGAGCTTGGGGATGAAGGCGGTGGGATGTGCAGGGTCAGGAGCCAGGCTGAACCAAGAAAATACACCTTTCCTCTGCCAACCCTAGTTCCTCACCAAGAGGACTGTTCAGACCCCAAAAACCAGGGCAGAAATCCACGTGTGTCACACAAATTCTCCCTTTCATTTTTCAGAAATTCCGGCACCAATTCCCCAAAGCCGTGCAGCGCTGGGGAGCGTGGGTGATCTCCGAGCTCCCTGTGCTACCTGCGGCACTTCCAATAATCAGCCACATCTGTATCCACAACATCCCAAATTGAGCAGTGATCAGCCACATCTGCATACACAACATCCCAAATCAAGGAGTGATCAGCCACATCTGCATACACAACATCTCAAATCCAGGGGTGATCAGCCACACCTGGATCCACAACATCCCAAATCCAGGGGCATTCTGCCCGACTGTGCCTTTAGAATTGCTCCCTGCCATGGGCTTGGAGGTGCAAATGGGGATCTCTTGTTCCTTTAGCACTGGAAAAATGCTTCTGCAGCAACAGGTACGATCCCCCAATGACCTCTGATGACACAGGAGATCACTCAGGCACAGCCCCTGGCTTTGGTATTTTCCCCAACACACAGACCAGGGAAAACAAGGCTTGTTTTGATGAGCACTGAAGCTGTCTTTTGTTCATGCAATGAAGTTCAACGTTAAGAAATCGTTAATTGTTTATCTACACCCCATTAAACACTGTCTTTGAAACCACCCTACAAACTGGATTGGATCTTTTGTCAGACCTGCAGAAGTATGAAAAGGAATTTTATAGAATCATGGAATGGTTTGGCTTGAAGGGACCTTAAAGCTCATCTTCTTTCACCCCCTGCCATGGGCAGGGACACCTTCCACCGTCCCAGGTTGCTCCCAGCCCGGTCCAGCCTGGCCTTGGACACTGCCAGGGATCCAGGGGCAGCCACAGCTGCTCTGGGCACCCTGTGCCAGGGCCTGCCCACCCTCACAGGGGAGAATTCCTTTCCAGTCTCCCATCTAACCCTGCCCTCTTGCAGTGGGGAGCCATTCCCCCTTGTCTCTTCTGACTGTCTGGAGCAGAAAAATTCAGAAACGATGAATTATCCAAATAAGTTCTATGTCTACTTCATGTTGTTAAATTTACCTTCTTACTAAAATGTTTCCACCATTATGAATTTCACTGAAAAATGATTGCAGGATTATTTTTTTCCAATTAATCAAAAAGGAAAACCTCAGTGAAATCAATACACAAGACCTCAGACTGTGATGAATAGAATATTCTAAACTGAATTTATTGTTCCCAGACATTAATGTAATACATAAACACGTTAAAGAGGGGATATAGTAACAGGCAACCCAGTAACAGAAAAAAAGCAAGTCTTTGAAATTTTTGTTCTATACTTACACATGAAAATGTCCCCAAAAAGTTAAGTAGTTGTCAGTCAACATAGCAAGGATTTCAGATATTAAAAAAAATAACACCAAAAACTTGTCAATGAGTTTGTCATAACCAAAATGTTTCATTTGGGGTTTTTTTTTTGTTTTGTTTTAAATTAATTTTTAGGCTAAAAAAGAATAACCATTACCTCATGCAGTACATAAATACAAAGGCTTTAAAATAAATCCATTAATGCAAATGAAAGACTAACTCCTGAGGCTTTTTTTAAATGAAAAAAAAAACACCCAAAAAACCTCAAAGAGTTTCAGAAAATTAATTCCAACTAGTTTTCTTAGCATTGAAGAATCAACTTATAACCTCCTTGCACTCCAGAAATTTATTGTTACCTCTTTCAATACAGGTGTGCTTGTAGTAGATCTTAGATTTATCAGTTTCAAATGAAATTAGGTGCAAAAATGTTTTCTTAGTGTTTTCCAATTACTGAGGCAAGTAATTGAGCAAAAAAAAAAAAAAAAAGACAAAAGAATGAGGAAGAATGAGGGTAGCAGGATATCACCTGCACATACATCAGATGGAAGAAAAGGCAAATCTGAAATGCATGGAAAGGGAGATGGGAGAGGAGGACTGAGGAAAAGAAGAACATCAATGATCAACAGCTGAACTTTAAACCAAAGCCCTTGAAATCCACACAGCAGATCAGCAGTCACTGAAATAAAGCATTTTTATCAGCATGGCTGGCGAGCTGGGCTCTGGGGGAGCTGGAATGGTGACAACAGTCCCAATTCCAGCTGACTGCCTGACAATGCTGGGAATGCCAGTGCTGCTCCAACAGCTGCACCACGTCCTGGCCAAGCCACACAGAGACCAAAGATCATCAAACGAGGAGTTCCTGACGCCAACAACGGGGTCACAAGCACAGAGCAGCAGCTTCTATAGTCAACAACGTAATAGATGGCAAAGGAGAGACTGAGTTAGCAAAATGTGGTATAAAAAAGTATAAAAGTTGTTTTTAAAAACTTCCTCAAAACGTCGATATAATACGATGTGTGTGGAAATGCCATGAACCACAGAAGGAAAAGCCTAAGCCTTAACATTCAGGAGAGCACCAGAACCTCTCTGGCCACATCACCCTTTGTATAGCAAGAGGGGGAGCTTTTGGTTTCTTTTGCTGTTTTTACCTTAAACATGAGTTTAATCCAAAAACCACATTCAAGTGTACATTTTCCGAGGCTTCAGAAGATGCCCTCCCCACCCTGTTTAAAAAGAAAAAGAATAAAGGTTAGATAGAAATGTCTAAATACAAGGTCCCTTCGGAGTCCACCATCCAAGGGTGGTTATCCAGGAGTGGTCATCTTCCTCGATCTTGATGTTTTTTTGTTTTTATCTTTTTCTTTTTGTCCTCTGTTTTGGGTTTCAGGGCGCAGACGCACGCGGACACTCCGGCGATCGCTTTGGGCAAGTCCGTCCCTTTGCACCACTTATTTTTCTCCTTATCATAGACCTGGACTGTTTTGGAGAAGACAGCTTCCTCCCAGCTGTAGCCTCCAAGGATGTAAATCTTGCCTTCCCAAACTGCCACCCCCGACTCGCTGTTGGCTTGCAGCAGAGGGGCCACTCTGGTCCACTGGTTGCACTGGGGGCTGTAGGACTCCACGCTGAGGATGTCAAACCGAGCCATGGTCTCGATGTTGTCGTCGCTGCCGCCGATGGAGTAGATGTTGTCCTGCAAGGTGCACATGCTGTGCCAGCCCCTGGCAGTGATCATGGGCCTCTTCTCCTCCCACACGTCCGTGCGGTAATCGTAGCACAGCAGGTTCTTTCTGTAGGGCCCGATCTGGTAATCGTGGCCTCCCGAAATGTACACGAATTCCTTGTAGACCGTGCCGGCGTGGCCGTAGGTAAACCTGGGGCAGGCAAACAGCAACAGTCCTTATGGATTTTGTCAAGACACACGAGCATGCAGCAGAAGAAATAAACAGTACTAAAGAAGCAAAATAAAGAAGCTAAAGAAGCAAATAAACAGTAACTAAAGGCAGAGGAATCCCTGATCTGGCGGTTACCCAGTAACTCCTCTCATTCCCAGGGCCTCACCCTGCACTGCAGAGTGCACAGCCTGACAACCACTTTTAAATCATCCTTTCCATAGCTGGTCGCTACAGAGCACTAAGGTATGACAATCACTTTTTAATGCATCCTCTAGAGTGTGTCACACAACAGAAATAGCCCATCCTGCTCTACTGGCATGACCTTCACTCCCATTTTCTTGCTCCAGTGCTTGGCTTGCATCAGTCTGAGAGGGCCAGAGAGGGAAAAAATCCACATCTCAATGAGGGTTTCTGTGACAGAAAGGGGAAATAATCATGACATCTCTCAGACTTATCAGTAGGGATAAACCAAGAGAAACCAAGAAGAAAACTGCTGCTGCCTTGCCCTTGCACAGCTTCAGGATCACCAGTCACATTTCTTACCCACAGGCGCTCTCTGCCCATTCACCTGCAGTCCCAACACAGGCAGTGTCCTTGTCATGAGCCATCTGTCTGCTCTACCACCACTGCCCTACGGGTGGGAACTTCTTTGGTCACCCCAGGACAAGGCAGCAGACCCCAGTCCACCACAAATCATGGTGAAGTAAGAGAAAATGAGATGCTAGACACAACACCACGCATGCTGCATCCACAGGGCAGAGAGAAACCCCCTTTGATCATCTATAATAAAGCCACTACAAACCTAAATCTCCAGGCTGCTCTTAACTTCACGCTAGGCTGTTCCTGACCAAACCCCTCTGAGCTCTCAGAAGCGCACAGCCAAGGTGATGCAGCAACAGCTGCTTTGAACACATCGTTCCTACACATCTTTTTTCCCTCTTTTGGGGGAGCTGGGGTGTCAAAAGATGCAGCACCAGCCACAGCAAATTGGTTCTCACAAGGAGCCCGAACGATTCAGTACCCACAGGGCACAGAGCGCCGTGCTCATCACGCTGCACTCACGAGCCTCTACCACCATCCTTTGTAGTCAGGCACTCGAGACAACGCAACCTCCACGGCAGACAAACCTCTGCTAGCACTGCTTTTAGCCTTTGAACCGTGCCTGAACACGCTGGAGCTCCGTGTGGAGAGAACCTTGAGCTGTTTTTATTTCGCAGGCTAATGGTTTCTCTGAGCCACGCAAACGCTATTGGAACATCTTCCACACACCTGAGTGCCAGCACTTCTGTGCCAAGGGAAAAAGATGGACTAGAAAAGAAACCCCACATTTACCCTGAAAGCACAACGCTTCTAAGAAGAGCTAAAAGGTGGTTATTATTCTAGATGCCTACCCAAACCTCTGATCCCTGTCTGAATCAGGTATTTTAATAGGTTCCTGCTACAAGAAGCAGAAAAATCCCTGACATGCTTGGGCTGATAACTCTGAGTGACCAGGACAGTCTGTTCAGCTACGGGGGCTGGAGCACCAGCCCTGGAGATCTAGCCGTGGTGACTTCACAGCTGTTCTGCTTCTTGGCCTCTCAGGGAAAAGACAGGAAGAAAAAAGGAGAGAACTTCAGTATAGTTATGGACTTTATCCAAAAAAGGCAACACAGAATTTCAACAGCTCTCAATGTGCCTCATGATGGAAGCAGTTAATTCACGCTCAGTGCTTCTGGTGGACAGGATGTACCTTGAGCACATGAACCCCTGGCTTCCACTCCTGACAGAAATACCACAGCAGGTGATGTGCCCAGAGATGCTGCTCCACCTTGTGTGAGGTCTCTTCCAAACTAGAAATGGGACTGTCCATCTCCAGCGGTTCCTGGGCTGCTTGTCAGAGCCTGGTTCTCTACATACACAGGAATGGGTTTAAAAATGCTCTGTCTGGGGGTAGGATGGACTGCTTGAGTTCAGCTCATTTCAAACTGCAGCAGACTTTAAACCCACGTGAAACCAACAAGCTCAGAGAGTGGTTTGACAGAAACAATCACACCTGAAGCACCACGTGGACCATCAATTTGTTATTGTCCAATATAGGACAATTACCCACTGAAACGCACCAGAGGTGTTTCACTTTGCCTCACTTCTGAAAGCTCACCCAAAATAGCATCACTTTCACAGGAACTGCATGAAATAGATGCATAAATTGAAACCAATCAATACAAATCCTTTCTACAAGCCCTTTGATTGAGAGAGGGGCATTTCTAAATGGGCAACAGAACAGGCACATCAATAGAGTGGGTCCAGACATCCTCCAACAGAGAGCATTGAGAGTTTTGGCAGTGTTATCTGCAAGAGTGGCCAGAAAAAAGCAGAGGCATTAAGAGAAAGGAGATGTCATTTTTACATCTGCTGGAGCCTGGTGCTGATTTTGAATGCCTTAACCCAGATACAGTGCTGAAAAATTAGTTCCTGACCCAGTAACACCATTCAAATGCTAGAAGCCTACCATTTACTGTCCGAGACAGAAGAACACATAACTCAGTAAAGCTTTGGGAATCCCCTGCTCCGACCAAAGTCCAGGTGAGTTGTGGTTGCTCTGAATCTCGCTGTCCACCTGTTGTAGCCCTGCGAGATCGTTCATGACCCAACCGGCAGAGCAGATACCATCACTCCCCAACCTGTTCCAACACAGCTCCTCACACAGCAGCTTTCAGTTGTTCTGCCAAACTTTAACCCAAGGCCACTCAATTAATTTTGCTGCTGTCTGCAGCAGACCTTTTCATGGTCTGTTCAGGATGAGAACACACTGCCCCACCTCCTGCCCTGCCAAGCTCCTCAGCCACCGCTGCTCCCTGCCGGGCTAGAAACTATGACAGAAACTGCTCCCAGTTTCTGGGAAAAGGGGCAAAAAAACATAGGAGCTCTCTGAAGAAAGGGAAAGGTATCCCACAACCAAGGACCCTAATGAGCATCAGGCAAAATGAATTCCCTTGTAGCAGGCTTGGACCAGCTCCACCCTTTAGACAACTTGGCTGAAATTTTCCCTGTGAAGCATTTCCCTGTTTGCTTCTCCAGCAAGACAGTCTTAGCTCAGTCAAAACAGCTCAGCTCCTTCCAAGAGAGTGCTTAGGGAAAACAACGTGTTGTTTTGACCATATAGGGTGGGAAGGAGACAGGGTAAGAGGAGATAAAGAGTCCTTAGAGGAGTGAGACTGCGAACAGCAGCACGGACACGGATTTGGTGCTGCTATGTGTGCTCAAAGGTACAACCACTGCCTCTTCCCTGCAAATCTCCACACACGTGGCAAGCTCTAACCCTTGGGAAGCAACAAAACAAAGCCATTTTCTGGACGTTCAGCACAGAAGCTTTAACAAACAACCTCTGAGAGTCCCACCCCATACAGCTCGAGTGGAACAACACCAGCCCACACCCCAGAATGACCTCAACGTGAGCCTGTCACTCCAGGGAACAGGATTCCAGGCAGTTGCTGGCTTGGGGCAGTCAGGAATGGCACCAAAAAGCCTGTTTCTGGTGCTCATGCTCCCAAGAGGGCCAAAATACCTGCATATGTTCTCTTCAAAGGGAAGAGGACAGAGAAACACAGGAAAAGAGGCAGTTTTGTTGGGATACATTGCCTGATCAGGCAGTCAGGAAGCAGAGGTTTGGAGCTCCTGGTTTCCTCTACAAGAAAAGTCTTGCTGCTAGAATAGGGCTGAGGGAGATCTTATTTGAGTGAAACAGGAACTTAAATCTGTTCGAGGAACAAAACCATGTGGTGAGGAGGAAAACAGAGATCAGATGAGGAGTGTGTTGAAGGGAAGATTGGAGCAGGCAGCAGGAACTGTAGCTAGAATGCTTTTAGTCTTGAATGGATCACAGGATCCTCTCTCATCCTTCCTCTACTGCCAGTAAATCACAGACTCACTGGGATGGAGCAGCCACAGCTTCTCTGGGCAACCTGTACCAGGGCCTCACTATCTCACAGCAAAGAATTTTTTCTAATATCTGATCTAACCCTGCCCTCTGCCCATGGGAAGCCATTCCCCCTTGTCTTGGCACTCCAGGCCTTTGTAAAGTCTCTCTCCATCTTTCCTGTGGGCTCCCTTCAGGCCCTGGAATGCCACAGTTAAGTCACCCTGAAGCTTCTCTTTTCCAGATTGAACAACCCCAATTCTCTCAGCCTTTCCTCTTAGGAGAGGTGTTCCATCCCTCTGATCATCCTGGTGCCTCCTCTGGACCTGCTCCAACAGCTCCACCTCAAGTACCTCAAGGAAAGGGTGCCCAGAGCCTTTTCAGCAGCCCCAAACCTGCCAGAGCCACTGCTCACCCAGCTCAGGCAGGGGATGTGTGTCAGAAAAGTTCCTGGTGCTCACTTCTGAGTCTGCCCTTTTCCAACCTGCATTAAGTTCTTTTTTGCCTTATTCCTTCTGTGCAGAAACACACAAACAATTCACTGCCCAGCACCAAATGGGAAAAGACAAAAATTCCAAAGGTGCCAAGAGTCCACTAAGATCTAACTAAAGACACTTAAACGTGCAGAACAGCAGCTGCATGGAAAAGTGGGAAGCTGTCTAGTTCACCACACAGCTGAGCTGACACAAGTCAGAGCAACAGGAAGAGAGGATGCAGAATCATTTATTTGGATGCAGGAATAATTTGTCCCACTCCCTGCAGTGTAAGAGGGGTCTGTCCCCTAAGGGGGAACTTTTGTCTCGTCCAAGCGGACCAGCCAGGCAATCTAATAAAAAATTAACACCCACAAGTCAAAGTTCACTGGAAATGCTGCAGCTGCAGAATTCCCAAAGCCAGCACACAGGCAGCTGTAGGAATATGCAGACAAACTGCCCCTTTTAGAGAGTCTGGGTGGGTTAAGCCAACCATGTGAACTTCCCCAGGATCATTTATGAGTAAAAATATCCATACAGGATACACTTCACAGGTGACCCCAGCTAACAGAAGGATTTAGGACCTGAAGATACTCTCCTACACACCTTCCCAGGAAGGGCTGTGGTGTTCAGCCCCAACTGCTGGATCTGCCTATGTGAGCAGAAATAAAAAAGCATCCTGCTTGTGAAGAGCACTCGAGCCCAGCTGTTAGCCTGGATCAGCCTTGCATTGCAGCACCTGCCCAAAATAGAATTGGGCAACAGGCTTCTGTGCCTTCACTGGCTGCCTCTGGCTCTGCAGCTCTGCAGCTCAGGGACCAGGGAAAAACCCAGAACTCTCAACCCAAGCTGCAGGAACCTGCTCTGTGACGGCACCGGGAAAGCCAGCACTGCTGCTGAGGTTTCAGACATCATGGAAACACCATCCATACAGCCAACGTCCCTGTGATTCCCACAAATGTGAAACATCACTAAATCTGAGTCACTGGCAGCAAATGAAATGCTGTCCTGCTGTCCTTACAAAGTCACTGCTCAGACGTGGATTCAAGACACAGCAATGTCCTGTCTGTTACCACAGGGGCTGCAGGGCTTAAACCTCTCAAAAGCTGGACAGCCAAATTTTAACTCAGACAGAGAGAGCTCACATTTGCCTGGGTTCTGTATTTCCAACACAGGTAAATATGTTTAGCTGTGACAGCCAACCTGAGCAGCCAAACACAGAGAAACACCCTACAAGGAAAACCATCACACCAAGGTGATAAAGTAAGGCCAAAGAAATGACAAACCCCTTTGAGCAAGATGTGAAAAGTGCTTCTGAAAATATTCAGCTCCAAGTGGCCTCAGGAAAAGCTTTGTAAGAATTGTAGAATGAAATGATCAGAGCTCTACCTCCCGTCCTCTGGATGCACCTTGGGATGAAAATTAAAACCCTGCTGACACGAGGCACGCTGCCTGCTCAGATCCCAACTGCTGCTGTGGTTTGATCTGGCTGATGCCACAGTGGTTTTACATCCCCTTCCCTCCCTTCCAGGGTTCCCATTCATCAGCTAAAGGCACACAAGCTCCCTTTGTACCACTCTTCAAACACAGGGGAACTTCCAAAGGGCTCAGTTACCTGGGCAGTCCTGCTATGTAGGTCCACGAGTCCTTCTGAGGGCTGTAGGTCTCAACTGAAGACAGGGCTCCGTTTTCATTCCTGCCACCAACAGCCACCAGCATGTCAGTGATGGCTCCCAGGTAGAAATCTACTCGTCGCTGTCTCATGGAGGCAACCTGGCAAAGAAAAGAACCTGCTGGCATCTTCCAGTGTCTGGTAACAAGGGACTTAAGGGCTATCCATGCCTGGGGATGGGGCAGTTGCTCCTTCCCCTTTTTTTGGTAAGGAGAGATTCTGGTTTTGACTATTACATTCATACAACACTTGTTTTTCTGCAGTAGCTTCCATTTTCAAACAAGGGGAAAACAGGAAACATCCAAGAGACAGGTTACTCTATTAACATTTGTGTTTATAGGAACTCCTTCCCAAACTCGGCAAGAAACAGGTGTTGGAATCACTGAAAACCACAAGTGAACCATCCAGGATGACTGATTCACAGAGGAATCATGGTTGGTTCATATGGAAACCATAAGTGGTCCATATAGGAACCATGGTTGGTCCATATGGGAACAAGGAGTGGCTGATGCAGTGACCCACACAGATGAAGGGTTTTGTGGCAGGACAGGGAGCGAAGAGCTTGTTCCAAGGGACATTTAGCACAGGGACACTTGACAATTGTCAGAGACATTTCCTTTTTACATCACACCCATCAAAGTTACTTGATTTCTATGCACTACTGCTTGAGGAAGATGAACCAAGCAACCCCCCTAAGTCCCTTCCAGCATTATGCCCAGAAGTAATCTAAAGAATTGCAGTCGGACGCTGATCAGGAATTTCTCAGATGAGATGCCCAAATCCCAAACGAGGCTGAATATCTGCCCCAAACTCTTTTGCTCTTTGTGAAATTTAAGCATTCCCACAAAGGACTCAAGTAGCTGCTTCAACGTAACTAACGTGACTTTTCATTGGGAAGTGCTGCCATGTTGACTATCCTAACAAGCCCTGTCCTTCCACCAGAAAAGGAGCAAACATTCTAAACGTAAAGGACTTTGAAGAGAGAAATAATACAGCTCAAGTCTCACCTTTATCCACTGGTTACAGCGGGGATCATACCTATATAGGAGATTTGACGCCGCATCCCCTCCATTGTCCCGGGAAAAGCTGCCCCCAGCTATGAAGATGAAGCCTCCCAAGACGGCGACACAGTGGTGGCTCCTCCGGGCCGGCAGGGGCGTTTCTGCCACCCACTGTCCCTTCCTGGTGTCCAGGAAGCAGGTGTCATCGCAGAGCTCCAGGCAGCGCTCCGACACCTCCCCACCCACGAAGAGCAGGCGCTCCTCGCGGGTGCGCAGCGCCGTGCGCTTGGTCTGCAGCACCGGCTGCGCCGTCACCTTGTTGTGGTAGGTCACGGCCTCCTCGATGAAGCCCTCGCAGTTGGCCTCCTTGGGCAGCAGCGAGCACACGGCGGGCTTCACTCGGTGCAGGAGGTCGCTCTTGGGGATCAAGGGGAAGTGGATGTTGTCCAGCACCTGGTAAGCCTCGTTCTCCCGCTCCGGGTACTGCGTCAGCCACTGCAGGGCGGCCTGCAGCAGGTCGTGCTCGCACTCCTGCTGCACGTCGCTGCTGTCCAGGTACTGGCACAGCTTCTGCAAGGAGATGTTCTGCAGGAAGTCCGGGGTGAAGGACAGCGTGCCGAAGTTCTGCAGGATGAAGGAATCGATGTAGGAGTCAAGGCGCTTCAGGTTGTAGATGGAGGCCAGCTCCTGCAGGTACAGGTAATTCTCCTCGCTGACTTCGTTCTCCAGGTACTCGCAGCAGAAGTCGACCACCTTCCAGATCTGCAGCAGGTGAGCTGTCTCCAGCACGTAGTCGATGTTCCCTCCGTCCAGAGACAGCTCGCTGCCATACAGGAAATCCACCACGGCCTTGAGGCCAATGTAGGAGGCTCCGAAAAGCTCCACCTCCTTCTGGTGGGCCTCCCTCATGCCGATGGTGAACATGGAGTTGAAGTAGTCACTGCACACGGCCAGGAGGTTGCGGTGGGCCGGGACTCTCTGCTCATCCACCACCAGCACGATGTCACAGAAGAGGCCGCGGTGCCTCTGCTCGTTCAGGCTCTGCAGAACCAGACTGGAGTGGTCATCCCACGTGTACACCTGGAAAACACGAACAGCGTCAGGCAGGGGGCACCTCCGCCAAGATCAGTTCCAGAGTGGAATGTGTTTTCACTAAGTGCAGTCATTCGGAAGTCAGAGACAGCTTTTTTGTGTTGCACGTTGGCATTTATGATAAATTCTGACATGAAGTAGTTGGCAAGGGACACAGTACGAGCCTGAGCTCCTCACCTTCACTTTGAAAGGCCTATGGAAACTTTTACTGCTTCCTCCTCCCCTTTTTTTATAATTTAATCTTCCTTTCCCCACAATGCTGCATTGAAACCTCCTCCCTGATGAGTTATACAGGCACAATTTTCTGAAACTCTTCCACTCATTGTCTCGGAGACATCTTGCTGACATTTCCTTTCTTCCTTGTCCCCCAAATGACTCCTTACAGATTCTCCCAGATAAGCTCCTCACAGAGCATTTGGAGTGGGAGACACACACGCAGCAGTGCTCTGAATTTTCATTCAGCCCATGTATTGTTTGGGTTACTGCTTGCTTGACAGCTACCCCTCTTAAATCTTTCCAGAACTCTGCATTTCTAAGCTTGTTAGGGTGAAATCCCTCCCTTTCTTCCCACATTATTCCAGGCACACACACTGCACTCAGAAGTAATAGCTGTTTATTTATGTGCAAAGCCACACATGTGGAGAACTGATTCTCACAAGGCTTCTCCTCGCTTCCAGAAGCTGAGGTGAGTTTTGTTTAAATGAATAGGAGCAGATATTTTTCTTTTAAAGAAAAGAGAAAATGCCCTCAGGACACATCCATTAAGTGCCCTTCTGGGATCCCTCTGGTCCTCACATTCTAACCACCAGCTCTGGACCGTGCTTTTGAGGCCACCAGCATTCGCCTCTTTTCTCACAGACTCACGTCACCAGCCTCAGGATGAACCAAGATGGAAACATTTTGTTAGCCCTCAAATGTCCTGCTGAACATGAACTGAACACTGCTGGTCACTCCAGAATGTCAAGTGCTGTTTCAGGCCCACCCTCGGGAGGAATTAAATGTGTGATGGCACCGTCAGGTACCTTGTGATGCCTCTTAATAAAAGCCAGGTTAAGGTGAATGCAAAGGTAAGGTAAAACCAAACGCTTTAATTACCAAATCCAAACCAGGCAGAGCCTGTGAGAACTTGTAAGAGGAGTGCAAAGGGGTGGAATGGAAGCACATCCCTGTATCCTACCTAAGGCAGCTCTGCACAGTCCTGCCCTGTCTGAGTCTGGCCCTGTCCTAAACCCCCAGGCTGCATTCCCAGAGGTGACGCCTGAAAAGGTCACACAGGTGACCTGAGGTCTCTTCAAGCCTCCCAGACATTCCCCCTTCCCTTCACCACTGAACTGTGGTTTCTCCTAGAAATCCTAATTACCTGTGGCTCTCCTGGCTGCCCGAGCAGAGAGCACATGCTCACAGCACTCTGGAAAAGCCATTACTGGGTTGGTTAAACCACGGTGGGACCCTCTCTACCCACCTGGGTGGAAAAAGTTTCATTCTTAGAGCCAAGAGGGCTTTTTGAGACCCAAATTACCAACCAAATGTGCTGCTCTTAGTGTGACATCCCAGCAGATTCTCTTTATTTCCTTATGTTCTTTTCTAAACAATGGAGCCCAAGCTGCCAAAAATCCTGTTGTTGGAATGGCTCTGAACATTCAAATGTGCAGAGTTAAACCAGTCTAAGGGAAGAGGTTTCAATAACTAAAAGGTTTCTGGATCAAAACTCTTTAATTTGCCTTATACTCATCACACCTCTGAACTTAAAAAGGGATCTATGGCATAGACAACAAAGTGGCTTTCACTGAGGAATAAAACTGCCAGGGATCTGTAACAGGAAAAAAAAAAGGGGTTTAAGGACTGTAAAGCTTTTTATCTGCATTTTCCTGAGGCTGGGAAAAGCTGATATTGTACAGGAGCCTAAGCAGAAACCAGGGGGTGGAAGAGAGTGGGAGAAGAATAAATATGGCAAAGGATAGACCACACTTCTGTGGCAGCTGTAATCAGGGGTAGTTGATGGTGGCAGATGAACAGATAAGAAATAACAACTTGCAGCACCCTCTCCTGAATCTGACTCACGGGGGATAGGATTGAACCAAATCATTGGACTGAACCAAAGCCATCCTCCCTCTCATCCCTGGGAAGTGGCTGATCATTCCTCTCTAATATTCCCTAATACCACCATCATGCATAACGAGATTACAGCGGAACGTCAGATTTGCCAGAGATCCCTCTCTGCCGAGCTGCATGTTGAGTCAGCAGCGTAATCCTGCCCTCAGATCCTCCTGGCAACTCGCACTCCTGAAATCCTTGTTGCCATGTGGAACTGCTGCTGCTCCAGGAATCAGGCACCAATTCCACACTGCACTGGAGGCACTTGGAATACAGCAACGTCTTTCAGCCACTCGGCGAGTTCATTTGTTCAGGGAGCAAGATACAGGAGCTGAGAGCTGCACATTTCAAAACCAAGGCTAGTTTCATGCTGAACTCGAACATCTTTCCCAAGCTATTTATATTCTGTAGAACAGCCTTAGCATCATCCAGTAATTCTAAGTTTAACAGATAGTGACAGCTGCCATCTAAGCAAGCAAATAAAACAATGCTGTCAAGTTAATTAATTTTTAATGTGATGAATTATCATTGCATTCAGACTAAACCATTTAAGTGGCAGACAGGATCAGCACTGAGGGAAAGATTATATTGGTAGGGATGCATTTAAAAATTAGGCCTATTTATCTTTCATCAATTGTGTTAGAGCAGAATTTCAGCTTCTCTTGGATTCAAAGATCTAATTTCCCTCAGACTGTTCATGCAGCACTGCTGCTCATCAATGGTGCAAAAGAAAATAAGATCTGGCTCATTCAGCTTTGGTAAGACAGATGAAGGCACTGAAAAGTTTCTCTTTTCCAGCTTTTTTTCTGGTATTACAAGGTACCTGTTCTGCAGTTCCTGTAACTACAGCACAAAAGCAGCTTGCACTGGCATGAAACAAAGTGAACATAATAATTACAGCTGTTATTAACATCTTATAAGTCATCCTGAGGACCTGCATAAAGAGCTGCCTGTGATGGATTTCCGTGAATTCACAAATAAAAACAATGTATTTGTGCAGACAGAGATTTCATACGAAGAAAATGAACCCCACAAGCCTAATAAAGCAATCCAGGTTCCGAGAGTTCACTGGGCTAAGCACAGTTTGCAGGATCAAGACTCCCATATTGTACAAAACCAAGACTGAATCTAAAGAGTAATCACAGCTTTGCCTTTGTAATGAGCTTGGATTTGACGAGATGGATCAGTATAAAAAAATAAACACAACACATTTCTTAACTGAATTTTTAGTATAGAGAAACTACTGTGCTGCAATGATGTGGGTTTCTAAGTTATGAGTCATGACGAGCAGATGCCCATTTGCTGCTGCTTTTCCTTTTTTTCCCCTTAATCACTAGGCAGTAACTTCTACCAAAAATACTCGAGCAGGTAAACCACCATTTCCATCTCTCTCTCTTTAAAAGCTCAGAATGCTCACATTCCCCCAAACCAGTCCGCCCAAAGGAGACCCTCTACCCGCACCACCCTCGTTGTTTCCGTAGCGGGATTCCATACGAACCTTCGAGGATTCACTTATCTTGTGCGGGCGGCAGATCCTGCTCTGCCGGGTTCCCTCCATGACCGCCCGATCCGCAGCACTTCTGCAACAAAGGCACAGGAAGATGTTCAGCAGCTCGCCAGCCCCTCCTGAGCGCTCACCGCACCTTGTGCCGAGCAGGGAGCGCAATTCCCACACGTGCTGATCTGCACCTTGGAAATGTCCGAGTTAAAAAATATTATTTTTCCCTCCTCGGTGCTGTTGCGCGCTGTTGTCAAAGGTCGGTCGTGCCAACAAGTTGGGTACAGCCCAGCCCAGCGCCGGTACCGGCGGCCGCTCCGGACTCAGCGCTGGTTGCCGGGGGAGCGTGAGCGCTGCCCGGGGCCGGCCGCAGCCCCCCGGCCGCGGTGCCCGACCGGCCCCGGCCCCGCTGCGGCGGCTACATCGGCCGCGGGGAAACACTCCGGGCGGAAAGCAGCGGGGAAAACAAAGCGGTGACAAATTCCTGGAGGCTGCAGCCGCTCCTCGCCCCGCGCCCGGGGCAGGAAATGCCGGCGGGGCGGGACCCGAGCGGGGCGGGACCGGAGCGGGGCCGGGAGCAGCGGGGGAGGCGCCGGGGCCGGGCGGGGCGGGGATCCCCCCGCGGGAGAGAACCAGCGCCGGACTGCGGATGCTCGGACACGTCCCGGGAGATCGGGGCTGCTCCCCGCCCCGGGATGCACGGACACATCCCGGGAGCTCCGGGCTGTTCCCTGCCCCGGGATGCACGGACACATCCCGGGAGACCAGGGCTGCTCCCCGCCCCGGGATGCACGGGCATATCCCGGGAGACCAGGGCTGCTCCCCGCCCCGGGATGCACGGACACATCCCGGGACATCGGGGCTGCTCCCCGCTGCGGGATGCACGGATACATCCCGGGACATCGGGGCTGCTCCCCGCTGCGGGATGCACGGATACATCCCGGGAGCTCCGGGCTGTTCCCTGGCCCGGAATGCACGGACACATCCCGGAAGATCGGGGCTGTTCCCTGCCCCGGGATGCACGGGAATATCCCGGGAGCTCCGCGCTGCTCCCCGCCCCGGGATGCACGGGCATATCCCGGGAGATCGGGGCTGTTCCCTGCCCGGGATGCACGAACACGTCCCGGGAGCTCGGGGCTGTTCCCTGCCCCTGGCCGGGGATGTGCGGACAGGACCCCTCGGGGCTGTTCCTGCCGGGTCAGGGATGGTGCTGGCAGGGCCAGAGGCAAGGCGGACGTGGGTACCCGTGCCAGGGGCACTGGCTGCAGGAACGCGGTGTTTGGTTTGTCCAGCGGTGACTAACTGTGCAGTGCGTGCGGGAGGTGCAGCCAGAAGCCCATCACCATCTCTTGCTTACCTGGCATGACACTACCTGACCTCGGAAACACCTCCCCAGTGGGGCTTTCCCTGCTTCTGTGGGACTTTTCCTCATTCATTACAGCCCAGGAGGCTTAAAATTAAGAACCACCCCCTGGTGAGCAGCAGGCTGAACGTTCCCTGCCTCAGGGGGGAAATCAAAAGCAAAGACACTACACAGACCCACTGGCTCCAGTTTCAGTGCGATGGTGCCCCCACAACGCTCCAAAGGAAAAAGCCCTGTGCTAACACTGCTGGGTATCCTCCAGAGGTTATGGCTGGGACAGCAGAAGGCTGGGTGTGTGTCCAGGCTCCATCTGCTCTCAGCAGGGACAGCCCAGCTTGGACACGTGTCCCGGGTGGTGACGGGGCTGCCGCGGCCGGCAGAGGATGATGTGCCCAGTCTGTGACACCAGGGGACTGTGCCACGGCTGCCTGGTGCCACCACCCCCACCTGCCCCGGCCTCTGCTGCCCTCCACGGCAGGCCACGGCTCCAGTGCTGGGGCAGCAGCACCCAGCCAGCTCCTGGGACAGCCCAGCAAACCAGAGGGGATGATGGGCTTTTACTCATCTATCGATTATTGATTCCAGAGATGGAAAGTGTTTTTGGCAGCTTTGGTCTCCCCTGCAGCCCTTGGGACCATGAGGACCTCGGTAAAGACCCTCGACCGTCTGAGTGGAATCCCACTTTGCTGCCAGCCCCAATGCTAACTGCCCTGTAAATTGACAACCCCAATGCTGTGACCTGAAAATTCAGGGCAGCCTCCTCCTGAAGGACAGCATTGCTCTCTCCATTCCTTCCTCTGCTTCTGCACAGAAACGACAGGGATGGGGAAGCAGGATTGGGGACAGGCATATTGAAAGATTGGAGAAGAAGCAAAAAGTGGGGGAGATGGCAGAGACACAGGAGCAAGGCCCTTGTAGGGATGTGTTTTAAGATAAGGATAATGCTCCTGGGGGCACATGGCTGTGAAGAGTCATCCTGTTTGCTCAGCTCCCTCCAAATATTCTGAAACCCTTCCTGAAACTCATGGTACAGCCTAGATAGCTGAAGGTCAGTCCAGACTCCCAGGACTTCATGCCTGCTGGAGATCTTTTTTTGCGGAGGTCTATAAGTCCTCGCTTTCTCTTATGCTTCCTCTCCAAGAACTCCTGTGGCCTGGACAGGTATTTCTGCCAGGCCAGTGACATCTCCCTGACAGGATGAAAAGCCCCATGTTCTGGAGGTCTCAGAATTGCCATATGAAAAGCAAATCAGAGCTCACCAAAGTCAAAAAAGTAGGTAATTTCCTCACTCCAGTTACAGCCTGGTGAAACTGAGCATAATATTTTTCCCTCCATGCATTAAAAAAAAAAAAATCCATGAAAAGCTGAGAAAGACAAGGAAGAGAAGCAAAGAAAAGAGGTTTGGTCCCACAAGGAAGATGTGTTTTTCTGATGTTTGGATCTGGCACTGAAAAATGTGAGGCATGAAGTCCCTAATTAAGAGAATTAACGCTCCAGCCACTGGGTCACAGAGACCTGCACAAGGATGAGGTTCTCTCCTCCTCAGGGGATGACATTGGAGTCACCCACCTCTGCCCTAGGAAACATCAGGAGCTGAGGATCAGGGATTGAAGGGACAATCAAGGCCAAGGACAAGCAGCAGTGTTACAGGTATAAACAGCAGCAAGTGCCAATGGATGATAATCACAGACTACAAAAAATACATTTATGAGCAGATAATGGTCAGCATAAAGGCTTTTGAAAAATGAAAGTGTTCCTAAAAGCAAAGAAAATCTATATAGATCCAGAAATATTAATGTGTGATTAGTGTATTATCATCCAGAGCCTGCAGCCTACAGATACCGAGTGTGATTCACCCAGTGTCCTACACTTGTACTGACTTCAGAAATATTTCCCTGTTCCCTATGACCTCATCGAATCAGAGATGCACTGCAGCAATGCCCGTGTGGGGCCCCGGAGCTCCGGGAGCCTCACGTCACCCAGGGACGGGGATGCAGCTGGAAGGAGCTGTGGGCAGGACTGGGGCTTTGTGGCTCTAAAGGGTCCCTGGCAGACAGGGCTGGCTCCGGAGCTCTTGTCCCTCCAGATGTCTGACAACACTCAGCACCCGTGTGGTAATGAGGCTCCTACTGCTCAGCCTTCACATGGACAACACTGATGTGAAACAAGCAATCATCATCCCCTGCAAACTTTAAAAGAAACAAAATGTGATACTTTTTAACAAGAAATGTAGTTTTTATTAAATAGCAAACCCAGCCCCACGGGTATTGGGTAGAAACCCACTAAAACGCCTAGGGGCTGGTTTGTAAAACTCCAATCCTTGGGCACGACAGCACCCGGTGCTGTTTATTTCCAGCCGGGTTCTGCAAAGCAGAGACCCGTCTCTGTTTCTGTGGGACTGAAGCGCAGCCCTACAGGCAGCCTCTGCCTCTCAGCCCGCATCTCCCCGGGGCGCAGCGATTCGCAGGGATGGGGATTGTTCCTGGGCAGCGCCGGGAGCCCGGCAGGGGGAGATCGCTGCATTGCAACGCGGCGAGCCGCTCGCACACAGACACGGACACGCTCGCACACAGACACGGACACACTCACACACAGACAGACACACGGACAGGCACACAGCCGGGCCCCAGCGCCCGTACACACCTGGCCCAGCAGCGGCTGTCACCCCCCAAAGTCACCCCGCAGCCGCCGTTGGAGGCCGGGGCCGCCCTCAGCGCTGGGGATGCGGGTGATGCTCAGACCCCGCGGCCCCGGCACAGCCCCGAGCCCCCATCCCTGCCCCTCGCCCCCGCTCACCTGCTCCGCTCTGCGCTACCTCCCGTGCGCCCGGCCCGGCCCCCGGCCCCGCCGCGCCGCCGCCGGCTGCTCCATCCCGGGCGCCGCCTCTGCCTCCTTCCTCCTCCCGGCCCTCAGCGGCTGCCAAAGCATCGGGGGGCTGCCAACACTGCGGCGGCCGGCAAAAGCATCATCCCCGCGGCGGGTCCCCGCCGCGCCGGGCCGGGCCGAGCCCCGCGGCCCCCGCGCCCCCGTCCCCGGGCTATTGCATCACCGCGGTCCCCCCGCGCCGGGAGGGGCCGGGGCAGGGCCGGGCCCAGCAGAGCCATTGGCGGCGGCGGCGGCGGGGGCGGGAC
>WAAE01007420.1:0-56165 GCA_013400495.1 Nicator chloris | reverse complement strand
CGGCCGCGGATCGCGGGGCTCGGCTCGGCTCGGCTCGGCTCGCTCAGCGCCGTGCGGCAGCAGCGGCGGCCGCGGCCCCCCCAGCTCCGCGCCGCTCCGCGCTGCCCCCCTCCCCTTCGGCCCCATGGCCACCAAAATCGACAAGGAGGCGTGCAGGGAGGCGTACAACCTCGTCAGGGACGATGCCACCGAGGTGAACTGGTAGGTGGCCCCCGGCATCCCTCCACACGGGCAGCGGTGCGCTGGGACTCCCCGTCCTCTCTCCCCGCTCCCCAAAGGGCGACTTCTACAGACCTTGCCCCCTTCTCCTCTTCCCCTCTTCCTAAAGGATAGGATTTTTTACAGTCTGTTCTTCCCCATCTCCTCCTTTCTCTTCCTTAAGACTGTGGCTGTTCAATGTTCTCTTTGCCTTCCCTTCCCCCATTCCAAAGGGTGACTTTTAAATGTGTTATTCCCCTTTTCCCATCCGGAAAGGTGACTTTTAACTGTATTATTCCCTTTGTCTTTTCCCTCCTCGAAGGGTGACGTTTAAGTACAATGGCTCTACAATCGTCCCTGGAGACCAAGGGGTAGACTATGAAACCTTTAAAAGGAAGTGCACAGGTAAGCTCCGTCTCCGCTGCTTTGGCCCCTCTCCGCCCTTCCTGCTGCCCGGGGCGAGGGGGAAAGGATGGGAGGAAACTTGGGGAACTGGGATTAGTGCTGCTGCTTCCCCGTGCCCGCCCTGTCCTGCGGGATCGCCTTTCCAGCTCCACAGAGTGCAACTCCCTCAAGTCCATAGTCCAGCGGGTCCTTTGTCTCACCCTTAGACTTAAGGTCCTTTGGGCCCTTTCTGCCTTCTTTGCACAATCTTTCATTGCTTCTCGGTCATAAACCAGATATAACACGTGATAAGCAACGGTCGCCTTGCTTGGAAATGCAATTTCAGAGCAAAACCGACTCAATTGTCGTGGCTAGAAAGATGTGGTCATGCAGATCTTTGAGAACGAAATACTTATAAAATTCTTCTGAAAATCATAGCACTAAAGTAACTGCAGTTGGAAGGCTTGCAGGGATTTTTTGAGAGCACGAAACCTGAGCAGAGGGTGGTCACTGCAAAGCTGGGCTCGAACAATACAGATTGCAAACAATCGCAGATGTGGCGTTGCACAACCGCAACTGTTGCGGCTCCAGGTTTAAACGTGGCAGTCGAATGTTGAGCTGCCGGCCGTGGAGCATTCAAGGGAGGAACAAAGCCTGGAGAAAATGAAAATAAACTGGGGAGCGTTTAGCTTCGTCTGATCGTGACTTTTGATGAGTTTCACAAAAGTGGGTTTAGATTTTTATCTCTGTTTTCCTCCTATCTTTGCTGCTAGTTAACAGTGTCACCAAGTGAGATGAGAGACGGAGCATTTTTTACTAATACTGGATTACAACAAAGTCTTCCTGGCTCAGCCAGTTACTGTACAATCAAGCGCTATGATTCTCCTGTGTTTTCAGAATTCTGTGTCTGAGCTGTGGAGGAATTGTGTTGAGCAGCCTCTGCCCTCCCAAGGTGGGGCAGTTCCCGGGGACACCTCAGGCAGTGCCGTGGCTGTGGAAAGAGCAGTGCCTGTCCGTGGGGCTGGGACCCCAGGGCTTGGCTGTGCTTTATTAGGGGAAGGGGAGAACTCCCAGGAATGTAACTGAGGGCAGGACAGGTCTGGTCGATCACAGGAGAAAAGTGTATTTCAGTCCTTGGAAAGGAGCCATGAAATGAAGATGGTTTAGGCTGCCCTGCTATGATGTTGGCAGTGGGGTCTCACTGAGATTAATGCAGCCACTCGCTCCCAGCTGTTCTTGAGAACCTGCAGGGAAAATACTCAGAACTAAGCAGGTTGGTTGGTGTCAGAACAGCTGATCACTACACTGCAGGAGCTCCTTCCCACTCAACTCTCTTCAATGGGCAACAGAAGGGAAAAGCAATTACCTGGAATCCAGGGAATCCCGGGGCTCAGCACTTTGGAAGTTCATGGCTGTGGTTAATTGTTCCCTTGGGAGGTCAATGACTTCAGGAGCTGAGTGCCACGTTCTCTGTTCTCTATTCTCTGTCTCCTCTCCTGGCCAACATAACTGAGCATCTCCAGTGTCTCCAGACACCTGAGGCCTGCAGGGGAGCCTTCCCCATTTATTTTCTCTCCTTGCCTTTACACAGACTATGTCTTTCTTCTTATCTGAGCTGATTTTTAATGTTTTTTTCTGGATGGGAGCCCCTTAAGAACTTCCTCTCCTCCCTTCTGTGGCAAAGGGAATCCTTTTCTGGAGTGGCTGAGCAGGCAGAGGGGCTTTGGCAGAGCACAGGCACGAGTTGGGTTGGGTAGGATGAGGATGACAACTAGTGGAGGCACACACTGCACTCTGGAGAACACATTTGTGTTCCTAACAGGGTTTATAAACAGGGTGTTCAAACCAAGCTGGCCCCAAGACAGAATAAAAGGAAATTTGCCATATTTTAGAAATAAGCTCGGTAAGGGAAGAGTTAAATACAGGGCACTTGTGGGGTGGGCTGTGACCTATTGTTAGCCTTTAATGGGGAGCTGAATGCCTTAGAGCTCCATTGCTCCCTTTCCCTGTTCTTTCCCTTTCCCCTGGCATGCACCTGCTGAGGGCTGTTCCCTGGCACCCCAGGGCCAAGAAGTTGTCCTCAAAGCCACCTCTGGAGCAGAGCTGTTGGAGGCTTAACAAAAAGGCAAATTGAGGTGCCTGGTCCTTGGCTGGGAGCTGAAAAGGATCTTCCTCCACCCACAAATTTTGGTGTTGCAGTTGAGGAAGGAAGAGATGCAAGTTTTGGAGCCTCCATCTGTGTAGCAAACCTTCACCTGGCCTGCTAGACATAGTCAGGAATCAAACCTTGTGCCAGCAGTGAAGTTGGAGCTTTCCTTCCCATCTGGAAGAAAGTAGAAGTAGAGTTGGTTAGAATATTTCTACTGAAACAAAGTCAGTAAAAAAGAGTAGCAAGGGTTGGGAAAAGCTGTTAAATATTATTTCGTCTTGCTGCTACATCTCTTTCCTCCTGGTCTCTTCCATCACCTTTTACATTTCACTGGAGGGAAGAAGAACTGCTCTTAATGCAAACAACTTCAGAAAATGCGATTAAAAATTTAAAAAACCTTGGTATCAGAATAAACCTCCTTGCTTTGAATTCCTGTTGTGTGAGAAACACTGCCCTGAAACCCACAAAGTGCTGCAGCTGCCTTTGGTAGGAGGTGAGCATCATTTGGTGGTTGGAGGTGAGAGCAGGAGCTGGGGTTGCAAATCTCAGTGTGCAAAGAGTCACCATCAGAACTTGCTCTGGTCCACTTTCTGCACCAGCTGTTTCAGCGCTGTTCTGAGCTGCAAACTTCTGTGTCCCCTCTTTCTTTAAGAACCATTCTTATTAAAAGCACCTTGGTACACACTGCTCCCCTGCTGGGCACTGGGCAGCAGCACGGGTGGGGTCACTGCATGCTGATTCCTGTGGCTCTGGGACCGGGAAGGGCTTTTGTACCACTTTGGAAGATACTTAGCTGTGGAGGATGTCCTTCCTTGTGCAGTGACAGAGTCAGGGGGCTGGAAGGGGCTGTTGGTAACAGGGCTGTATTTTTGCTTTTTTTCCCCCCCATCCATAACCCTTTCCGTGCCCATCACTGACTCTGCAAACCTCCTCAGGGAGCCAGCGTGGCTGGGGACAAAGGGAAAGGAGAGAAACTGAAATTGCTTCTTTTAGAGGAAGTAGCAGTTCAGGGAGGCCGTGTCAGAAGCCAGCTCTGCACACCTGCAGCCCTGCTCTGGGGCTGCTGGAGGGGCACACGTGACAGAGGTGCTGAGCTGGGGCAGTGAGGCCCGTGCACTCAGCCAGGAGCTGCTGCTGTCCCAGCTGTGGGTTCATTCCTCCTCTGCTGAACTCTCAGATACACGTCCCACTTCAGAGCTGCATCTTACAGATCCTGGCATGGGGGCCTTTTCTTCCTTAGATCTTCACTAAGCTTTGCGTAGGAACAGAGGGGTTTAACAAACAGCATCGTTAAACTGTCACATTTTTCCCATCCCCGTTTGGGGACAGCAATTGCCACTCTTAGGGGAAGGAAACATGGAAAGAAGAGCTTCTTCAGTGCCCTTTTGCTGAGGGTCCTGGGGTGATGCTGCAAACACAGCCTGAACCTGGACTTCTGCGTGTCAGTCGCTATCGTGCTGTTGCTGTCAAGGTCTGTTTGTGCCAAGACAGCTCAAACACTGCCTGGAGGCAGCAGACCCTGCTCTAGAGCCAGGCATTCATCTCCTCTGTCCTCCAAAGCCAGCCCCACGTGTGGGAGCTCCTCTCCTCCAGCCCACCCCAAAGTAAAGCCAAGGAGGTTGGTTTAAGCCACTGGCACATCCTTGTATGATTCGGAGGTGGCTGCTGGGGGCTCTCCCCCTTGCAGTCCTGCCTGATGGCCGGTGTCCTGCCTGATGGCCAATGTCCTGCCTGTGCTGGCCCTTGTCTGACTCAGAGAGTCTGGAGACCAAAGTCGAGGACATTCACTGTGTCAGGGTCATTAAACATGCCCTGTGTCTTCTGGCTGAGGACTGTTTTGGTTGGTCTTAACAGCACAGATTACCTCTGCATTAAACAAGGACTTAATTCAAGGCTTCTGATCCATTTTACCTCCCAGTTCCTGCTCTTGCCTCTGCAGATGGCCTGGCTCCAGAGGAAGCATTAATTTGGTGGTTAGTACTACGTGCCATCAGTACACTTTGCAAAAAAGCAGCTGAGCTGGTGCATTTGAAGCCAGAAAGAGATAAGAGTTGAAGGTTATTGTATGAAAGGATGTGACAGCTCTTAGGACTTTTGTTTGGGGTTTTTTTGTTTTGTTTTGGTTTTTTTTAATGTTTTTCATTTCAAAGTCTCACAACCGGGCTGGTGATGCTGTTGCTGAGAAGAGAGGAATGAGTTACAACTGAAATGACATCCTGTGGAACTTTTGTGTGTGTCTGTTGTACCTGACTGCCCTGGACATTGCCTCAGTGTCTGCATTATGAAGCAGCAGAGCATCACATTGGCTCTGTCTGTGGTTTAATTTCATTTTTTTTAGTGTGTATTCTGCCATTAAGCAATAGAGTGGTCAGAAGACTGTATTTCCCCCCCTCCATGCCATATGTGAACAGCTGTTTTCAATGCATCTCTGACAAAAGAAATAATGAGCCTTTTATTTGGAAAGCCCCAGTCCAGATAAATAATTGCAATGACAGCATGAAATGGGATAGTTATTCATGTGTCTGAAAAGATCAGCCTAAAACCACACTGAGCATTCAGCAGCAGGAAGAACAGAAAATCTTTGGTCTGAAATAAGTACCCTATAAAATCATTTGGGGTTGACATAAAATATTAGAAAATAGAAATAGATTTGGCTCCTAATAAAAATACAAGTTTTTTGGGCTTTAGATCAATTGTCCCAGAAAGCCTGGGCTGCACATTATAAATGTAGGAGCTGTGAGTTGAGAGATCACCAAGGTTACGTTGGCACCTGAGGTTGTAGGAAAGATTTGTAAAAACACACGAGGACATATAATGAGATAGGTGCTTATCTGCATTTGGCTGCATCTTAAGTTGCTAAAATGGGCCTTGTAAATCAATCTCCTACTGCTTTTGTTTTTCCTCCTCAGTGTTCATCTCTCCTGCTTTCCCTTACTGGCTATTTAAGGGAAGACCTGGGGCCATGGGTGGCTTATGGAATTTGTCACCCTGCCCCTGTGCCCTCCCTGCCTGTGTGGACGTGCTCTTGGCAGGGTCACAGCATCTCCTGGCTGCCAGCTGGAGCCCAGGCTTAGCCTGGCCCTGGCTGTGGCCAGGGTGTGGGTTTAGGGAACATTCTCACTGATTTTTGTGAGAGCAACTCATCAGGTCAAGGCCTGCAGTGATGGTAACTCCTTGGTTTTGTGGCAATTAATTGAAGTGTTGTGGCTGTGGGTCTGCCTTTGCCATCCCGTGGGGGGCACAGGAGCAGGGAAAGAAGAGCTTTGTACCTTTTGCCTGCCTTTTGTTCTGGGACCTGCCTGGCCCTTCTGGCCAAGCAACACCACCATTCCTTCCTTCAGGGAAGAGCTGGGTCCCCTTCTGCTCCTGCTCTGCCCTCAGTATCTGCCCGGGCCAGGACAGAAATCATGACTGTCACTGGGCTAGCAGCAACCCCCTGGTGGCTTCGCTGGGCCAGAGAAGCCACTGTGGGGTCATTTTCCCCATGCACTTGTGTTCCTGCACTCACATCAGCCACCCCGAGGCACCTGGAGAAGGTTTGGTGGCCCAGCAAAGGCCTGTGGTGGCCCTGGGGTCAGACACGTCTGCGATGGTTTAATGAACAGGCTGGGGTGGAGCAAGGCAGCCCTGCACGAGATCTGTGGGCTTAGTGCAGGGTTTAAGAGGAAGAAACAGTCCAGGAAGAGGTAGGGAACGTTTGTCTGCACTTGTAGCCACGTGACCACGGGGCTGACTGAAGAGGTGGAAAATTGACAAATTAATCTAAAATTAATCCAATTGAAGCAAACAAACGAAATCTCCATGGAACCTGCCATGCGCTGTAGTAATTCATGTTGGACAGGAGACAAAAGCAGGTCAGTCCATCACCTGCCTTGCTGCCTGTGACCTTGATTCAGCAGTGTTTTTATCGTGGCACATCTCTGGCTTGGCCATTCGGAGCCCTCAGCCTGAGAGCCGTGGTGCTTTGCCAGTGTATTTCTTTCCTGCAGCTATTATCTTTTACTGATGACTCACTGCATTTTAATCTAACGGGGAAATTTTCAGTACAGCTGAACCAAAGCACTTGAGTGGATGTAGAAAAAGGGAAGGATACCACGAAGGAAATCTCTGTAGTTTGGCATCAAGCTTTGTTGACAGCCAAGGGCAGCTTAATAAGAGTATTTAGAAAATCCTGCCTTAGTGATAAATAAAGAGTTTGGGGAGAAATACCAAGTGATGCTCGTTAAGGCATCCATTGTGCTGCTCATTGTTTGTCCAGCCATACTGAAAGGAGTCGTGGTATTAATTGAATTAACATTGTTAATTTCTGCTGTCTGGATCTTGTGTGATCTCAAATAAAGCTGCTATTTCCGTTCTCCCCACATCAGTTATTTGCTTCTATCTGCCCTGAAGTTCCTGTCTCAGTGGCTGGGAAGGGGGTTGCACAGCATTAGGCAGGATTTCCTCTTTCAGGGGAAATCTACGCTGTCTCTCTCTGATTTGTTCTGCTCCCCTCACTCCCAGCAAATTCCTAAAACCACCGCGAGTGGTTTTGTGTGAGAAGGGGGTGGTGGACGTGAATGCCTTGAGATTTCTCCGGGAATTGGCACTGATGGCATTGATGACTTCCAGCGTGGGGAGCTGATCTGGCAGGGCAGAACTGATTAACTGTGAAAGAGGAAAGCTGGGAGCAGGAAAGAACTTGCGTTCTGATCCCCTTATCACTCCCAACACGCCTCAGACTAATTGTGAAACTCAGCCACTTCTGCTCAGGGATTTTGACCTGCACTTGGAGAGGCTTATACCCAGGCTGAGCTAGGCTAAAAAGCTCTCCATCCGTCCCTGATGCCCTTTTAGGAACAGAGACATGTTAATTGCTCAGGGCTCCAATTCACATTTCCTCTCGGCTTTGTGTGCAGCGCGATTCACACACAGCACAGCGAGCTAAGGCATCACATTTGTGCTAAATATCCTGGGCTGAAAGCTGTGGCAGCTGAAGAGCCTGCTCTGCCTCCAGTAGGGATGTAAACTCCGTGGGGAGACAGGAGGAGACGGGACCCAGCTGGGGTGTGACCCCTTCAAGCCCCCACAAGTGAAGCAGCCCCAGGAAAGTCTGCCCAAGAGGTGGCTCAGAGCCCAGGCCAACCTCAGGTGCTCATTAAACTTCCTGGGACTGAACACGGTGAAGTAAGGGTTGGCCATGCTCAGGTGATCTCATGGATAAAACTGCAATTGCTGGATTTGGCTCTCTTTAGTGTCACGGAGCTGCTTTCAACCAGGATGGGCAAGCACTGAGAGTTCTGCTGAGAAGCAAACCCCGCTGCTGCCAGTGATCTGTGGGTTAATGGAAAATGGAGGTTATTCTGACAGGCAAATTCATAGAATCCCAGAATGGTTTGTGCTGCAAGGGGCCTTAAAGATCATCTCATTCCAGCCCCATCATAAGGAGGGACAACTTCCACTATCCCAGGTTGCTCCAAGCCCCATCCAACGGGGCTTTGGACACTTCCAGGCATGGGGCACCCCTGGAACCTCCTCTCTGTGCTATGAAAAAGCACTGATTTTTCACATGAATTGTCTTTTCCCATTATCTTTGTTATAAAGGGGCATACTCCAGTGTTCAGGCTCTGTGACAGCTGTTGTTAGAAGGGGCAGGGATGCAAACCCCACAGGCTCAAGGTGGGGACTGAGGGCTCCGTGGCAAGGGCAGTGACACCACTGCAGTGCAGGAGGTCCCAGCACTCGATGCCATTAAAGGGCCTTCCAGGAGTGTTCCCAGAGAGCAATTCTGTTCACAGAACAATTCTGGGCAGAGTGTGGCCTCCTTTGCTGTCAGCACTTGGGAAGCAAGGCTGGCTCCTGGATGTGTTCATTGTAATGTTAGAGGATTTAGTGTCTTGCTTCACTTTGGGTATTTCCTGGCTGTCGCTTCATTTATGGCTCTAATCAATCTTGGGAAGAGGATTTGCTGTCAGAACCAGGAGTCTCCCCGTGCATTTCTTACACTCACCAGTAGCAGGGTAACTGAGAGAGAAGTTTTGTTTGCCTGCATTGTTGATACAGGACTCTTTCTCTCCTTCCAAAGATTTATCTGGATTTTTCCTCTGAATAAGATGTTTCTCTTTGTTTCTATTTTGAATTCTTCAGAGGAGTTTGTTTTGAACACTGTACTGGCTCACACACCCCCCTACATCCATTTTCCAGTTTGCCCAGTATTACTCAGTCAGTGACAAAAAAATGAAAAAGAATAGAGAACAAAACAGGGAGAGCAGAGGTGGATTTTTTTCAGACTTAAAAAAGTCTTCTCTTTTATCAAGGGGACTTTGTCCACACTTTGCCAAATCAAAGTGTTAAAGAAGCTCTGAGATACGTCAGCTTGCAGAGAATATCCCAATTATTATTATTTTTAACATAGATTTCTAGCAGCTTATTTTCTGGGGATAGGAGCAATTTAGAGCTGCTTCTCCCCTGCCTCCAGAGCTCTGGGGGCTGTCCTGGCTGCTCATGGAGTGTGCTGGGGATGTTGGCAGTCATTCCTACACCTGGAGCCTACATTTTCACCTGGCAATTAGTCAACCCAGCAAATCCCTCTAAGGCACGTTGAACTGGTCCCAACAAGTGTGCCAGGATTACCAGGAGTCTTCTCCAACAGCAGGTTTGTTCTTCTGGTTTGAGTCACCTCCTTTAAAAGGCCTCGAGTGACCTCTGAGAGAGGAAGAAGCCCTGATGAGCAATATTCCACAATTGCACGAGTGTCCATCTGCTGTGCTTGCTGCCACTCCTGGTGGAAGGCTCCAGCATCCCGTGGAGCCTGGGGATGCAGGGGGATGGTGCTCCTGATCAGGAAGGCTTCCAGCTGCCTGGCTCCTGAGTCACCAGGAGATGGAGGAAGGAGCTCTTTGAGATAAGAGTCTACAAGGTTGTCACGCATATGGCCAGGCTAAATTAGTCTGGTGTGGTGTAGCACAAACCAGCTGTGAAACGAGGGTCAGCACAGTTCTAAAATCCAGGACTTTTCCCTCCAGGGCTTCAGAAGGAGTAGAAAAACACACCTGGGCAAGTAATTGCAGATTTTTCTTTTCCTCCTTCTCCTGTCCTTCTTGTAAACTCATACTACAAGTGAGCCAGAAATGGGTGGAAGGAGGGAGAAAGCTCAGATTTACACAATGGCCAGTTTCTGGTAATGTTATAAAATGTGACCCTAATCCTGCTGTTCTGTAAGAGACACCAGGATATCACTTCCTTCCCTTCTTCACCAGAGCTGCAGATGAATCATTTGGTTGAACGTGTAACTGAGGTTCTCAGTTAACTCTGTGTCTGCCTGCTGACTGTATTTTAGCCCTCTCCACCATGCTGTGGGGTGTCCAGCACAACCAGTTTCCTCCCAGTAACTCAGAGAGCCCAGAAGAGGCAGAGCTAACACGGGCAAAGCACACCTTGTAAGCACAGGGCATATGAGCAGAGCCCCTGTACTGCCCCCTGATTCCCAAATGCTGGCATTGAAACAGGGGATCAGTGCCTTGCCTTGGTGTCTGAGAGCAACAGGCTCAGCCTGGAAAAGGGGAAGGCAGGGATGTTCCTGGTTTTGATCAGTTTGTCCCTTTTTCCCTCCGCAGACGATGTGCGATTGTTCGGCTTTGTCCGATTCACCACCGGCGATGCCATGAGCAAGAGAGTCAAGTTTGCCCTCATCACCTGGATTGGAGAGGATGTCAGTGGCCTGCAGAGAGCCAAAACTGGGACTGACAAGACTCTGGTCAAGGAAGTAGTACAGGTAACCTCTTCCTTATCTCCTAACCACCGGCTCCCCTCGCTGCTTTCTGTACAAACACCAGCAGGAGGGAGAGACAGGGAAGGATTGGCTCATCCTCCAACTTAGGAGTTAATCCTTTAAAAAAGAAGACAATTTCCTATTGCCTGTCGTCCTCCTAGGAAGGCTTAACATCTGCCCTCTGAGCACTCAGGCATAAAGAAGCACCTTTTGAGCTTAAGGCTGCCTTAGCTATTTCATGGGGAGGGAATTTATGCACTCCCCTGCTTGTCACCACTGAGATGTCTCCCATCCCCTTCCTTGACATGGGAATAATTCAATATTGAATGATCATGAGCAGTATTAAGTTAAGCAGGTAAAATTAAACAGGAAAACCCACACCCTTGTTTAAACTTCTCCAGAGGCCTTTTGTCTTTGCACAGTGAATTGGTGGAGCTAATCACCCCAAGTCTGAAGTCCCTATCACACCAATTAACTAACGGCCCTTAATAGCTAACTAGATGTGAACAGGCTTTGTTTGGCCTTGGGCGTAGCAGGGGAAAGAGAAATGTGCTCAGTCCAAGTGAGAGCAAACAACAGCCAGGAGGAGAAGTGACTCGAGGGAGGCTGCACAGAACCACAGCTGAAACCTGGCTGTGATGGAGAGGATGCTGATGTTTGGAATGTTTCTGCTGGAGAAGTGCTTAAAGCAAGATCGGCTCTTCCAACAAAACATAGAACCAGGTGGCCAGAGCCTGAGAAATGGTTTGGTTTGTGCTCTTGGAGAACGGGCTGATGATGAAATTAATCCCCCTCAATAATTGAGCTCTTGCCTGTGTAAAGACATCTCCCAAGAGGACACTGTGAAGGGTGAGAATGAAGCCCCCCTCAAATCTTTGGTAGTTTATATGACACAGAAGGTTACCTTTAGGTGAGAAGAATGAAGAAGATAATACATTCCTGTCCTTCCAGAAGATAAACTCTGGTGCTAAATGTTTCAGAATGACGACGACTCAGAGGGGTCTGCTCTCCAAAGAAACTTCCAGAATGACACCTGAGAGATAGGAAAGCGAGTTTCTGCTCATGGGAAGCAGCTGAAACTGCATAATTGTAGCTGAAGACAAAATTATAGAGTACTAAAGAATGACTCTTACATGAGTCACTAAGCCCAAGATTTTCTTAAAAATCTGTTTAGACAATGTAGTCCTGTTGAGCTGAATAGCATTCCTGAGCACTGTGCTCAGACCTGTCCCTAGGTCTGTTACATATAATTTGCAATTTCACTTGTTTCATCTTTGATTAGTAGTCTGTACAAGTTAATAATCAGGTGGAGGATTAACCATTCTTGGCTGTTACTTAAAAGCTTTCATATTCCAATTAGTCTGTACTAAAATACAAAAACAGTACAACTGGTGCTTGATACACTTTTACTGAGCAACCTTGCCTATAATTCCCTGCAAAGCATTTCTGAATGTCACACCAATGGTGATCTCCTGCCCAGAAGAAATTGTCTTGACAAGTATTTTGAATAATTCTTGATATGCAACTGAATCCCTCTGAGTGGAGTGAGATAAAAGCAGAACTATTTTCTTCTTTTTATGCCTGTGACCTTGCAGATAATCTGTCAAAATAAACAAGGACAAGAAAGTCCAACTGAAATTTAATGGAGAGAGTTTATCCCAGAGCTATTTCACCCTGAGTAGTTCCCTTGACCTTCAGGTACATTCTCAGTCTTCCCTTTTTTACAGAGATTATTTGAGGTGTGAGTTAGACATAGAAAAATACACTTGGGTTTTTTCTGTAATGATAAACTACAAATCTGAGTCAGTGTTGGTTCATCATTTGGAATAAGCAGTACCCTAAGGTGGGATTTTTTTGGTCTGCAAACCCTAAACGGGTGTAGGTGAGTTGGGCTCTGTGCAGGGCCCACAGCTGCACCCATCCCGTGGAAGGGTGGCACAAGGAGGCTTTTTGTACAGCTTTGATCTACACAAGGGACAGGCTGGGCTTCCAGAAGAGAGCTCTCCACTCTGAGAAGCCCTCAGTAAAACCTGAAGGGCTCTCACAGTCTTGTACTATTCGCCAAAGCAACTGTGGGGCTTTATTTAAGGCCAAAGTGTGAGGGGATTCCTGCTTTGCATCCTGTGCTGTGCTGTACTGATGAGCTGGGGCTGAGCTCTGCTCAGAGCTGAACCAACACCAATAAATGTTGCTGCTCCTGCCAGACAAAGTGAAAGCCAGTCGGCTCAGGCACCTCCTGCCAGCACAACCCAGCCCTGGGATAAAGAGGATGCCACCCTGGGGTCGTTAATGGGCTCCCAGAAGCACTGGCCATAAGGAAAACACAAGGGACATTGACTGGTGAGGAGTAGATTCTGGGCTCTGAACAAAGGGATGAACTATTACGAAGCAGAGAGAGGAACAGGGTTGCCCTGGCTTTTGTGTTCCCCCTTTGGAAGGGGGAGCAGGTGCTGTGAAATCCCTGGGGAGGTGGCTTGGGAAGCAGTGCTGATAGTGAGTGCAGGAGGTTGCCAGAAAACCTCTCAGGAAGAAAGGACAATTGATTTTTAGCTGTAATAACTGTAAAATGACAGGGATGGATCTCATCTGCTACAAATAGCTGTAGTTCTTCTGATCTGGGCTAGATGAGAGCCAGGTCTCCTGGCCCTACTTGGACCTATGCTTATTACCTCTTTAATGTTGAAAAATGGGTTTTGAGTTTATTGTATTTCTTTTGGGTTGTAGAAAAATCCATTTAAGGAACTATCAGGAGCTTTCTTTTTTCCCCACAGCCGTTTATTTTTTCCATCCTTTCCTCCTTAACTCAGCTGGAAATCTTGGCTCAAGCCTTCAGCCTGGTCCAAGCAGTCCAGCTGGGAGCAGATTAGAAGTAAGGCCAGGATGGGGAACAAGTGTTTATCTGTATCTTCTTAGGGTCTAGCTAAGTCCTACTGTGTGAGACTGCTGTGCCAATGGAGACAGGGAGTGGGGGCATGCACAGTTCCATCTTTTATCCACTGGGCTTCTCTCCATGCCAAGGACAGGTCTAATGGGGGAAGAAGTGGCACAAAATTTCCCATTGCAGGTGGTTGCTTAAGATGTTTGGGAGATCATTTCTGGGCTGGAGTCTAAACTTACACCTAGAACAATCTAAACAACTGGGAACTTTATGGAGCAGTGACTTCTGCAAGGCTGTGTCAGTCTGGCAGCAGCAGCAGCCGTGTGTCACCTTGAGCACAGGGTGACCTGGCAGATGTGTACAGAGCCACCCCACAGCACTGGTGTCCCCTGCACAGCTGCACTTTGGTCACCAGACCCCACAGCAGGGATCAGCCCAGGCACAGGGCTTGTGGCACTGGGAGTGGCACCTACTGCTGGAATGGGATGGTTTTCCTGAACACACCTGGAAGCAGGACTTGGTTTCCCTCTGAGTGTTCCTTCCTCTCTGTGAACTCGTTGCCCTTCATGACTGCATTTCCTACCAGGAGATTTTAACCCTTCCTTAGGCAGCACTGGGGTCTTTTCCTGACAGGGCTGAATTCATATCCTGCACTACTCTCCCAGCAAAAGGACTCCCCAGTCTTTGCCAGTTTGTCTGATTTTCCATGGATTTTGACTCTTCTCTGTTTTCATCAGCACTCCTTCCCCCACGAAGTCATGTGTTCTGTTATTTCCCTAATTCATATTCAGGGTAAAACAGCTCTGTTTCTGTGAGCAAATATTCGAGGCATTTTATTCATCATTATTTTTGGTGAGGAATTCATCTGGCTGTCGTGATGTCAACAGTTCCACTGAGCTCCTGCTTTGCAGCTCATGCCCAAATCTTTTTTTTGCTTTCCTTTTCCTCTGGATTCCTCACTGCACTGAGGTGTCCCATGAGGGAGCACCCACTGATGGGGTCCCTATCCCTGATCTTGGGATCACACAGAATTCCCTGTATTTGGTTTTCTCATACCAGGACAGAATCCTGACCAGAAGATTAAATAGCTAAATTAAACCAGAAGGTTTAATAGCTTTGTTAGAGGCAGTTGGGAAACCAAACTCACAGGGAACAGCCATGTCACGGCGGCTTTGGGAGTTACTCATGAGGGTGAGTGAGATCCTGCTGGGAAGGCAAACTAAATTCTCCTTTTTGACTGTTTTTCCTGTTCTGGTTTACTGTAATGACCATACCAAAAGGATATGGATTTATAAGAACTTCTAGTCTAGAGAAGAGGGTCAGAAGCAGCAGCTTCTCATCGCCTGTGTCTGACACACAGACTTGTGACTCTTCCAGTGGGATGAAGCACAGACTGGGAGAATTTGCAGAGCAGCTGAAATGCAGCTCCCATTGCTGAGACAAGTGTTTGCCAGGGGTTTAGACTGGCTTCTCTCAGTGTCTGGAACTGGTCCATGTAAAATTGGCAGGGAGTAGATTTGAAGAGAGGGTTTTTGCTGAGCAGGGAGTCTGACAGCTGAGTGCAGGAGTGGGTTTGCTGTAGGCCTGGGACTCAGACCATAGTGGAAAAGAAACCTGGGAGATGACATCTCCTCTGTACTGCATCTGCACTGAGGATGAGATGACCAGTGGATGGGAGTGGTGACATTAAGCACAGTAGAACTGAGAATTCTGAACTTCAGCAGAAGCTGCTCCAAGCCCCAGTAAAAATAAAATAAATAAAAAATGGCAAGGAGCTGCTCAGCTACCTGGCACCATCTGTAGCTGCTGAAAACCCGAGTGTCTGCAGAATATACAAGGATTTTACTCCTGGCTTCAGGCTTCCCAAGCTGGGATTTATAAGGGTCTCTGCAGACCCAGTTTGGTATAATATCTGCACCACATGGATTTTCCCTTGGGCAGTTTAGGGAAATTTTATGGCCCATATGCTAAACATTCAGGGCTTGGAAGAGGAAGAAAATCTACTCCACCCTTTTTTTCCCCCCCTTTAAGTTGGCTGGAAGAGAAGGATTGAGCTTTCTGTACAAATTTCATGCTTCCCAGGGAGGGATGCAGGCTCCTTCTTTGCTCCTGCATGGTTGGAGCCCTTTCAGTCTGTACCTGCTGTGGAGGTTGACACAGGGGATGGGATTCCAAAATTGGGGCCCTTTGCTGCTCAGGCACAAAGAGGAGCTGGTGCCAGAGAGGTGCACTGGAGAACCACGAGTGAACCTCAGTATTTCTGTGCCCTGTTCACTGATTTGAGAGGCAAAGCAAAGAGACTGTGGTCACTGTTGTGTTGTGAGAGTGATAAAGATAAATGGCATCATTGTTTTTGTTATCTGGAGGCTGCTGGTGACTGGGGTGAAGACAAAGGCTAGAATTCACTGGCAGGGCTTGCTGTGGCTGTAGAAAGCCTGGGGTTGGGGGGAGGAGAAGGGAAAAGGAAGTGGAGGATGTAAGATGAAGACACGTGTCAGCAAATCAAGGGCCCAAGCATCAGAGTTATGCACTGTGCCTTAGGATTTGCACCCTGAACAAAAGCTCAGCCCCAGAGAGCTCAGACAGGAAATTCAGAGTGATGAGGGAGACTGTGGCTGGAGGAGGTCAAGCAGGATGTTAAAATCAGAAATTCCAGTCACCAAACTCACCAAAAGCATCTTCCCTCCTTGGGGCCAGGCTTGAGGAGATACCAGGGTGGGTAAGAGCTGCTGTGAGGAGCCAAGGAGGACCCTGAGAGAATGGAATGAAGCAGAGTTATTAATAGCAGTGACCCAGATTGCACTCTGAGGGCACAAATCTGGCACAAGAGGTGGCCCAGTCAGCTAAGAGGATATTTAAGAGTGGCTGGGAGCAGAACCCATCTGGCCACTGCTAGGGGGATGCTGTTCATTCCTTGCAAGGTGTCTTGGTGTTGCTGATGTGAAATCGTGGCTGATGCCCACAGATCATCACCCAGGAGTCATCTGGATAAGTGTCTAGCTGAGAAGGCATCTGAGTAATGATATTTACTTTGTGGCACATGTAATTAATTCTCCTCTGTTCAGGCATCAGTGCACTTGCAGTTTTAATTTCAGAATCAGCTGGATTCTGCGGAGTGGGCACTGAAGAAAACCCTCCCCATGTTTCTAAAATACACTTTTCATGGAATCCCTCTCAGAAATGGTTTTATGGGCCTGCCTCAGTTCTCACTACATCAGGGCAAAGACTCACCCTGAAATCGGGTAGTCCTGGATAACCTGCTTCCCAAGGTGAGGAAAATTTGTTAAACCTGGTACCACAGAAAAGGAATTGAAAAGGTTCAGCTCAAACCTCGCATAGGTAGCACAGCTCAGTGAGCATCAAATAACTGAAAATCCTGGGGCTGGTCTTAGCAAGAGCTGAGCTTTGCAGAGATCTCACCCTGGAGACCTGGAAGTAGGTCACTTGTGAGCATGACTAAATCTGATGGTTTGGGCAGTTTGCCTCTTTATTCCCATCTCAAAAAAAAAAAAAAAAAGAAGAAAAAAGGATTTGTTTTTCTCTAAAAAGCAACATCTTTCCCATTTTCCCTGGACTCTGCCAAGCCGTGGAGGAGTGCCTGTGCTGTGCACACGGCCAGAAAAGCCGAGCACTGCGGGCAGTGGAGCAGGGCTGTTGCTGCTGAGCACTCTGTGCAGCCGGAGCACAGCACACAAGGCTCCCGCAGCTGCTCGGACCTTCCTCCCCGCCCCGGCTGCGAGGATTTCCTACGGTGTGAAACACGATCAGCCGCAGCCCGGGGGAGGAGGGAGCTGTTTTCCTCTCCCTTCCATTTCTCCCACCGCATGAAAGAGGTGCTGAGGCTCTTTCAAGCTGCATCCTCCTCCACCCCCTGCTCGAGCCGGCTCTGATCCCGAACTGAGACCCTTGAGACGCTGCCAAATAGAGAGCTCTCCCATGGCTCAGAGTCTGAAAGCAATTGGAACCCTGGGTTCCCGTTGTGCCAGGGCTGTTGCAGTGCCAGGGAGACCCACACAAGATGCCTGCTGCTCTCCCAAAGCGCTGCCTCCTTCTCCCATCACCTTTTGGGGAACTCACTGCCCAGGGATTCGGGCATTGCAGATTTCCCGAGACGTCACGGCCAAGCTGTTGGGATTTTAATTCATATTTTTTTGGTGGAGTGCAATGGATGCTTGTGTTTGTCATGCTGGCTAAAGCCCTGTGGGGTGGGGGAAGGGAGACTCGCGCCGTGTTCTCAGTTGTGGTGAGGAAGGGGAGGAAAATGCTAAAGCAAGCAGCAAACAGCCTGTTTGCTGAAATGGCTGTGCACACACATGGATGCCATGCCAGCCCTGCTGGGAGGCAGGAAGGACAGCCCCCACAAGGGAAAAACCCCCGAGCTGCCACTGCTCTGACAAGAGCCCTAAAGGCTCCCTGGGATCCCGTTCTGCTCGCAGAAAGGGTTGTCTGTGTTCACAGCCTCACACCCCAGCACACTGCCCGGGGCTTGCCCAGCTCCCAGGAGCTGCAGACAGCTCTCAGGCAGGGGGAAAGCTGCCCTGCAGCACACGAGTGTGTCCATCCAGCGTGTCCTCAGAGGTCACTGGGGATCACAAAGCACGGGGCAGAGTGGAGCCTGTGAACAGCAGCAGCCCCTGTCTGGGGCAGGGTCCTGGCTTTGGCCTGGTGTGTGTTGGAGATGAGGGGAGGAGGCACTAAACCCACTGAAGGAGCTGTGTTTGCTCCTGGAACCTTTCATGCCTTATCAGGCTACCTAGAACAGAGGCTAGACAGTGTTAAAGGAATAAAGGAGGGATTTATTAAAAAGCCTTCAAAGGATGCACCTTGGGCCGTTCAAGAGCCTGGCCGTGGCTATGCCCAAGATGGACCCAAGATGGACCCCCAGTCACAAAGTCTCACATTTCTAGAAGTTTTGGTCCCTTTACATATTGGGGTTAATTGTCCAACGACACCTTCAGATTATGAAATCCCATCCTCCCAGATTGCTCTCCTCAATTCCCTGTTGTTTACACTTTTTGGGCCTGAAGCTGCAATGGTGTTCTTGGTTCTGGAGCTGGAAAAGGATTATTTTGTCTAACTAAGCTGTGAAGACAACTTGCTAACACTTTACATGAAGTTCAGAGTTATAAACTAATGCAGTACAGAATCTGGAAAATATGAAAGCTAAAACTTAAGGCATCACCATCCCTGTGCTGGTCAGTAGGTCACCGAGGCACTGTCCCCTCAGCTGGCAGGTGTGACACTGTAGGACACTCTGGTGTGGTGCTGTTCTTTTTTTAGGAGAAGGGGCCCTAAAAAGGGCACAGAGAGGATCAGTGACTTGCCCAAGATCGTGCTGAGGGTCAATGGTGGTCAGGAGATCAATAATTTTGAATGTTTTAGTTCACATGCTACATAAGGAACTTGACCTAACCTGGTCTGTGCATCGCCAGGAAGAGCAGCTGCACCCCTGGACTGGATCTTGCAGCCAGTGACTGTGGAAGTAGATATATAACGTTTTTCCAGGTCAAGTATTGGGTTTTGCCTTCACTAGTCCTCTCTCTCATTCACAGCTTTCTGTTTATCATCCCAGCCACAGAAGATGAGGGGATGCAGCTCAGACACCCAGGGAAGCTGGATTGCCCATCTTCATTCAGCTACTTAGAAAATATCCCTCTTTTTTAACAGGCTTTTTTCTTTATCTCTTGCAGAACTTTGCCAAAGAATTTGTGATCAGTGACCACAAAGAGCTGGACGAGGATTACATCAAGAACGAGCTGAAGAAAGCAGGGGGGGCTAATTATGATGCACAGACTGAGTAAAGGCAGGAACCTCCTGGCACCATCACCTGGATCTCAAACGGAGGGCAAAGGCACAACAAACTAACACACCTGAGAGATGAGGCAACTGAACTCCCCAGCTTTCTGTGGCTGCACTTAAGAACTCCCTTTTTTGCATACAGTGGACTTTTATTTTCCATTCTCTCTCATGAAACATTCCTCTGGGGCTCTGTTTTTCTTTTTTCCCCACTTTTTTTACTCATAACTCTGTCCGTGTTCTCGCACCTGTGGAATTTAGGTTTGGCTCTGCTTTGGTCCTATTCAGCCCTGTGTTTGTAGAGGCTTGTCACTGTGTCCTTCTTCATGTCTGTATGTTTTACTTGGGCTCAACTTGGTCTCTGAGGGAAGAAAGTTTTGAGGGAGTTCTGGACATCGATTACTTTAATTTTTGAAAAATGTGTTCTGACTGATATTCTTGGGAATAACATTATTTGCCGCTCTAGGCTGAGATCAGCTTGAGATGACTTCCCTCAAACTTTGATTAAATCATCTGAGCAGAAATGTCCAGCTGAGATGTTATCTAACAGCTTAAACAACAAAGCCAACAAAAAAAATTTGACTCCTGATAAATGGGAATAAATTTGCCTTAAACATTTCTTGACAGTTGCTATGCTCTGTGCTGCATCTCTGTCCCTCCCTCTTGAAAATAAGATCCACCACTAATGCTAAAGTGGGTTTTGTTGCTTTTTGGAGGTCTGACAGCACAGTAAACTGAGGGGCTTAGAAATGTCTGGACACTTGGTCACTATTTTGTGTACGTTGGTCTCTGGGTTTGTATCTGACTTTCCTAATGCTGGGGCTCAGGAGGTGAAACTGAAATGCATAGATTTCCTTTTTCAATAATGTCTGAAAAAAGTAGCTGCTGAACCCTTCCCTGCTCATGTCCCTCCTGGTTGTTTTGCAGTCAAACACAACATCTTCAGTTCTTTGGGGCCTTTGGCAGTGAACATCGATGGAGCAGGGCAGCTCCGTCCCAGCTGGGGTTAAATATTCAACAGCAGAGGCCCAGAGAGAACCTGGGCTCAGTTTGGTACCAAACTGTTTGTTTGTGGGGGCTTCTTTGTATGGCTTTTTTTTTTTTTCCCCATCAAAGGTAACTGGCCCCAGAATTACATGTTGGGAGAGACTGTGGGGCTTGGGAGTCAGCGCTACAAATCCATTACAGAAATAAATGTTTTTCAAGAACAGTTCTCAGCAACTCTGTTGTTCTTTTACCTTCCCTGCAACAAGCCTATATTTAGGAGGTTTCTTAATCTTTGGTGTAAAGCTTTGAGCTCCTGCAATCTTGGGGCTATTAGGAGAATTAAACACTGGCTTAGCTGTAAAATGATTCCAGAGCATGCAGCCCTTGTCTGCTCATCTCTGCTCCGAGAGGCAGAGGTGAGCACAGTGCACCTGACACAATTTCTGTTCAGCAGCTCTCCATCTCCATTTCCAGCGCCAAAACAACCAGTGGGAATTGTAATTAGGTCAAAGAGAATTTCACAGCCACGGAAAATAAATGTAGAGAGGTCAGGAACAGATTTGGGAACAAGAACAACACTTTCAGACAAGTTTTGCAGCTTCCTGCACAGGGTTACATGGGGCATTGCAATTCTGGACAGCACTTCCTAAACCTTGCCCTGAAAGAAGGGAAATGGTTGTTTTTTACAGGACTGACAGCAGGGACAGGCATAACTAACGGGAAGGAGCTTTGCAGAGAGTTTATGATGCTCTGAGGCTTTGCCTTACTGGTTCAGTGACCACGATAAACTTTAATTTGACACCCTGTGGCACAAGTCTCAGTCTGGATTTGAAGCCTGGCAGCACCATCACAAGGAATTCACTGGCACCAGCTGTGGTGGGGGCTCAAGAAAGAGCTCAGCAGAGGCAAATGGACTTTCTCAGCCTTCAAAGGCATCTCAGCAAGACAAATGGAGCACTTGTGTTGCCTTTGGCAAGCTGGGTCCAGGGATGGAGGAAGTGGAGGCATCACTCTGGCTCTGGTTGCTTTGCTATCCTTAATCCAGTTCTTGGAACATGAAAAATCCATATTCCCTCTTTAATAACCTCTGTGATGTACTGGCACATGGACTTTCATGCTGACCACAGGAATATCAGGTTTGCAGGCACTCGTGCAGCATTGTATGAGCAACACATGAAGAAAATGGAGGAATTACTGATTTGTGACATGAGGATAAATCCTTGTGGAAAAACCCAAAAAACCTAATGAGTGAGAGTAATAACAAAGAACCAGTGGGGCTAGGTTTTTTCCAACCTCAATTTCATCTTTTAGGGCAGGCTACGTGGGGATACCACCCTGCTGATGTTATAAAGAACTTTGTGGGGAAAAGCTGGGATGAGATGCATGGGAGCATTGCTGCTGCTCTGCCTCTGGCCTCACTGTGCTGAAAACCCACCAGGGAATTCTTGTTTGCACAGTCCTGTCCCTCTGACAACACTGCAACAGCCAAGTTAATCAAGTCCCTGCTTGTCAAAGCCTCAGTCAAACAGAAGATTATCTTGGCCACAAAGAATGTCCTGGAAACACACCCAGCCCAAGCTGATGAATGCACATCCCAGGGGGATGCCTGGGAGTGTTTGGGGCAAAATGTGTTTCCAGAATTAAATGTTTCATTCTCTCTGTACTTCTCATTCCTGAGGAGTAATCTGAATTAGCCATTAAATGGCTTTGTTTCTAGAATGTTGATTATACTTCAGTATTAGGAATGGTTTTCACTTCCCTCAGGAGAGTGACTTTACTGGTGTTATGTCAAAGCCTTACATTGGTGGTAGGAGCAGCTCAGCTGCACAAGCCTGGCCTAACTCACAGTCTGTTCTGCAGCCTAAAACTCATCTCTGGGTTCTGCTCCCCATTAGCTGGAAAACTATTTACCCCACACTGTTTGCAGGCATTCCCCTTCTGTGCTTACAATGAATAATGCAAGAAAGGATTGGCAAAAAAGGAGCAGCAGAAAGACTGAGACACGAAGAGCAAAAGCTTGAGATCGATTATTTGCGGTGCGTTTGGCATCTCACGCTTGGCACACCACAAGAGCACAAAATAAATTGGGATTTGTCTCTGTTCTGAGCCCCCAGGGGAGCTGAGTGGCTGCTCTGATCAGATGCATCAGGGACTGTGCTGTGGGTTGTATTTTCACCCAGAGTGGGGGAGACAAAGGAGGAATTGACAATGCCTGTTTTTGCTGTAACACTGCTCATCGGGAATTCCCAGAGTGTTTCAGGAAGATTGGAATCACAGAATCGTTAAGGTTGGAAAAGACTTCTGAGGTCATCAAGTCCAACCTTTGGCCCAACAATGCTCTGTTACCTAAACCAGAGCACTGAGTTCCCTCTCCAGTTGTTTATTGAACAATTCCAGGGATGATGACTCCACCCCTTCCAATGCCTGACAATCCTTTCAGTGAAGAAATTCCTCCTGAAAATTGTATTTTTACTTATTGATATGAACCAGACTGCACTAATGTTCCTCCTAGAGCACAACATCCTTGTTCAGGAAGGGCCTTTCACCATGGAGCTGGAGCAGGAAGAGCAGCCTGTGTGTTCCAGGGCCGCCCACCCTGGGAATTCAGGCTCTGGCTGTGTGCACTCCTCTCCTTACCACAGCAATAATGCTGTGCCCTGGGATTGATGCTAGTGACCATATGAGACAGGCATTCCCTTTGTTTCATTTTTAAGGCATTTTTTATAGAGTCAGGTGCCCTGGGCTTTGTCCATTTAGCATGCAAAGCCTGGCTTTGCCTCATCAGCCCTTTCCTCAGGCTCTAAGGCTGCTGAGGCTCAAGGGCTGTGTTCTGTGGTGGCCCTGGGGTTGTGGCTCGGTGGGGCTGTGCCCTGTGTGGGGACCCGGGGCTGGGACACCCTGCTGTGCCTATCCCGGAGCTGGGACAGTGTCAGCAGCGCCAGCAGCGCTCTGGGGGCTGTGTCTGGCAAGGAACAGACGGAAATGGATCAATGGCTGCTTTATATTTGGCATCGCCGAAGGATTTGCTACCCCTCCCCATTAGGAGCGCGGCAGATCCGACACAGAATCCAATTTTAGCAGTGAGGAAGCAACAGAGCCGAGAGAAACAGCCTCCAAAAATCTTGATGAATACAGAGTCACGCAGCAGATCAGCTCATCCCAGCCCTGACTGAGGGATTTTGTGCAGTGCAGGCAGATGGTGGGAAGGGAGGGGGTGACTGGGTGACACCCCAGGACGTGTTTAGGACACCTGGGCACCCCTCAGGCAGGGAAAGGTTTGGTACCCAGAGGCAAAGTCGTGCTTGGAGCATGGAGAAAACCAGGCTGCAGTGAGTCAGAGCAGCCTGCAACATGTGAGCAGCAAATTCCCACTCGGAGGAGGAAGGAGGCCTTTGGAGATGAGAGAAGAGCTGAGCCAGGCAGCGCTGGCCCCTGGAAACCGGCGGGGTTTTAGTGCTGTGCCCAAGGGCGTGTAATGCCAGATCAGCCTGGGCTTTAAGGCAGCTCTGCCATGGGCATCCCGGGGGGATGGAGTCTCTCCAGCTCGAGGTGGTGCAGTGGTTTAGTAGCAGGGCACCGAGGAGAGAGGTCTGGAGAAGGGTGGAGGGACACGTGGGTATTTGGGGAGTTACAGGAATGGGACAGGTTCATAATTAATAATGCAAGAAACAATTGGCAAAAATGGAGCAGAAGAAAGACTGGGTCACAAAGAGCAAAAGCTTAAGATTGATTATTTGTGGTGTGTTTGGGATTTCATGCTTGGCATATCACATGAGCGCGACACAAATTAGAATTTGTCTCAGTTCAGCTCAGTTTAGTGCTGCAAGACAGGGCACAAACAGGGATGTTGTTTCAAGGTGTAAGCTCAGCTCAGTCAGGACATGGGCTCTAGGCTCAGCTCAGTCAGGGTATGGGCTATAAGCTCAGCTCAGTCAGGGTATGGGCTCTAGGCTCAGTTCAGTCGGGGGATGGGCTGTAAGCTCCGTTCCAGTCAGGGCAGGGGCTATAAGCTCAGCTCAGTCAGGGTATGGGCTCTAGGCTCAGTTCAGTCGGGGGATGGGCTGTAAGCTCAGTTCCAGTCAGGGCAGGGGCTATAAGCTCAGCTCAGTCAGGACATGGGCTCTAGGCTTAGTTCAGTCAGGGTATGGGCTCTAGGCTTAGTTCAGTCAGGGTATGGGCTCTAAGCTCAGTTCAGTCAGGGTATGGGCTATAAGCTCAGCTCAGTCAGGGTATGGGCTATAAGCTCAGCTCAGGGCAGGGGCTGTAAGCTCAGCTCAGTCAGGACATGGGCTCTAAGCTCAGCTCCAGGCTGGTTTCTTTGCCCAGATCCCAGTGGACACTCATCTGCTCACAGCTGGCTCTGCACCTCTGACAGAGCAGGGGGAGCTGCAAGCGGGAACTGGGAGATCTCCCACAGATTTCCCCAGACTGGAACCAAGGGCTTGTGGAAGGGGAATATATCTCTTACTGAGCTCTGAATGAGCTCTCCCCTGCCCAAATCTCACACTTTTGGGCGCTCTCTGGTCTGTAAGGGTGCCATGTGTCACTGCAGCCCTCAGCTGCACAGAGCAGCTGTGGCTGCCCCATCCCTGGACATGTCCCAGGCCAGGTTGGACAGGGCTTGGAGCACCCCGGGACAGTGGGAGGTGTCTCTGCCCATGGCAGGGGTGGAAGGAGATGATCTTTAAGTCCCTTTCAATCCCAGTCGAGTCTGGGATTCTGTGATCTCAGGCTTGGCTTTATGGCCCAGTGAGCCAAAGCACCAGAGGAGGTTTAATTGCAGCCTGTGTATGGCTTGGTGGGAATGAGGGCAATAAATGACATTCACAGCCTACTCAGGCCTTCATCCCTGTTCTCTTCATCTTTCCCAGACATCTGTTTCTGGCTGGAGTAGCTCACTTTGCTTGTCTTTCAAGGGCTGGCTGATTTGTGTAAGTTTACCTGGGCTGGAAAACAAAGAGAAACCTTCCAAGATATTTCACCTTTCTCCCTCTCTCCACCATCAAAATGTCCAATGAATTTTTTCATTAACCTTAAGGCTTCTCCAGAATGAGAGCAAATTTCCGTGGAAAGGCAGCTGAAGGGAACAAACAGCATCTGCTGCACAAATATTAAATGTGGGCAGGAGATGAATAGACTTATCTCCTTTATCATGATTAGCCACATTTCGGCCTTGTAATTTTGGCCTATCACTCAAAAGAAACTGCAATCAGGATGTAATACATCCCATTGGCAAATGACAGCCACGCAGCTGTTGGAGGCAGCAGCTGAGCCCTTCAGCAATTTAAACTCGGTTTTATTACACCAGGGCAAGGCTCCAGTAAGTATATTAGTGATTTAAAAATAATAAGAGTTGAATCTGGTCCCACTGAAGTTAATCCCGACGTCGGTTTTCGTGGGAAGAAGTGTTTTGCCAAAACCAGGAATCGAGGAGGTCTCAGGGGTGTCCTCAGCAGAGTGAGGATGTGAGAGCAAAGGAGCTGTGGTGACATCAGCCCCAAGCAAAGGTGTGAACGCTGCCTTCTCACCGGGAATTCTGGGTTACTACACGCCAAGAAAAGTTGCATGTGAGGAAAGTTAGATGACATCTGACTACAGAAGACAGAGCTCAGACAAGATTTAAAGTGTGCTGTGGCAAAGTGTGAATTTTCAGCTCTCTTCTTGAACGCAGCAGCGAAGGGTGTGTTACCATAACAAAGAGCACCAGAAGTGAATTTAATTTAAAACGTCAATGTTTCAATTTTGCTGAGTTCCAGACCAAGATAAAACTAAAAGCTGTTACAATTCTTAAGAGCGAGAATCCTGCAAAAGCCCCTCAAGTTTTATGCAAAAATTCCCAGTATTTTTTCAGACCGGAACCATAACTCTTGGTCCTAAAACAGATTCCTATTACAAAGTCACAAATTATTCTGTGAGCTATTAGAAATACCTTGTAAGAGTAGGAGAAGCACTGTTCTTTTTCCTGGATGCCAAGCGACTCTCGTCTATTTTGCAGTGGGAGGGTTTCAGTGCCCATATCTATGTGTCAATATTCCCTGCACAAGCAGCTGTTTTCCATATCCATGTGCTGGCTGTCACCAGATACCATATCCTGTTTGGGAATTATTTGCCTTTTTTTCCCCTAACACTTTTAGCTCAGTTGGAATGACAGGGCTGATGAAAAACTTTTTGGGCTGAATCACAAAATTAGTTTTTAAGTCAGAAACCAGCACTTTCAATCTGTTTTAAGCTGTTTTCCAGGAAGCATCTTGCATCTGCCTGTAAGTTCCTTCTAAAGCACAAAGTTTCTGGAGAATCCCATTTCTGGATTCGCACTGGGTTAATATGGATACAGCTATGGAATGATTTGATAGGGAACCTCAACTGTGATCTGTATAGAGCAGTCAGCTTATCTCACATCAGAGCTGTAAATCAGATATGCCACAACATTTATTATCTTTATCTCCCTTATTTAAGAGCTCGAACCTGTCAGATGAAACCATAAATCTGCTCCTTGCGTGAAGCCTCTTAATATTCCAGTTGATGTTTGTTTCCAAAAACTCGCTGCCAACATTTCATTTTCCTCTCATACTGACACTTAATGCCTTAAGTGCTTGGAAAGATAAACACTGGCTTTAAGCAGTACAATCTCATGATCAGTTTATCTGAGGATTATTACACGGGTGCACGGAGGAGTCAGTCAGAAATTGAGCACTTTTTGCCCTGGCTGCTGATTTAATTGCAGGGAGTGGGGTGGAATATTCTGAGAATCACTGACCTGGGACGTAGAGGAGATTCAACTTACAATCTTATCCAGTTAAAACCTGCTGGGCTGGGACACCAGGCTGTAACTGGGACCCAGGCTGGGGGTGAGAAGATGAATTTTACTGGGGGCTGAACTGGTGTCTTGCAGCTGAACACAGCAGGACAGACCAAGAACCAGTGGCAAAAGGCTGAAGACAGATTAACTGAAGCAACAAAGTAGACACAAACATTTTATAAGGGAAGATGATTAACCTCTGGGAGAAATAAAACAATTGACTGATGCACCTTTTCACTACAACACAAAGCAAGAACTCTCTTCAGTAGATGCTTGAATGAAACACCAATAATTGGATTTAACAAATAGGAAATACAATTGTCTGCAGTGCACAGATGATTAGATTTGATCCCAGGTCCCTTATGAACTTTAAGCATCTTCCTTGTCTCAGGTACAATAATCTAAGAGATGATTCAAAGGGCATTTTCACAGAGCTCAGATGCATTTTCAGTGGCAAGGCAAAAGTGAGCCAGCTCTGCTCCAGACTGGGCAAACAGCTGGAATAAAAATGTCTTCAAGTGTTAGAGGGATCCAAAGGCAAAACTCATCTCTCAGAGCCATGGGATTCTCAGCCTTAAATAAGGACACACAAGCCTTTGTTTGCTGTAGTGCTCTTTTTCCTTTTCAGCCCCATTTTGAATAGATTGAGTTGTCTGAAGTAGGGTTGATGGCTTATACCAAATGCTACTTTCAGCACAGCCAGAAAAGCTGGAGTCTTCCAGTGGAAAAAGTATTTTAGAACTGAAGTTGTATTAAAATAAACCAGCACAAATCCATCCCCTTAAATGTAAACCAGGCAAGAAACCAAGAAAGTTTGATTTTAGTGCATGCTGGACCGAAATGTAGAAAAGAGTCTGCAAGATGTGCTGGGAAAGAGCTGTGACAGATTAAAACAAGGTATGGAACTGGTCAGTGCCCCCAGCTCTGCCCTCCTGGCACGTGCTGCACCCCAGACAAACAGCTCAGAACCTGCCTGCACATCACTGAGTGTTCCTCTCAGCACACACATAGAAACTGAAAGTCTCTGAACAGGACAAACAGCAAGAAATAACAAATCCTTCTCTTAACAGAGGCACAAAACAGAGCAGGCACTCCAGTGTCTGTAGAGCTGCTGAGGGGTTCTTGTTACACTCCTGCTCCAGACACCATAACTAGAACCCTTCACTCAAGGCAGGAGTGCACAGTGCCCAAAACCAGAAGTAAAAGCAGTGAAATGTTGTCTAAATTTTCAGGCTGTTCCATTCAAGGCTTTAAACTGCTCCCAGCAAGTTGATCTGTGTTTGCAGAAAGAATGAGAGTTACTCACCCATCCCTTGGGCAGCACACCAGGGCAGGGCAGGAGGTGCTCACTGGTTACTCTGCATGGCAAATCCTGTGCAAAATGATAATGAAAAAATGTCAAACTAAGCTCAGAAAAGTTCAGTTAGGGCAACTACCAAATAATTATTGCCCTGGTAATGCAACTATCCCTAATATCAGTGCACAGCTCTCAGCTTTCCATTCCACAAGGATTTTTTTGGTGAGTTTAAAATCTGCCTAGAGGAGCAAGTCCCCATTCTGCTTTCACCAGCTTTCAAACACCTCACACAGGCCAAAATCCTCCTGGGGTTCAGCTTTATTGGAAATGTAAATCCCAACAAACAACAAAACAGCTTTCACTGTAAACTTCCTTTCCAGGCTTAACTGCTCCCAAAGTTGCTCCTGGTGACACTTCTGTGCCAGTTTGACACTTCTTTCTTTTATTTGGTTGCAACTTGTAAATCTGATCTACAACAGTGATCTATCAATAACATCATTCCTTTTTGCTGGCTTCAGTATTTGAACTGAGTGCAGCTCTGCCTGTTTGAGCAGGTTGTCAGAATTACTACCCAGTTACAACTCTTCTCACTAATACACAAATAATTCTTCCAAATTCATATTTTACTACATTATTTATACCAACAGATGTCAAGGCAAGAACACTCTGGATTGCTTCCTGAAAACTGGTACTGATTTCAGTTTGGGAGTACATTCTCCTAATGAAAAACACGATAGAGGCGAGGATGTTTTCAAAGCAACTGGTTCTGGCATGTTAGACGTTGCAAATAAAGATATGCTTTTCTGTATCCTAAAAGAATTCCACAAAATTCACACATACTTGGGAAAACAAAAGATGTTTTTGTATGTGTGTGAAAATTGACTCATTGCTGGAGCAAGAAATTCAAGCTAACAAACAGATCTGCAATGAGGACAGATCCTTTGGGGACTTCTTTACTATGTAGATTCTCAGACCACTCATAGCAGTGATTTTTGAAATTCTTTGCTTTTGAAAGGTTCTTTGTGAGGGAAATGTGGTCTAGATGGAAACAGAGCTTTGGGAGCTGGAATGGAAACAGGGTCCACTCTCTCATTAAACAGAGCACTTTTCATGTTCTAAGCATGACAGACCAGTACAAATCATAGACAGGCCTGAAATTCAGTATTTAAATCCACAGGCAGATCTGCCCTTCCACTCTGTTTCAAGGGAAAGGAGGAAAAGACATCCACAGTTTATGTTCAGAACTCTCTGAACACTGAGAGGACAGAGAGCTCCCTTTCAGCAGCCTGATGTATGAGGTTGATTGGGGCATGAGATGGATTTGGGATAAACCTCCAAGGAACCCTGAACATTCTCCTCCTGAGGGGTATGGGAGTACCCAGATTCTCCCAAGGAGTTCTGGTATTTTCCAGGACACAACTGGAGAACTCTTGTCTGTCTCCTCACACACTCACAGCTTCCCTGTGGCTGGACACACTGCAGGTTGTTGCTGCAGTGACTAATTAATGTGCCTCTGCAAATTACTTCATGCAAGGCAATTACAGCAACATCTCCTCTGCTGGTATCATCGGAGATAAGCTCTGTTACCCCAGGATTGAAATTGCACCTCACTCTCCTTTCCTATAGAACAACAACCTTTTTACTCCACCAGGCTTTCCGGTCCAGATTATGTTTCTGCAGTTACAAATGTGGTGTGGTGAAAGCATCACCAAAGAAAATGTCTCATAAATAGTAATAGGGTGCTGTGTTACCTTCTCACTCTTCCAGAGTGAAAGATGATTTCACTTCAACAAAGAAGTGCAGAAGAAATGGTAAAAATCTTTTATTACGGGTCATCTGCTCCTTCTCTCTGTTCCTGTTGATTAAGCAGGGAGGAAAATAACAGACTCAGAACTGTGATTTTTTTTTTTTATTGTGCATTCAAAGCTTTATATTAGATTCAACAACATGAATTATTACTGAGCTACATCTGTTAGAGAACACTGTCCAGGTAAAATCAGCTTCTGCTGGCTCCTGTTCAGATGAAATCAATAGGCTTTTTGCCATCATTTTTACAGGCCCAGATATTGCTGTAAAATGTAAGGATAAAATATTTGGACAGGCAGACACATACGATGTGTCCGTGCAAACTGGAGCCAAAGCTTTTCAGCCTCCAGCGAGATTGTGTTCTTAATTAAGTATAAAAAGGAAGGATAATTTGATTCAGAAATAACATTATCTGTTGTCCACCTCCTCTCACACCAGAAGGTGCATTTGGTTTCACCGTCATTAATCAAAAGCAGAGAGCACCAAGGATCCATGTGCAGTGCTGTGGAGCTCAGGGCTGTGCTGGTTAAAAACAAGCTCCAATTAATCTGGAGCACAGGCCAGGTGCCCTGAACTGGTTTGCAAGCAGTGAGTGCTGCAGAAGGGGTGGCTGGAGGTTGGGGAGCATCCTGGGGATTTATTAAATGGAAATGGTGTTTCTCTGCAAGGTCACCAGGCCAGGATGTCTGAGTTGGTGAGCTCAGGAAGAAATGATCCCTGAAAGGGAAGAAATGATCCCTAAAAGGGATGTATTCCACTGCTCTGGCATTGGCAGCTTCATCACAGCAGTGTGGTTGCATTTTTACCCCTCTTTTCTGTGTGAGAGTTTTATATTAACTGCAGGCTCACCACTGCCAAAGGGCCATCCCCACTGGTGGGATTGCTCTGTAGCTGCAGTCTCCTCTTGGATGCAGCTCCCTGAACAGTACCCTACATGAGGAAGCTGTTTTTGAGGTTCACTGAAAAATGTAGATTTGGTGATTTTTTTTTTTTAATTCCTTCAGGCATCAATCTTTGCCTGAGAAAGGCTTTAAAGAAATCAGTATTTTCTATATTTGCTGGCTTCCCAGTGATAAAGGGAATGACACACAGAGTTCCTGTAAACCTGGACATCCCAGTGTAGCAGAGGACAAATGATGGCACAGGCTGGATCACCTTCCTGTCCAGCTTTTACTCCCTTTGGCTCACACGTGGATCAGTGGGGAGAGGCAGCTGAACTCCAAGGACACAATCAGAGCCTCTAAATTAGCATTTAACTTTTCTCTGGGTGCAGTGCTTGTGATAATCTCTTTGGACACTGATATGGTCAGGGATCAGTTAGGAATCCCCAAGATGTTGACGACACATGAAAATAAAAGTTCTCAACACAGTTCCTCAAAATGAACTCATTCAGGAGTTGTTCATACTTGGAAATTCCTTCAAAACCAATGTGTGTTTTCAGTGGAAGACACAGCAATGGTTACATGTGAGGCAGCCTGACAAAGAAAGAAACTAAGAAAGAAAAACTGACCTCAAAAGCAAAGATGATAAAGCAGAAGATGAAAAGAGAGTTGGTTTCAAAGATAAAATCTTTAGAAAGCTTTTGGAAACACAAGTGAGGAGAGGAGACTGTTTGGAGTTGACTAGAATATTTTTAGTGAGAAAATGAATTCAATAGCCACAATTTTCTGTGTCTCCAACACACTGGGACATTTCATATTAACGTTTATGAAGACATGTATTTTCTCTATTATTGAAGCATTTACCCTCTTCTATTTTCAGAGCCCTCTGGAGTGCTCAGATAACTCCCCTCTGTAAGTCAATCCCAGCAGGAGATTATTTAATAAGACTCTCTTTAAATTAAGGTATTTCTACAAAGGTGAAAATAATGCTATACCTACAGTCCTTTTCAAAGGAAGCAGAACAAGAGAATTTCGATGTGGAAAACCCCTTTTTGATCATTTCAGTCCCTTTCTCTTTTCTGCAGGCCACAGCAGTGACAGAGGTATGTGATATATGATTATGGCAATCACTGAGACTCATCTGGAGACCCCTGGATTTCATTATTCCGTTCCACACCATTCCCACTGACCCTGCAGTGTCCTTGTACCTGCTCTGACCTGTCTGAGGGTGGTGTCAACTTAATTTGGTTGCAAAAGGACCTGAACAAGAGCTGGAGCCTGTGCTACAGCTCTCTGTTTGCCTTCCTGCACCTCTCAAAGGCAATGACAGGGTGAGGAACAGAGGAACCCACTTTGCCTGCTCCAGATTAACAGAAAATCCTCTCTTGGTGTCTCCTCACATGTCTAAATATACTCCTCTCTTGAGTGGGCCTGAATACAGTATAAAATCCCATTCTGATAGAGGCTTTCATTTTATTCTGTACCATGGAGAACTGTCCTTGTTCCTGTAAAGCACTTGGGTAATTGAGCTATTAATTTATTTGTCATGTTGATTTTGGGCATGTTGTCTCCAGCCGTCAGAATTTATATTCTTAAAAGCCAGGAAGAAACAATTGGACAGCTTCCCTCAGCAGGTGTTTGTTTCTGGCCTTGGAGTGATCTGAGAGCCAGCTTGTGCTGGTGTGTGCCTGTGGAAACCAGGGCTGCTGGGCTCTCCTGGGACTTGGTTCTGCTGCCTCTCCCTCTCCAGCTGTGCCTCACATCGAGGAGAAACCCCAGCCCACCATTCCTGTGTCAGACAGGAAATCTCCAGCCTTTCATGTCCCTTCGGGGCAGGAAAACCAACAAAGTGAAAAATGGTCAAGGTCTCACATACTGCCCAACAGCACAAAGTACCAGAAAACAGGAACTGGAAGTCTTTTCAGTTTAATCATCAGTCCTGCCCTCTCTTCCCCATACACCCACAAGATAAAAGGACAATAGGATATATATTCTATATTGACTATATATTCTATATTGACTGTTCTATTTTGACTGTATTTCAAATGATGAAAGTTTTTAAACACAGCCAAAACTTCAGAAAATACTCATTGTTGAGAGAAAGAAAAAAACAAACCATAAAAAGTTGTGATGCTTACAACAAAGCAAAATGTATTTTTTACACAACCAAACCATTTTGTGTTGATTTGGATACACTGATTGTATAAGAAATTTTGTCTTACCACTGACATTTCTTTTATTGTTAATTCTTCAAAGAGCAACAAATAACAGGTACTATAAAAAATATAAATGATTCAATTGATCTTTTTTTCTTCCCTGCTAAACTGAATTGATGTATTCCCAGGAAAGGTTTTAGTTCTGCAAAATCAGCACGTCCCACAGAATTTTTGTTCTACAGGAAAAATTTTATCTACCTGCATCCGGTCATTGTTCTATTTTTCACCTCAAAAAGACCTCAGTTGGATCAGGTCAGCTTTCCTATTCTGGTTTACATTTATTTCCAACAGGAAGCCATATCTGTCAACAACTGAGTATTCTGCTAGCAATTAGAATCCCATCCAACACGTGAGAGCTTTTCCTAGCACGCTGCAAGAATGGAAAAAGGGCATTTTGGATGAATTAGAGGTATTAATATGAATGTGTGTCACACACTAGGCATTGTTGATTTGCCATGACAATATCTCCATGGAGATTTCTAAAATACCTGTTGCTGGTTAATGTTTTCACTGTTGATCAGAGACTCATTCAAGACCCCAAGATTTGGTGTTAATATGGGTGTCCTAGGGGACCTGGGTTCCAAAGGAAGTACAATGAGCTTGGATGCAATTTTCAGAGATTCACAGAATATGCTGAGTTGGAAGGGACCCACAAGAGTTATCCAGTCCCACCCCTGGCCCTTCACAGACACCCCAGAATCCCACCCTGGGCATCCCTGGAGCGCTGTCCAAAGGCTCCTGGAGCTCTGGCAGGAGCTCTGTGCCCATTCCCTGGGCAGTGCCCAGCACCCTCTGGGGGAAGAACCTTTCCTGATCTCCAACCTAAGCCTCCCCCGGCACAGCTCCAGCTGTTCCCTGGGTCCTGCCACAGGTCCAGAGAGAAGAGATCGGTGTCTGCTCTTCCCCTTCCCCCCAGCAGGAAGCTGTAGACTGCAGTGGGATCTTGACCACCCCAATGTTTCCATAATCTTTCCTTTCCATTTGTCTCACTTAAAAAATAAATAAATAAATACTGGTTGTGATCGTTTTACATGCTCAGGTGTCATTCTCTCTCTTTTTTTTCCCTGCCTCTCTGATTTGCTTTATTGCCAGGAATCCATCCATTCCAGATCTGCCATTTTGACTCTAAGAAATTGAACTACTGTCTTTTGTTACACAATTTAATTCTGTTTGCTTTTGGAAAAGTTTTAGGATTATCTGCCTGCTGACCTTGGCTTGAGCAGAACCAAACACTCTGTGTGCTCCGGGGGGTCAGTGCTGTGGCATGGGAAAGCTCCTCTCTGCAGCTCTCCTCCAGTGGGTAAAGTCTTGGGGCTGAACTATGCTGTGTGCTCTGCACACAAACTGTGCAAGAGAACAATGAGCATTATCACTAATGAACTCATTTCCATTTTTTTCCCTTTCAGCACAGATTATATTTAACAGCTATAAAGCCAAAACAGCTGTAGGCGAATAACAGCAGAGTTCAGAGTGGACCCTGGCCCTAAAAGTGTCTCTCAAAGCCTTCAGATTTGCAAAGCTCCCTGCTCACCCTCCATCGGGGATGGCTGGCAGTGCTGCCACAAACTGCTCCAATTCTCTGCAGCTCTGGATGGACTGAGCTCACTGTGGAATGAATTTCTGGGAAGCCTCTCTCTTGTTTATTGCAACTCCTTGTTTTCTGGAAGAGACTCTGGGATTGTTCTGGCTGTTGTGAATGCGACCTCAGATGTCTCAGTTGTTATTTCTCTAGCTGGGAGGATTTAGCAACATGGCTCAGGGGCCAACAAAGAATGTTCCCAGTTAGTGTGAAAGTGTCAGTCAAAGTGTCAGTCAAAGTGCCCAGATGGAAATGGATAATAAAATTCATGACACAAGAACACAACTCACAGAGAAAAAGTGTTGAAATTGTTAAGGCTAGTGTACTATGGTTTCAGGCCACAAAAAAAAAAAAAAAAAAAAGTCCAGAGAACTCAAGCAAATTTGCTATCACAGATCAATCCTGTTTCCCCAAAGGAGCTCAGTCAGGAACTTCTACCAATGAATCTCCAGGATTTGCTGACCTACTACTTGCTGGGACAAAGAATTTAAACTATTTCAGGCCTGACTTCAGGCATTTACTACCAGGGCATGTTTGGCAGGGGCCAGCTGAAGGAACCTTCACAGGATGGACTGGGGAGGAACAGCTCAACAACTGAAATGTTTCACAACTGCTTTCCCATTTGGTGATATCTCATTGGACTCTTTCTGTGCTTCAGGAAGAATTCTTTGCAGTGATTTGCCCTTGCAGCTTTGCTGACTTCCCTGATGGAAGGAGCAGGAGAAATGATTGCCCTGATGTTCTCTGAGTGCCTCTGTGAAAGCACTGCTGCTTTTTCCAAGCATTTTTCCAGGCTGCTGGGGCAAGGCCCTGGTTCTGGGATCATTAATAGCAGAGCTCTGCTGATCTGCCAGAAACACCCACTGGATGTGGATCAGACATCGTCTCGGGATCATGCTCCTGGTGAAATGCTGAGTGCAGGACACAGCATTCACTCTCACTTTCCCTGCCTGGAAGAGGACAGACCATTTCTGATAGAGGAAAAATGCTGGAGCAGTAGCTGCAGGAGATGCCTCATTAGGACAGAGACTTCTGGTCCAACATAAACTTCTCATTACTTTTTAATACATTCAAATAGCCAAGTTTGCTTGCACTGGGATCAGTGCTCTGTGGGATGTGATTCTGTGTCATGACTTTTCTGAGCTGGCACAAGGAGCCCTTAAGCTGGATTTATTGTTTTGTTGAATCATGACCTCAGGGATTTGTGAGAGAAATGAACTGCAGCCAAGTGCTGGAGATTTTGAGGCAGTTTACAAGTGGAACCTCGGTCAGGCTGAAGTCAACAGCAGATCTCTGTATTCTTTTTGGAACAAACCCACTTGATTGCTGAAATGTGAACTTTCTGTGAGAACATATGGACCAGGTTTGGTGTGGCTTGAATTTCTGGCCTGAGGCTTCAAGGAGAGGATATTCATTCTCTCAGAATGATGGAGGGGCCATCCCACCCTCCCCTGGGATGGGGGCTGGAGCAGGCTCACACCAGGATCCTGAGCATCCTAAACTTTCCCTCCCCCCTTCTCTGACAAAGCCACTCCCCAGCGTTTCTGCTCCACTGCTGCAGCTGATGCTCCCACAGTTACCCTGGTTCAAGCACGAGGCAGGAAACACTAAAATGATCCTTGTTTTGGAAAAGGTTTCTTTAATCCTCCTGTGTCTGCCATTGGTGTCCTTCCAGCCAGTGACTAAATCGTCAGAGCTGGATAAAAGCCACATCTCCCATCTCTCCCCCAGATTCTTTTCCAAGACATTTTGAAAGGCCCAAGATCCTTTCTACTGCAGTATGGAATATTTTGAAAGATGAAATATAATGATGCTTATATAAAACTGCAGGATGCAGAACACAACCCCATTCAGATCCAATCAAATCTTCCATAATATTGACATCCTTTGGAAATTTTCCATTATTTTCACCAAATTTTCAGAATCACTAAACCAGTTGAGTTACTTTTTAATATTACTTTGATTAAAATATTAATTTTCTTTCAACCAATAAATGATCTTTGCCAGAAAATAATTTGCATTAATTGAGCATATGGGTTGACTCAAAGACAAGTTAATTACAGAACACAGTGCAGAGAACCTTTATCTACTTGAAGGAGACTGCTACAAAAAGGAAAAACGAAATAGGTGTTACCTCTTTTTAAATTAAATTGCCTGTTACAGGAGATGTACTTTATTCAACATGAAACACAGTCTAGATGAAATGAGGAAGGAAAAGAGAAAATGAGATTGAGAAGGCCTTGGGAGAAAAAGAAGAAAAAACTACTCAATAAAAGGCTGAAGGAGAGAATGAGGGTTTTTTTCTATATTTTTCAAAAGGTCCCAAAGGAACTGAGATAGCACTGAGAGATGCAAGATGGAAGAGAACAGGACTGAACTGTGCTCCACACTCTGCTGGGTTAAGGGAATTTCTGCTGCAGATGCTGCAACTAAAGCAGAGCTGGGCTCTGATTTACACCCAGAAAAGAAATTCTTTAACCCAAACAATTCCTACCACAGGCTCCCCTGTAATTGTGCTTGGGAGCAGGACAAAGCCGAGGCCACAGCCTGACACACCAGGCTGAGCCTTGCTTTCAGCTCAGGATATCTTCATGCACAACATATAATTTCACAAGCCAGCTTTAAACACTGGAATGATACAATTCTGCTCTCTGTGATTCCCTCCAGATTGTGTATGTGGATATTAATTATGTAAATAAATTTATCACTCATGTAATAACTACATATGGTAACGAATATAAACATGGGAGTCATGCCAAAGGCCAGGGAGAGGCTCTGCTGAATTTCAGAAGAAGACCTTTTGGTCCATTTTCAGTCTGACAAGAGGCTCTCTGAGAAGATCAGAGAAGTCTTGGTGCATGTTAGAGCCATGTGTTCCAGTATGAGACCATTCTGAACTGGGAAGCATTTCCAGGCTTGACCTGACAGGTGTGAAAAAGGAATTCCCCCAGAGAAGAAAAGATGAAAAATGCAAGATAACTTTTCCCCAGCCATGTGTGCAGTGCATGCTTGCAAAGAGCCCAGTAATTTTCAGGGCCATTCTCCTCAAACTCAGTGCACAATCCATCTCCAAAACCCTACAGGACCTGAAATACTTTGTGCACGAATTCAGATCAATATAATGAATACCAGGGTGTCATCTGTGTTTCCTGACATTGCTTGTGCACGATAGAAGATTACAACATCAGCGTTATAATTATGTTACCAAAACCCTTGGATTTAGTGAGTTAGTTGGGTACCTGTAATTTACTCTCTTACTGAACATTCATCATTCAATCTTTTATTTACCCCATATCTGGGAAATGCACAGCACATGAACCAAACACCAGTTCACATTTGATCTCCCTCCAAAAGCTTTGTTTAGTTTTACTGATTTTTGAATATACCTTCAGCTCTAGGTCCCACCAACTGTGACAATGACAGCTCTTTAGAGTCATGTCAGTATCTCTCATAAAAAGGGATTTAAGTCCGTGCTTCTCACAGTACATCAGTTTTATTTACCAGTTTATCACCTGTGTGAAAGGTTTGGACATGGCAGGTCTCAGCCAGCCCTGCTCTAAAGCACTATTTGATCATAGGTAAGAAAAGGAAATTGTTCCTGTAAATATCTGGAGATTTATGGAGGTCTAGGAGTGCAGTGGATCTGTTTTATACAGTGAAGCGGCCACGGTTTATGGCCCAATCACCACACAGACACAGCACTTTTGAAGCCTTTCCAAGGCATTTCACACGTTTGGATTGTCCTGTGTGGGGTAGGGACGAGCTCCAAGAGAAATCCTGAACACTAATTTCCACATGCTTTCAGGGCTCTAAAAGATTAATATTTAATCCTATAACCCAGGTTTTGGATGACATCTGTAGATGCACTTTCCTACTCAAGCTCCACAAATCAAGAATGTCTTCATAATGAATCCTTTGGAAAGAATAAACTGATTCAAAGATGTCATAAGGGCATAATTTAGTGTAATGAACCATCATTACTAGATAAAACCCAGTCTGGCTCAGAAATTATTGCCAATTTGCACCTGAGTCTAGAGTTTCTTGGTGTCTGTATTGGCAAGGCAAGGTAGGTACAGGTTTGGGGCAATATGGGGAGATTTCTGTGGGGAAGGGGAGGTCTGAGCTCTGCACCAAGGGGGCTCTCAGTCCAAGGGGGCTTTTATTGGCCTCAGGTGCAGTGGCACTGAGGCACATCAGGTACTTTCAAAAGGATCCTGACCTGTCCCACAAGTATAGAGGGAGACTTTAGATGTGTAAAGCTTGAGGAACCATGCAGGAAATTTTGATTTTGGCTTTTTTTTGCTTTTTTTTTTTCCCAAATTCATCTTGTTCTAAAGCAATTCTGAGCATGAGCAATCTACTCAGCATGTAAGGACTCTAACCTAAAGCAGGGACATCCCTCACCCAACCAGTGCTCAGATATTTAATTCAGAGAGTTGACTCACTAAAAATCCACTCAAGAGCAGGTGACAAAAACAGCTTTCCAAGCCAGTCTGTGTCAAACTGGGATGTACTGGCCAGGCAGACCCAAACCCAGTGATGCCAAACGGGTGCCAGTGTTCACAGCAGTGTAGGATGCTGGGGTGGATCTGATGCCTGCCTTGTTTACATTCTCCCTTTCCTTTGCTCAACCAGCAGCTTTACAGAATGCATTTGGGACTTTCTTATGTCTGAGCAGTGCCAGAGAAAAGCAGAACTGGGGAGGTCTTGTACAGCATCAAAGTCAGAGCAGAGCTGGGGAAACAGAGCACTTTAACCCTAATTTGACACATTATTAAATTCAAAAAGGACAGGGGAAAAAACATCCTCATGAAAGGGGACCACAAGGAGCCTTTTTTTCCCCACAACTTGCCAACCCTAAATTAGTATTCTGTGCTCTCTGAAGGAGGAATGCTTTTTTTGTGCTGTACTACCTCAAAATGGCCCTTCAGAAAGTGTTTCTCAGCATGCAGGGAATAGCTGAAGGTCTTGAAAGAAAAGAGCGCATTCAAACCAGCATTGGCACTTGCAAAGATTTTGGCTTTCTTTGACCCCAGTCCTCCCATTCTTCTACAACTACTCTCCAAAAAGAAATATTTTCATCCAGCTGGCCTCCCCTGTAAAAAATAAGCCAGAATCTTTGTGTTAATTTGCAAACTGGGCGCTTCTCTGGGATTTGGGCACTCCCAGCTGTAATTTATTCCTTCGTGTGACATTTATTCCCGGCATAGGGACACTGGCAAGGGCTGCAGCAGGCCCGGCCCTGGCCAGGGCAATGTGGGCACTTGCCAAGAGAGCTCCTGCCCCTGTGGAAGGGCTCAAATGGCCACTGCAAGGGGCTGGAGGGAGAGGAGTTCTCTGCTCTTGCAACCCCACCATCCTGGCAAGGGAGCCATGAGCCCTTCTCCCCAGGGATATCAACTCAGCTCTTTATGGAATTCTGTTTTTCTTTCTTTTGCCCTTTCACCAGACAAGGGACTCCACACCCAGACCAAATTCCCAGAGTGGATACCAGAAACCTTGGATGGATACAAGTTCCAGCTCATTTCCATTGCTTTGATTTAGTTTGACATTGGGTCTTTAATTTGTCATAACCTTTAAGTTCTTTTACAAAATTAAATCATTTTCTTATCTGTTACTGATCATTTTCTTATGTTCCTTCCCTGGGAGATTAGGTGAGATAGTATCTGTAAGCACTTTGAAGATGTTAGAGTGCTTATTACTGCATTTGAAAAGTCAACAGAATCATAAAGTTACAGGGTAAAAATATATATTAAAAAAGAATAAATCCCAGACACAACTCCTGGCTCATCAACACAGCTGGATGCTGAGTCCTTCTGACCCTGGATCATGTGCTGCTCTTTATCACACTGTCCATATCCCAGTGACTGCCCAGATGAGGAAAAAAAGGAGCATCATCTAATTCAGATTCCCAGTTTCATCCTAAAGATATGCCCTGGGATCCAAAGCTTGCTTTTCTCTGAGCAGAAAGGGAATTTTACATCGCCAGTTTCTGGCCTTGCATATGTAGGCAGACAGCTCTAGTTTCACAACTTGAACATCCTGGGCTACAAATTACAGCCTGATTCAGATGCTGCCTCGTATGTGGCTCATCTGTGCCTTCTGCCAGCCCATGAATTGCTGGGAGTTAGGCAGGGCAGGGCTTGGGGCTTCAATTTAATGTCTTAGTGCCTGGCAGTCAACACCCCGAGGGAATGGAAAGGAGGTGCAAAGTGAGCCCTTCCAAATTCAGGTCAGGAAGAGTCATAAGGACACAGAGCACTCGACAGATGGATTTCCCTGTTCTCCAGTTCACAGTAGTTGAAGAATTATTAGTACAATCAGTGGCAAAATAATACGGAGCAGAAAATGGATTCAGGGTAGATGTTAACATCGTGGAGGGGATATTGAAGGTGGTGAAAAGGTGGTACCACGATGTCACTAGGTTTATGTCCCTTTATCTCCCGGACAGAATCAATATGGGGGAAAGGAATATACTCTGAAATAGGGGCTTTGCCTTCACTTAGCAGTTTTTGCAGCCAGGCCTTTGAGGGCTCCTATAATATGAATCCTCCATCACCTGCACTGCACTGGCCTCCCTGTGTATTTTAAAAAGTATTTTTCCTCTCAGAAGTCTCCCTCTTTGCTTCTCCAGAGTTTCTCTTCAGTCTTGCTGTCTTGGAAAGACTTCAGTCAAACCCATCAGAGAAAGATTTGGTTTACATTGCTCACATGTGACGTGTCGTGCTGACCTTTTGGTGCATCTGTTATTTGGCTTTTCCGTGACACTTCAACTTCCCCAAACAGAAAGGAGGAACGAAAAACCAAAGGGTTTCATCTGCAAAGCTTCCACCTCTGAACTCGATAAAGTAATGTTTAAATTGAAGGAGTTAATAAGTATCAAAAGCCTTTTTTAGACCTCAGAGAAGTGCAGAGAATACAGGAAAGGAACTGCAATGTCTGCAGAACTGTGATTCAGATTTCTTATACCTTCTTTACAGAGCTCACAGAGCTTTTCTTGGGTATTAGTTCTGTCCCTTGTGCTTTGTGCTTCTCTGACACTGAGCAAAGCCTGCTCAGCTAATGCTTTTACAACTCAAAGAACCAAATTTATCTGATTATTTTTCAGCCACTTGAAATTAGGGTTTGAAACTGCTCTTACAAAGAGCCATCTGAACTGATGAGAATGTGAAAAAATAGCTCAAGTGCCTATCAGAGAAATATCCTGAATGTCAGCTGCTTCTGGGGAAGAAACGACTGCACTGAGCTACAAGAGGAAGCACCAAGAGCTCTTTAGCCCCCTTTTTGCTTCTGAACAGGAAATTGTGTGAGCATGGTTTGAGGAACAAAGTGGGGAAAGCTGAGGTGTGAACTCTGCTGAACCCCAGAGATGGTGGGACTGAGTCTGCATTTGAGCATCTCCGAGAAAAATGAACAGTGGGCTTTTCATGGATCCCAAACACAAGGATAGAAGCAGCAATTCAGCACCTTGTCTGTGTGCAACAAAAGGGAAAAGAGCAGGAAAGGTGTTGTGCCTGATTCTCCATAAGTGGTAGGAATAAGGAAAACAGCTCTGTTAATGTGGTGTCTCCATGGTAACTGTGCAACAGGGCACTCACTGCATGGATTTGCTCACTGCTTTTTGCACTGCACAGGAAATACCTGTATCTTCTGTATTAACTCCAACATCTGTGGATTTTACTGACTCCTGACACAAAAGAGCAGAAGACGTGCAAAAAAAATTGGAATTGTCGTATTTCAAATTGCAGTTTCGGAGCTAGACTGCCAAAACCCCTAAAAATGAACCAGGTTTTTATCAGTGGGAAAACAATGAATGGGAGAGGAAAATTCCCTCCAGTGGAAAGGTCTTTTATGAGCAAGGGAAGAATTATTTTTGTAGTGTGTACTAGAGGTGTGTCTCTTTTCTCTTTCATATGCCCACTGTGTCTCAGGCATGGATCTAAGGAGAAGGTGTAGATTTTGTTTCTCTGAATGATGATTTCTTCCAGGCATTATCCAAAGCCAGAGTACCTTTGCCTCCAGCTTGTCATATTCATATCATATTTGAGTTCTCACTGGATCTTATTGGAATTCATGGGACTCAAGTGGACTTCTGTAGATCTGGCCCCAAGGAAAAGTTTTGCATCTGCAGGTATTTCAGCTCCTCAGCAGCTCAGCTCTTTTTCCTGACACAAGAATGATATTTCACATCCATTTCAGAGGGCAGAGGTGGAAGGTGATGGTAAAATCATAGATTAAAAGCAGTGATACAGATGGACAAAAGTTCTATCCCACACTCAACAGTGGCTGCAACACTGGCCTTTTGACTATATTTTGGTTATTTGCTTCAGTAGCCACTTCCCCTCAGAGTCTCTCCTCTTTCTCAGTTCCTCTCAGAAACTGTTCCTACCCCAGCTGCCTTGGTCATTTCCAGTCTGTGCCTACACAGAAAAAGGGGCTCAGCACAACACGAATCCTGGGAGCTCAGGGCTCTTCTACCTCTAATGATTTCCCAAGACTGAAACATGAAAGTAGCCCAAAAACAAAAGTGAAAAGGAGCAAAAAATGATTATACTAAGAAGCACTGAGTTCATGGCAGATTCAGTTGCAAGGGGGTTTCCTACTTTTCTTTCCATTGAAATACAAGGAAATGAAAACCCCCCAGTTAATCTGCTTAATTTGCTCACATCCTGAAAACATTAATAAAACCATTTGGGAAGCCAGTTGAAAGTGATGTTGTAATCTCTTTTTAATTCTTGTAACATCTCTGGAAAATATCACAGTGGGCTCTGGGTTCAGGCACCCACATAGTGGCTGCAGCAACACAGCACAATAACACCAAGTCCTCCCCGAAATGCTGGGAATGCTTTATTCAAGATACTGAGCTGAAGTCTGCAATCATTCTTGTGCTTATCACAAAGAATTTTATGTGTATCATTTCCTTTTTTTCAAGGAATTTGTGGCCTCAGCTGGCTCCAGCATTTATAACTCATGTTTCTGCTAGCGACAGAGGGAAGTTAATGCAATTTTAAAAGATTTTAGGTCAAGTTCATCCATGTTTAATACATTGGGGAATGATCAGGCCCATTCTGTGCATCTCAATTTGTTTGACTGCTTAAAACAGCAAGTGTGCCTGTGTCCAAGCAAAGAACAGGATTTCTATAGTCAAACATAAATAATTTGTGGGTTTTACTGCACAATGAAAACACAATGGCTTTGTGGCTGTGCCCTGATGTAAACCAATGGGGTTTACTGTGAATGGCTGGAGCTCACTGTAGGTGTTACACTGAGAGGAGTCAGGGTGGGAATGTCAGCATGGCTGGGGTGCTGAGTACACTGGAACTCTGCCTGTTTCCTCGGAGCAGTGTCTCTGTGCTATTTCCTGTTCCCAGCCCCAGGCCTTGTCCTTTCTGCTCATGCCTCCATCCTTACCCACTGACACTCCATCTTTCCACTTCCCGCTTTTTCATGCTCTGCTGACACATCCTTTACCAGCAGCAGCAGCAGCAGCTTTCCTTCCAGCCACCCTTCTACTTCCTGTCCCATCCTTCCTCAGATCTGGGGGTTTGACCCCAATTTCCCTTCTGATCCCTTCCTAAACACATTTCTTTGTTTCCTGAAATGTTGGTCCCGCATTGCTGTTTTCCTGTTCTTGTTTGGCTGGTGAAGGGAGCCTGTCCAGGAATGTCCCAGGAGCTCACAACATATGAAAATGTGACAAATGGCAGCTGGTGAAAGAGGGCAGATAAGGCCCAAGCACCAGCTGAAGGATGAGGATGAGCAAAATGATTTTGATAAAAACACAAACCAGATAGGTGACAGCAGTGAAGAGAAGTATTTCACACTCAGAGCAGACTGAAAGATGGGGAGGAAAGTCTGGTAAATTTAGCTAATGTTGTCTCAGCTGATGCCCCCAGGGTGATCTGTTAGATCTGTTTTACAGTTTCCTCAGGCTGTTGCCTCGTATTTGAGTCATTATTAAAAAAAGCTTTCAACCAACAAAAAAACCCAAATACTCCCCACCTGCCACTTTCCCCCACAAAAAACTCCAGAGGGTTTATCTGCAAGTGTTCTTTAGTCTGTGCTCTGTGCTGAGCCTTCCTGGAGGAGACGTGGTTCCAGGAACCACTGACCTGTCTCAGGTACTGGCTGAACAGCTGGAACTGGGAAAAACGAGCTGGAAATGCTCAGCTGAAATTCTCATTACTGAGTGTTTGGCAGAATTATGAGCATTCATTCTTGGAAGCCAGTGATAAATGCCAAGAAAAGCTGAATTTCTAGGACTGCCTATTAAAGTGTCTCCAATGCCCACATCCCAGAGCGTGTAAGCACACCAAAATATCTGATTTAATTACTACATCTGATATATATCAACAAAAATATTTTTAAGCAGATGCTGTAAACTGCAATACAAAATGAAATACACTAAATCCTCTCCCACTTTACTCCTACAAAGGGCTTTTAAAGTTTACAAACCTCCCACAATGTCCCTCAGACAGGGTGTATGTCCAGTGAGACACAGCTCACTCAGGTGAAACAAAGAGTGCACTAAGCAGCAAGTGCTTATTAAGGATCTCAGCCCAAGAATAGCATCCATTTGAAACACCAAGGAGAATTCAGGTCAGGAGACTGTAATTATCCAAGTTGGAGTTTGTCCAGGTTACCTGGATTACCACTGCTATAAAAAGCAGAGTGGGACCATCAGTGAGTGATTAGGAGCTGTGTTTAGCCAGGCTTTGGAAGATCCTAATGTGAATCAGTGTTCCATTCCAACCAACTTTTGGTATGAGTTGTGCATTCATTTAATTAAAATCTCCCCTTTATGTCTGGCCAGTCACAACAGTGTGATTTATTTTTTTCTAAAGTTTCAGTGCAAAAAAATTACATATTACTAAGGGCTCCTGCATTGTATAAATAATAAAAACTACTAAATGTTAAAACACCGGTAATCAGTCATCTCTTGTGTTTTATTTTTGCGTTCTTTGTGGTCTCAGCCCTGCAATGACTGAACAGGATTAAGGACTCTTCTTCCTATGAGCCCCAAATTGGTATCTCCAGCTGTAAACCTATTAGAAAGGCAATCAGTTCCCCCAAACCTACTGCCATAGGCACCTGTAGAGCACAGTGTATTTCCAGCTGTAGGTTAAGAGGGTCAGCTGGGAGCAGCCTTTGCTTGGAGGGTGATTTGGGAGAACCCCCCTTTGCAGAGCTCACCTCTGTGCTGGTGCCAGCTCGGGCAGCCTGACCTGCTCCATCACAATCTGTCACCAGCCAACACTTCTCACTGCCTTCCCTGCACCTTGCTTTCAAAGAAATTAAAAATAAATCTCTCATTCCCAGAACAATAGTTATTGCTAAAGGAAATGGAGGCAGACTGAGGCATGTTCAAGGTTGAGTAATTCCTGACAGTTTTCCCTCCTGTGCTGGCCTGTGCCTTGCAGACCTATTTGCTCTCTTTGCTGACTCACAAATCCATGTGGCAGACTTAAAAGACTTTATTATAAATACTCCAATAATCTGAGCTGTCACTCCTGTGAGCTGCTAAGCTTCTGCTTGGGGCACAGGTAATAATGAGTTCTTATATTCCTTTATTTTCCATGAGGGAGAGCTATGCATGGATTTGTTATCAGACATCTGCCCTGTGGGATTCTACAGCTACTTATTCCTACTTCTACATTCTGGGGACGGATGGATTCCCGTGGTTATTTTGGTTGTGAGCACAGAAAAAAAAGAGCAGCTAATGCTCCCTCTTGTCTGTGTGAATTGTGGCATTCAGCAGCTCTTGGAGGGCTGTGGTGCTCCACACAAGGGCTGAAGAGCACAAATCCATGACTTCACAGCACACTGAAAGGCAGAGCAGTCATGGACAGGACTGTACAAGGTTCTGAGAGAGACCACAACCAGGAAAGAGTCTGTGACTGGAGCTTTGCCATGAGCAAGGAAAAGGGAAGTCATGCTAAACCTCCAGTGAGCAAAAGTTCATTACCAGCTGTTCTACCCACAAGGTTTTGCTGCCCACTCTCAGCCTCTGTTGTCTGCACCTTCCAGCTCCTCAGCCTGGGGCTGCCAGAGTAGAACAGCTCCCCATTCACATTTTTATTCTGAGATGTTAATCGAGTTGGCTAATTATACCAGGGTTGACATTGGCAGGACTCATGGAACTGGAACCACCTCCCACCCCCTCACACTCTCCTTCTGTTCAGACCCAGGGTATTATTAATCCCCTAACACCCAAATCAATTCCATTCTGTTCTTCCAGTCATGGCAAATGCATGTGCCAATTAGACTTTTGCCCCTAATTTGCATGTGCCCCTGAGTTTTGAACAGGATGCCTCAGGAAAATGGGTCAAAATTCAATGAAAAAATATTCTGTCACCACTGCTTCTACTAAACCTCTGCTTTCCTTGAGAACATGTTGACTTTCGTATGTTGGCATGAAAAAAACACCCCCCCAAACATAAAGCACTTCAGTGTAGTTAAATTATTCTGCCTTGGCTTTGTGCCCAGGATATATTTTTGGGGTTTGTACACAGAGTTCTCTCGTGCATTTCCATTCAGAAGCAATAGGATTGATACTGGAATGATTGCTGGGTTGCTGTGCTCTGCAAACATTTGCTGTGTTGTCTGCTGGAGACAGAGACGGGGTAATCACTCGTGAACTATTTCTGTGGGAGAGCCCTCATGCTGCACCAACCATTTCAGATGCATCGCAATTTATTCAGTGTCAGAAGTGGCACTGGACAGGCTGCAGCTCCTGGGATCAGACCTGGGATCCAAGCAAACAGGAGCTCTTCCCACAGTGGGCACCAAGGGCACTGCTGAACCAACCTCACTATTCAACAAAGGCATTCATAAAGCACAGTCCTGTGAGCCTACGATTAAATACTGCACATTGTGTCTTTAAAGCTCAGGCAACAATATAACCCCTCACAGTGCTTTTACTTTCTTTTAGCATTTTGCAATTCCTCAGTTTGTTTCTATTCACTTTTGGCTATGTTCATCCGCTACTTCTTAAAAATAGAATTAAAAAAAAGTGTCCCAAGGTCTCTCTTCATCATATCAAGTAAGAGGCAATCAAAGCCAGATTTGTGTGGGAGCTCACCAAGACGTTCTTTGGAGGACTGAAAAGGTCTTTTTGATTCAATTTTCCCTATTTCCCATTTCAGCTGCTATGATCCAGGAACTCCCCCCAGCCACAGAGCTCCTTCCCCTCTCAGCCAAAGGATGCAAGTGCAAATGTGTTGCTCTAAGTTTTGCACATCACATTCATTTGTCTAAAATCTTAGCTGGGCTCAGAGAGACTTCTTTCAGCAAATGGTCAGAATAAGTCAAGATAAATCAGGGAAATTTGTGTTCACACCTATAAAGGTCCTCCAGTTTTGGCTTTCTGATAATCCTGTAGCAAATTCTAGGCAGGGAGTATGATCATGAATTGCATAACCACAGAGCCACAGATAAGATCCAGTGTGACTCAGAGCAAATAAAGAATTTTTTCTTCAGAAGCAGAGAAAATATCAGCTCTGCAGGAATTCCTGCTCCACCTGGGGCAAGGACATGAAAGTCAGCGGGTGGAGCAGAACTGCTTTTCACATTTCAGTCTGGGAGAGGAAGATGGTTCTGAAATGCATTCAGCATCTAGAGAATAAAATATAATGAGAGATCCCCCGAGCTACTTTGCTTCATTGTGGGCACACCAAGGCATTCCACAAATCTCCTGTTCATCACCAAGTTCATCTGGTGGACAGAGCTTTGTGTGCACACTAGGAGCATAAGTAGGACAAGGACAGAAAAAATAAAATTCTATTTATACCACTGTAAACAGATATCCAAGACAGGACCAAGCAAGCAGCCAGAGAGACAAAACCATCCCAAGAAGCAGCCAAATAAACTCCCATCCATGGGAGCTCACTGTGCTCTTCTCAGCTGAGGCTGGAGGTGTGCACACAGCTCATTAGTACTTGCTTCTGCAACCAAATTAGTGACTTTTCAGAGTAGAGTGTAAGGAATAGACAATGTCCCACACCACTCCTATGGGATTTAACAGAGCTCTGAAATTCTGGCACACAAAAAATTCACCAATGCTCTTCTGGCTGCAGCCAAGGGAGAGTTTTTGCAAGCAGAGCAATGCGAGACCAGCAGTTACAGACCTCACCCCACTGGGATGTTCTGGAGCTGACAAGAGCCACCAGACTGGGTGGTTTCATTGCAAGGATCCTTCTGATCTGAGGCACTGGAAAACAAACACATGATATTCCCACTGACTCCAAGAGCAGCTGTGTTAGCTTAGGCTCAGAAATCAGGGAACAAAGGGCTCCCACTACACAAAGGGTCCCTAATAAAGCTGCTCTAGGCCCATCTGCTCAGAACTATTTCTGTGATGGAGAAAATAAGAAAGAGAGAGAGGAAGAGAGAGAAAGGGAAAAAAAGCCCTTAAAGCATGAGCCTTTTTGGGGTTTAGGACGAATCCTTTGACGTTTGTGACTGGTGTGGCCAGAGCAATCCTCAGCCTGTGTGAATAAAGGTAGAGCTGAAGGCACACACAAGTGGGCAGTGTTTGTGCCCTCTCTGGGGCTGCACACACTGAGCAGCTCTGCTGGGGTGACCTTTTATTTTTGTACAATTAAAAAGTGTTTCTTTTGAAAACAAATTCTCGTTTCAAAGGCTGTTCCCAAGACTCAGCTGCAAGAGAGCAAAGCTGAATACTTGAAGGTTGGACTCATGATCCTTGTGGGTCCCTTCCAACTCAGAATATTCCATGACAATAGGGCTTCTATGGATGGCAGAGTATGTTTTCTTCTATATATTTACATTTTTAATCTGGTACCCTGGAGTTTGTGGGAAACACTAAACTCACCCACGATTTGTCAATATTTTGTCACACAGGCTCTGTCTCCAGCTCGACAGAAGCACCCACAATCCATCATTCTACACTGCATGGATGACCTGCTCATTGCAGCACTGACACGGACAGAAACAGAACAAACTCCCAACAGGGTTGTTGCTGAAATTCAAAATGCCTCACTAGAAATTTCTACATCCAAAATTCAAGAAATCCTACCCTAGAAATATTTGTATATTTCTATTTATTATAGAAATAAACCAACACAGAGTTTACTCACTTTTGACTCAAAAGCCCGTGTTGCTAAACCTCCAGCTTCCAGCACAGCTTTTTAAACCAAGCTCTTGTTTAATGATAACTCTGGTATCAATAATTTTATTTATTTATTTTAATAATCCCCTGGATTTGGTTTGCTCTGCGTTGCTGCATCCTCTGCAAGGGTGGTGATCTTGCACATTTATAGTGGTTTCTGCATTAAGCATCTGCTGTTAAAAATCAGAAAACTCCAGCTGAGCAAATTGCTGGGTGTTGTTGGGGCTGTGCTTGGTGCTGTGGTCATATACTCCACTGGAAAAAAATAGAATCCACCTCTCATGCAAACCTTAACAAGGGGCTGGTGTGCATGCCAGCTGTCAGGATGGGGAAAGCAGGGTAATTGGAGCGATTAAAAGCTCACAATGGTTACAGACATGCTTTTGCATTTAAGGTGGAGTCAAACTGTCCTGTAACGGTGCCATGGCTGCTCTGGGAAAGCCTGTGAAATCCTATCTGTCATCTCTGCACCAGTATTTTAAATTCCAGAACCTTGGCCCCACCAGTTGGCACCTACAAAAACATCTCCAAGAAGAAATGCTGGGGAGCAGCAGCACAGAGAGATGTGCTGACCCCCAAGCTGTGCTAAGGAGCTGTGTTTTTAAAAGATCTTCCACTTGAATATATTATGAAATAGTGGCAATTTTAGGAGCTAATATGAAGTGAACACCGGAGGGCCCTTTTTTATTATTGCAAGCAGTGCAGGAGCAGTGGTCAAACAGGGCAGGGAAGGAGAAATTTCCACATGTATTTGACAGAATTCAGTAAGACCTCAGAGATAAGGATCCAGAATCTCCATAGAAATCAGGACCATGCAAAGCAATAACATTACAGTTAATTTGAATTACTGCACCAGTGGGATTTTGCAAATTAATCTGCTGTTTTGCCCTCAAAGAGTTGATCCAAACAACATGAGTGTGCAGGACATCTGAATATTATCTAAGTTTTCCAGAAAATAGTTACACCTTTCCAGAGCATAAAGGAGACCTTGAGGAAAAACAAACAGTGCTGTCCTCTATCTCCAAAGGCTTTCTTTCCATGTACATTTCACACTGGATAAAAATAGCCTTAAACCCTGGGTTAAGTAAGCTTCTTATATTGGAAAAACCCTGTTTCAAGTGGACAAAGGAGACAGAAGTGGCACACCATAAAAAGGCCTTTGGTTTCAGTGTCTGCAACTTGAAACACCATCCTGGTCTCATTTTCTGTGTCCAAGAGGGAACTAACCAACACTGAGCCACTGATTGCAAAGAGCAGAGTAAGCATGAACAGGGTGTGGGCTGTCTACTTCTCCTTTCTGCATTTCTCTCTCTCGAGATCAGGCTAAGTTCCTTTTCAAGCCTAACTGGAAACTGTGACAAATTATGCACAGGGAAAAGACACAAATCCATTCTGTACCTCTCATCAATGCTCAAAACTTACAAGCTGGTCAAGATCCTCACTCTAGAGGAATTGACTGCAATCATTTCCATAGCCAGTGCTTATTTCTGTCCTAATTATTTCTCAGTTACAGCTCAAAGGAAAGTAGAAGAAAGTCAGAGAACAGGATATGAGACTTCCTGGTGCATTTTTAAACTGTAGTGCATAAAGCACTAGAGCTCTGTAGATTACTGCAAAGGGAATGAGAAGGGAAGTAAGGAAAGCAAGCCCATTGTTTTGCTAAATTTATTAATCAAGTGTCCAGAAATAATAAAGAGTGAAAAAAGAAGAGTTAAGTAAGATATTCAGAGACTTCATGCTATTGCTCAGTTCTGCTGGTCTGTTCCTCTTGGCTACAACATTTCAAGCAAACTTGGTCACTTCAGTGTGCCTCAGTTTCCCCTTAAACACCCCACACTCCCCCAAAATAAGAAGTCAGAAGGTTAATCATCTCTCATAATTAGCTACACTAAGATCACCTTGGAGAATTCTGGCCTGAGCCCTTAAAGCTGATCCTGGTAGGACTAGAAGCGAAAGCTTTATTATTATTTCTTATTAATTACTACTATTCCCCTTAGAAGCCTTGTGGTCAAAACCAAAGTTACTGTGAGAGCTCTCGAGGTAGATGCAGGACAAGCAGAAGGAATTCATCACTGTCCTACAGCAAGCCATTCCCACATCAGAATCCAGGCCTTTGTGAAGGAGACCAGCTTAAATGTGAAATTCAGTGGATCCCTCACCAAGCTCCACCACTGGATGTGAATAGTTCAAGGTCTAGAAAGGAGAAGAAACATTCGAAATTTTGGCCAGAATTATATCCACATTTTTGTGGTTCTGACATATAGAGCAAGCAAAAGCAGTTCACATGAACATATAAGATCTTAAAAATGTAGATTTGGAGGAAACAAAGAGCAGATACATGAGAATAAGAACTTTGTCTTATTGAACCAAGAAAGAATTTACTCAGTGCAGGAACTGGTCTCAAAGCACTGCAGAAGGGGATCATTGCCCTTAAACCAGCAGTTTATCACCTTTAAGATCCTTCCTTTGAGGGAGCAAGTCTGTGTGAGCAGTATCAAAGACATCCCAAGCTGGATTCATAACTCACTGAGTCCAGCACTCAATGAGCATCCCAGTGCAACAGCCCAGACTGAGCTCCTTACCAAACTTAGAGCAAAGTCATCCCACAGGAAATTCACACCATCCACTCCTGAGAGGAGATGCTCCCACACCCCAGTCCCAGCATCACATTCACTTGGCATTTCTACAGGTCAGGTCACAACCCAACAGAACAAGAAGCTTGATGGAAATAAGGAGGGTGGACATTTTACATGTACTCTTTTCCCAACCAAAACTGGTTTTTTTCAACAGAGGTGCACCTTTCTCCCAAACAACCCTTCCTAGACTGATCTCAGGGCTGTGCTCCCTCTTCGAGTGACTGGCCCCTTGCTCAGATGTTAGCACAGATTTCAGAAGGCCTGCAGTATTTTCCCCTGTTCAGGGCAGAGAGCCCAGCCAGCACCACAAACATGACTCTCAGAATGGATTTACATGGTTAAAGACTTCACATCACATCATCAGCTGTGGGTAGTATCACCATCTTCCTCATAGGTACCCAGGAGGCCACAATGTGAACATGTCAGGAGCCTGACCTGGCTTTAAATATCAGGTGATTTTTAAGCTGATCAGTTCCCTGATCCACTTTGCTGAATAACAAATTCCTTTCATAAAACTGAGGGCAAGGCAAAACCAGGAAAAAGTGAAACTGGAGGAAGAAACTAGAGGGAAAGAATGCATCAATCCAGCATTACTACTGAATAAATAATTAAAGTCATAAAATCACTACAGAAATCACATCCCTTAGGCAGGATTAGGTACCAATACTGATGCTGGGTGGGTGTAGAAAGCTGTTGTACCCTCACAAGGTTCAGTTAGAGACCCCCCCACCTGCCTTGAACCAGCACAAATACATGCAGCTGTTCTTTCTCAACATAACAATGTTTATAACATTAACACATCTCCATAACACCCTTGAACTAAGGTTTTTATACCCCAACCTGATGCACAAGCTGTATATTAGCACTGGGAACTGTCAGGGAGGCATTTCAGAGTTCCATGGGTTTTGTTTTGTTTTTTTTAATCTCTCTTTTTTCTGCTAAAAAGATATTTCCTTGTTCAACAAGGAAATATCATGGAAGCCTTGGAAAGGAGAGGCCTTCTGTGCCTGTTCAGTAATGAGTCTGACCAGTTGTTAGTTCATGGAGAGGGATTTCTCCTCCTGTCATGCAGCCCAAGAATAGATAAAAAGGAATTAGGGCTAATTGAACAATGTACCTGGGTAAGCCAGAAGCAAGCAACACAAAACTCTGAAAACTGCAGCTCATCCTTGAATTTTCTCTTGAACTTTCCATGGGAGATTTTGCCAGCACGGAACGATCCTTTGAAGCAATGGAACCAACGTGTGAGTCACTTAAAAAGTTCTCATTTTAAACAAAAAGCTGAATTCCTTTCCCACTCTAATGGGGACAGGTATTGGGCTGAAAACCATGACTCCACTGATTCAGCACACTGGTGTCTCAGGAGACAAAATGTTCCTGCTGTCCAGGCAGGCTGGGAATTGCAGGAGAGCAGGGAAGCTGCCCTGCAATGCTTTACAGGGCCTAAAACTGCAAGCAAGGGAAGCACAATTCTGCTAAAAAGACAGAACTGAAGTGGGGGGAAAAAAAACTTACTTGCAGTCTTAATTTATTTCAAAACATGGACAACACATTCATATGGATTGTAACAGCTTTCTAGAGGAGATGGGCCATGCCTCTTCCCTAAGAAATCAGCAATGATACTGAGCAAGTGAAGCCACATAGCCAGTGTCAAGCTGTACCTTTCTTTACATGCCCACAATTAATAAAATACACTTGGGAAAACCAAGGAGTTTAAGGACACCTTTTTTAAAGGGTAAAAAAAGAGAATTTACAATTGGAACATGATTACTGGGCTCAATACAAGAATTATTAGGTGAAACTGTGTGGCTTCTATTATGGAAAAGGCAGATTAAAGCATTATAATGAACTCAGCAGGTTCAGAAAATTACTTGTAGAGCAAACAAGAGAATGAAAGGGAAAAAAAAAGCACAAAAAAGATTCAACAACCATCACATTCAAGGTAACACGAACAGATAACAGAGGCTCTGTTTCCACACACCCAACCAGTGCTTTCCCAAAAACAGAGCTGTGACTTGTCTCCCTCAGACTAAACAGGAAACAAGAACTGGTTTGGACTGGAGCCACATATTCACAGTAAAATGATTACTGGTGAAAGCATTTTGTACCAGTTTCAAACCCCATTATGAGATAGAGATTGCTCATCTAATTTCTTTTCTCACATAAGAATGGGAACTTCATATAAGATTTGAAACACTGCTTTCTGTGGGGTTTTCACCAGGAAAAGCACATGGCACTGGTCTTTAGGAATTTGTAGGATGGTGTGTATGCTACAGCAGCGAAAATGCAGTAAAACAAAATGATAGCAAGTAGAAGATCTTGCACAGGAAAAGACAGACTAAACATGAAATTCCTAGAAAACACATTTGATACATCATCATTTGACATTTAAATCCCCAACCTTCCTATTTATTCCCGTTGAAATGCATAATGTGAAAAATCACTTTGACATTTCCCTCCCTACTAACAATTACAGGTGGTGCTTCTCAGCTTTGAAAATTTTAGCTCTGAAGTTGTCACATATCTGCTCTCTTTTTACACAAGTGTTTTACTAGACATAGTCAGACAATGTTGGTTTCCAACACTTATTTTCACCTTTTGCATTTAGAACTGAGCCTATGCCAGGTACTAGGGAGTTCTGGATGCTCTCCAGTCAGAAACCCTAAATACTGTGGTGTTTGAGAAACTGCCACACTGGTAATTTATACATCCATTGCTCCTAATGAGTGCAGTCTACCAGCAAGCCAGGATTTATTTATTCCAGAAATGATGAATAATTTCTAACAACAAATCCATCTGAGAATTTTGCAGTTTGCCAGCAAGCAAAGGAAGTGGCAGAATTTCTCAAATTAATTTTAATGCGTTATTTACCAAAGCTTCTTATACAAGAAGGTAGGGAACAATTCTCTGTTGACAGACAGAACTAGGGTACCCATCTAAACAGATATCTTTCAGCTTTTGTTTCTACAAAATGGCAAGGACTAGAAACACTCATATTTGTATCCTTCATCACCTTTATCAACACTGTGACCCAAAGCATTACATGCTACTTAATATGCTTATATGCTACTTAATACATAGTATATAATGGAATATTTACTGACATGTCATTCCATCACTGATCACACTTTTTGCTAATAACGAAAAAAGCAGCTCTTACAAAATTGAAGATAAAATAAACCAAAACATCTCTAAAATCTTTAAAAGACCTTATCAGGTCAACTTTTCAGACAGAGCATTTCCTTCAAGCAGTCTCACCCCAAGGCCTGCTCAAAGCCAATCAATCACTCCCTACCCTCATCATCATTTCCTTTTAAGCAATAGCTGGAAATAGCCCCATCTGCTCTGAAAATCAAAGAGCAGCAGCTGGAGATCAGCCCTCTTTTACAACAGCCTGTGAGACTTAAGGATATTGTCGAGCAACTCCGTCAAAATTAATTATAACCTAGATGGAATTAATTAGAGGCTATCTTTATTTCATCTCCATTGTTGTGCAGACAATTGTTTCACTGCTCCTCACATGACTTGGTAATTACAGTAAGATGAAACCACTTCAGATGAAATGTCCTGAATGGGTTTTGATTCAGATTTACAAGCGTGTGTTTGCAGAACTGGGGGGAGAAGAGTGCTGTTTGTTAAATACAGAGCAGATCTCCACACATACACACAAAAGGTTTGT